>OY764961.1:22873111-23460611 GCA_963668005.1 Melieria crassipennis
ACAACTCATAGCTAGAATCAAAAGAATGTAATTGTGCTTTTGTTTGTTATTGTTGTTGGAATTTTATTTTTAGCACAGAACAGTTGCCCATTGCTGTCTCGATTTTGTAGGCAAACACATGCACACATATTTATTTTTATTTTCAACTATATTCATATAAATGTATGTAATGTCAATGTGTGTGTGTGTGTGTCGCACATGTTTTCCTTCTCATTTGCTTTGCGTTGCAGTTGACTCTGCGATTATTGTCTGCTTGCTATTGTTTTTGCTGTACTTGCAAAAGCAACATTATTTCGCAGCTCGCACACGCACACACCTACACACACACACACACACGTGCACTAACATTTGATCGTTTATATTGCAGTTTATAAATTAATTATGGCAAAGTTTGTATGTAAATGCCAATATTTAGCACAATGCAGTGGCGTTGTTTTTCCGTCTTTTTGTTATGCAAATTGGTCTTACTTATTAAATAATCTTATGGTGCATTTGTTGCTATTTTTAAAAATAGCCACAATGCAACGAAAATGTGCTGGCGATAGCGCGTCGCCCTGTGGGCAGTTTTGCAATGCTGTCGGCCGGCTTTAATTGCGCCTCAACTGGGCGTATGAGTAACACTGGATTCGTTTGAATTGCAAACTGTGATTTAACAATATTTTCCATTTATCTAATTAGAGTAAGTTGCATTCTTGGTGCATACAGGAAATATTTACATTATTTGTATTTGCATTTTATCGTTGATTTATGTTTTTTTTGCGCGGCAACACAAACGCCAACATGAACCGATGAATGATAAGGCCGTTGAAGGTTGGACACTGGAATTTCGAATTAGTGTGTAACTTAATAAGAAACTGTTTGCCTTGCTTTGGCAATCAAAATCTGATGTTTTCCTTAAGCAAAACATTATGCAAACCAGAGCCCACCAATGCGATTCTGATGGGAAGACGAGCTTATAAACGTGGCCATTGATTGCTCAATGCATGCACATTCATCGCAGTATCATTCCGCATGCAAGCCGTTGTTATCGGAAGCACCACAGTTGCTAATTGTTAATTGCCATTGCACGCAACATTGTTTTGCTGATAATGCTGTTGCCCTCAACAATCATCCAAGAGTGCTGCATCCGAAACTGTGCGCCTCTGAGCGTCATCGCTGTGCCGCTATCGCATTTTTGTGTTTTGTGAAGCACAATAAAACCAAAAAAAACAATGACAATGATCAAAAAAACGTCGCCGTCAATATTCGAAATTCAATGAAAATCAACACAGCCAGCCAGCTAGGCTTCGTCTTCTTTGGGCTTCTTTGCACTGCGTTTTGTTGCTTCGCATTATTTTAATTTTTTTTCATTTAAATCTAGTTTGAAAGTGGTGTCAAAGCAAACGACACAAGAAGCCGAAGAGAACAAGCATCGCGTAGCAATAGCAACAAAAGGAGGAGACGATGTCTTGTTGGAAGAGCCGCACGAAACGAGTTGAACACACACACACTGCAAAGTCGTTGAGTCGTCAGTGATGCGTAGCTTTTGTTATTATTATTATTATTTTTTCTTAAATTGCAAAAGCAAAAACACAAACAAAAAAATGATACGAATATTATAGTAAAAAAATTAAGTAATCTCAACTACAACTAACTTCACCGACATATGTCGGAACATGTAAATTCAAAAACAATAACAACGACATTAATTTGCAGAGAACGAAAAGAAAAACAATAACAACAATGAAGGCAAAAAGTTGTAAATTTTTTAATTACATGTAGAAAAATTTATAGTTAAATGAAAAATTAAATTATTTTGTGCTCAATGAATTGCAGGCTTTACTAAATGTAAATACAAAAAAAAGAACAACAACATAAAGAACGAAAAGAGAAACAATAACAACAATGAAGGCAAAAAGTGTAAATTTTTTAATTACATGTAGAAAAATGTTAAGTTTAATTTAAACTTAAATTATTTTGTGCTCAATGTATTCTAGTTTAGTAAATGTAAATACAAAAAAATTAACAACAACATAAGGGAATGAAAAGAAAAACAATAACAACAATGAAGTCAAAAAGTGTAAATTTTTTAAGAAAAACAATAACAACAATGAAGACGGAAAGTGTACATTTTTTAATTACATGTAAAAAAATTTTTAGTTAAATTAAAAATGAAATTATGTTGTGAATGAATTATTATTATACAATTATTTCTCAATGAATTTTAGCTTTTAGTGTTGAAATCATGCAAAAACATCCTCCAAATCCTTCGCTATCAAACCTTGGCATTAATTTCAAATGATTTTAATTAAAATTTAATTCAATTGGTGAATACTATTTAAATTAATAAAATAATTTAAATTTAATTGAAAAAAAACTGAGATTTCGGATTTCAATTAACCATTCACAGAATTCTTTAAACCACTCAACTAAAATTTTTTGTACCGAAATATTCCCAAAAAAGGCCCAAAATGGGAAAGAAAGGACACTTTGTTGTTTGAGTCAAATTTTTTTTTAATACAAAAACAAAAGATTACTTTTATATAGAAATTTTTTTTATTGCCTCCAAAAAGTTTATATTTTTTTGTTAGCTTACACACTTATATATAAAAAAGGCCCAAAAGTGGCAACCGTTAGCATACATTGAAAATTTTAAACATCTCCCAAGCAAACTTGTTCGAAACGGCTGACTCCAACTGGTATATTGCGACGCAAAAAGTTGTCTTGGCAAAACATTGCTCCCAGACCTCCCAACCTTTGAATCTCTAACATTTCTAACAAGACAAAAACACAACTTGTATTACTGTTATTCATTTAATAGACTAGACCCCAATCTAAAGGAAAGTAATCGTACCACAAAAATCTTCTGTAAAGATTTCTCAATTTTTACGATAAGTCATCGTACCAACAAAATCTTTAGTAAAGATCTCCCAAAAACAGCCTCATACCCCATGAGGCAACTTAGATGACCTCAGATCAGTCAATATATTTATGTACATATATTAGCTCTGAATTTTATTTCATCATCTCATCATTTGAATCACTCTTTACTCAAGCCAACATTTTCGTTACATCTTTTGTCTTATGCGTAAAAAACTTTAAGTTTTCTTTGAGTACATTATGATTCTAACTAATTAACAATAAAAATCAAATTCTATTTAAGTTTGTTTAAAACGGAAACCTAACAGCAAGACATTTTCTTTATAAATATTTTGTCAAAATCAATTGACGTCTCTCTTTGGTATTTATTTACTCGGATCTTGAAGCTTATATCGTTCTAAGAAAGATGAAATCGGTTTGAACTGATATTGAGGAAGGCTTCATAGTTGAAATGCTGAAATGAAAATGGTTCAATTCACAATGGTTCATATACAGAAGTTCTCTCTCAACATGGATAGTTACTGAAGCCTGGACCTTGGCACCTTTTGGCGCTGTCGTGACACTTATTTAGGTATTTCTAACACAACTTTAAGTACAGAGAGCGCTTTCACTCTCTTTCACTTTCAAATTCGAGAAAAGTGTTTCCTAGGGGACTACAGATTGCAGTCTCATTACCTGAAACTGCTAGCGATAGGCTAATCATCCACTTGGACAGAACTTCAATCGATTAGCATAACCAACTCAAGGCATTAGCCTAGTTGAGGCCCTATGCTCCCAACTATAAAAAAAAAAATAGAAATACAAAAATACAAAAATTAAAAATTTAAATATATTTACAACAATGCCAAAACACTTAAAAAGCTGCTAATATATGCTGAATTTTTCAATATTACCGGGCGACAAAAATCACAAAATTTGAAAACACAGCAACAAATCAATATACACGCAAAACTAGGAGCCATATGATGTTGGTATTTTTCGTTTTAAGGAAATTTTAAATCTAAAGGACATGAACAGGACATGATTTAAACTTTATTTATTTTATTATTTAAACAATTTATTATTATTTAAATTATTTAAAAAATTATTATTAGTTCAAATGAAAGAGCAAATTCCATAGAATTTAAAAAATAATAATTGTTTGGTGCACTAGAACAATTATTCATTCAAAATGTCCTTTTAAAACTTTATTTTTAAATATCTTTGAAAATTTCCAATAGTTTTTTTTTGTTCAAAACATGTCTTGAGGACTAATGTGTACAATACCAAATTCTTTGTCCCTTTAACTTTATTGGTTTAGAATAAAATTCTTTGATACTTCTCTCTACAAGTTAAAGAATTTATTGCACCATAGCAACAACAAAAAATATTTAATTAACTCATGAATAAATTCTAATAAAAATATTTACGATTTACACAAATTTTAATACTTCTCTCTACAACACAAAGACTTTATTGCACCGTACCACGAACAAAAAATATTGAATTAACTCATAAATGAATTCTAATTAAAATATTTACGATTAAGAAAATTTCTATTTGTAGTCGTTAATTTGAATTGTAGTTAAGTTGAAACATTTTAACTTTAACAACAATTCATTCCCTTATTAAAAAATTCAATTAGTTTCCTTAACTTTTTTTTCACAGTGTAGTTATTGAATCAAAAATATTCAATTGAGAATTTATTGCACCCTACCACGAACAAAAAATATTCAATCAACTCATAAATGAATTCTAATTAAAATATTTACAATTAAGATTTCTATTTGTAGTCGTTAATTTGAATTATAGTAAAGTTGAAACATTTTAACTTCCACAACAGTTCACTCACTTAACTATATAAATTCAATTAGTTTCCTTAACTTTTTTTCACAGTGTAGTTATTGAAAAAAAATTTATATATATATTAAAACTTCAATAAATGCGTTTGTATTGCTGTTGTGTTGTGTTGTGTCTGTAGCTGCGCTGGTTGCTGTTGTTTGTTGGTTTTCTTGTGGTTGCTGTTGCTTTTCTTCTTATTGTTGTTGTTGTTAAGCAAATGAGCTCCAACATGAGCTGAGCACAGTCACTGGACTGGACCAAGTTTAGTCGCAAAACTTAGCACGAAGTGTGAGACTCGCTGGTACTAAAGTCAACCTTTGGCTAAAAACAAAGCGAAGCGAAGCGAAGAAAAAATAAGCAAGCAAATTTCAGAAAAAAGTCCAACACACATACATACGTACGACAGTCGCGGTGAGTGCGTGCCCATTAGAGTGGCGATCGATGGACGGATCGATCGATCGATCGATCGTTGGATCGCCATTGCAGTGGCAAACGGTGATAGTTCGGTGGTCGTGTTGCTGCTGTTGCTCGAACACACTAAATTGGCGAGCCTTGCCCGAAGGAAAGTACGCATAGTTGTCAACGCAAAGGGGGGAAAAATAATACAAAATCATAGCCAAGCGCTTTCAGTGTTCATGCAACAAAATCTTGCACCAGATTGTGCAAAGCCTGCACCAAATTTGTGGCATAATTGTAAAAAAAATTACATAACAAATGCTCTTGGAAAATAGAAAAAGAAAAACCATTAAAAAAAATATTTATCACAACATAACAAAACCATCGCAAAATCGCTATAAAAGTGCTAAAAAAAAATTAAGCAATTAAAAATCTTGAAAAGTGTTAAAAAAAAGAGTCGAAATCGTAAAAGAGAAATTCAAAATTGCTCATTTACTTAAATTCCAATAAAAGCATAATAATTTAATTAAAACAATACGAAAAAGTCGTTTTTCCGCTTTGTTTATTTGTTAACAGTGAAGTTGGCTGCGGCAGGCCGAAGCTGCGCGATCGCCAGCAACAACAAAATGTAGTATATGAAAACAACAACAATAACAAAAACCAACGTCAAGTGAACACAATCGCGACAGCGACAACAACGACAACGCCACCAGTAAACAACACAACAACAACAACTACAATAAAAACGATAATAACAACAACAACAACAATACGAGAAAATACTTGCTCGCTCTTTGCTTTCGCCTTCAGATAATTTTGTTAATAATTTTTCAAAATTGTTTATTTATTGGCGAACGTTCGCCGCGCACACGAACGCGTTCGTCTCGGCACACAGCAGCGGCCGAACTCGATTTGCTGGCAATATTCGATTTTGATCGCACATAGTTTCGCATTAAATCGACTACGATCAACAATGGCAATGGCCAACCGATCGTGGCAGCACCAACCATAACAACAACAATGACAATAACATTAACAACAACAACAATAACAACAAAAGCAGCCACAATACCATCATCTCTCATCGCTGTTGTTGCCGCTGTTTTGCCAACACGGTCTGGCAGACGGGGCGCATGCGCACCCGCTGTCACGCACACACACACACACACACACACGCACACGCCAACTATGCCGCTCGCAGGAAATGTGGCCTTTGTCAGTGCGGAAATGCGTGCGCCGCGAATGAAGGAAGCGCCGCCGTTTGTTACACAATTTCTAAAAAAAAAAATTTATAAAAACAAACAAAAAACGCTTGCATTGTTCATTTTCATAACTGGGCGCTGCATTTTCGCAAAAAATTTCCACTGCATTATTGCAAAATTCTATTTTTGCACTTATCGCTGCGCCGCGTGTCCGCGACTGGCCGTACGCACACGTTGTCGCTGCCGCTGCGGCTGTTGCTGATTTATTAGAAAATTCCGATGAACAAGTTTTGTAGTATCGCAATTGCCTATTTGCCTTCTTTGCTCCTTCCTACCGCCTCACAATGCACCATTGTGGTCTTTTTATTGTCGACCGACGCCTGTGTTTGCCGCCGCTGCGCACACGACCGCAGCCGCCGACACTTTGCTGGCTGCACTTTGCGCGCCGCGGACATGGCAACATGGCAACATGATTGGGGATTGAAAAGGCGAAAAACAAGTGCAATATTTTAATTACGTTCAAGTTGAGGCCAGCAACAACAAAAACAGCAGCTGCAACTACTATTACAATAACAACAACAACAATACTAGCTTAACGAACAACAACAACAATAACAACAACATCGACAGCAGGCATAACCGCAAAATTTTTTTTGTTGTTTTCGTTCATTAAACAAGATGTTGCAGTGAATGCTGCTCGCTGGAGTTGCCAGATTGTCTACAGTTGTGATTAAAAATTTATTAAATGTGGGGTTTTTAATAGAAGGTGGGTGATTCTTTAAAGATTTGCAAGGGCCAATGTATACAAAAAGTGAAACTGATTTGAGTAGTAGAGAATTTTAGTTCAGGGATAGCCAGTGTTGCCAATGTATGAGCTGAAAATGCATGTCGAATTTAATTTTTTTAATTTTTTCCTTCTGCTAACTTAAACCACGACTCAGAGCTTAGCTTTGATTATAGAAAGGAGCCAAAAAATAATTTCAGGTGGTTCCTCATGTAATCGGATTTAATCCTTTCGCTACAGATTTTTACTGGGGAAAGTTACTTTTTTAAATTTTACGTTTTAGGCTTCTATGTGGTTTTATTAGCAACATTCCATACACATTTTTTTAAATTTTATACTCGCACCCTGTATTTTAGAGTGTTTGCTATGAGAGCAACCACATCGTTGTGGCTGTAACAATTACTTAAAAATACAACTTCTTACGCATAACAAAAATTTGAATATTTCTTCATTTACTTCAGCCAAAATTAAAAAAAAAATTATCTAAATTGAAAGAAAACGTCAAATTAAAAAGTTATCAAATTTTTCTGCTTCTTCTTCCTTTAATATGTCAAGATATACCATTAAAAAAACGTGTATACTTCTCTTCTTTAAACATAAATATTCAGTTTATGAATTTCGTATTTTTCCTAAAACTTCAAACTATTCTAAGGACCAACAAAAAATGTATTCTTGAAACCACAGAGGGTTCAGTCGTCCACAAAGTGGCATGTTGCCATATAGCAACAAAATAGCGAAAGGGTTAATAGACCTTTTTGTAATCGTAGAATGTCTTGGTGAAACTTTCGAGCGTGCAACGTTCGCTCAAAAGCCTAAAACACGTACAACTTTATCTCGATTGCAAACAGTAGATTGACAAGTTTTGTCATGAACAGTTATTTTCAATTAAACCGTTCTCTGAAAATCAAAAAGCATTCGAAAGAAAAGTTTTAAAATGTTGGAAAAGAAGTTCAGACTACTATTTATGTTTTTACATCGATTGTGTGCGTTTTCTAATTCTAGTAAATTTTACTAGGAATTATTCCCTTCATTCGCCATATTTTGTGGCTAGGGAGACTCAAAAAAACGCGGATCTTTATGAAGAAAATCAAAACAATCTGGTTCTAAGCAGTAAAGTCGACGCAGAAGTGCTATCAACTATCTTATGGAACTTTACAGTAATTCATTAGCATTTTTTCCTCTAATTTTTCATATTTTGTGTCCAAGGGAGTTTAAAAAAAACTCGGATCTAAACGAGAAAAATCCAAAAACCTGGGTTTAAGTGGGAAAAGTTGAAGCAAAAGTACTATAAATTATCTTATGGAAGTTTTCTTAATTTATTCGCATTTTTTCCTCTAATTTTTCATATTTTGTGTCCAAGAGAGATTAAAAAACTCGGATCCAAACGAGGAAAATCAAAAAACCTGGGTCTAAGCGAGAATAGTTGAAGCAGAAGTACTATAAATTATCTTATGGAAGACTACTGCGATTCCTTAGTATTTTTTCTTGTTATTCTTCAAACTTTCTGGCCAAAGAAGAATCTGAAAAAGTCGGATCTAAACGGAGAAAATCAAAAATCTTGGGTCTAAGCGAGAATATTTGACGCAGAAGTACCATAAATTATCTTCTAGAAATCAACTATGATTCAATAGTAATTTTTCTTGTTATTCTTCAAACTTTCTGACCAAGGAAGAATCTAGAAAACTCGGATCTAAACGAGTAAATTAAAAAAATTGGATGTGAACTATAAAAATTGATGCACAAGTACAATATTATAAATTATCTGAAATATAAAAATTCTTCAATTCCTTTAAATCCCCATATTACGCGAACAGGGTAGACCCCGTACCCTGATTAGGCTCGTGATTGGCTCTATGCTTCCACGCAGAGTAAATAGAACATTCAACTAGAACCATTAAAGTTAGTGAGGATCATATTCGCTTAATAGACACACCACTGTTTTAAGGTGACGACCTATTATTGATTCACCTAAACTAGTTGTGGTCCTCAATCTTGTGATGTGCCTTGCTATCTCCCCGACATTCAGAGTACAAAAGTACATTGTCAGTTAAAGTTCATGACTTTCTTTTTCCTGTTTGGAACAACAACCACGACAGAAATTATTTTGTGGCAAACCCACTCTGTCAGCTTGTTTGAAACAGATCTTGTAAGCTTACAAATTTGCTCAACTGAAGAAAGCTCAGTCTATAAGCTGTCTAGATCGCCTTTGGTTTAGTAACTGCTGGGTTCGACTGACAATGCTTCAGGTGTATTCTTCCACCCAGAGATTGTTTGAGTCTTCTAAATAGGGCGGCTTGCTTCAGTGCCTGATTTAATATCGCGTGAAGGTTAACCTAACCAAATCTACACTTAAGATTAATTTAGGTAGTACTGATGCTGAATTCTAGTGAGTTCTTAACTCTACTGATCTATTAAAATTTTAGCATTGTTGAACAGTAAACAAAACAATCTTTGTAGACAGTTATTTATTTTTTATGATTTTTTCAAACCTTATTCAAACAATCTTTGAATTACTAAATTTGAATTGAATTGAATTGAATTGAATTGAATTGAAATTACATTAAAATATTGAAGTATAGTTAGTCCGAACCTTTCATTGGCACTTCCTCTCGTCGAATGATAAAAACAAAATGAATGAAACTCGAACTGTTCAATATTTTGCAAAAAATTAGAACTCAACTAGTCAAACTTTAGAGTCTTTGGGCGCCTTTATATAATTTGCACGTATGGTAATAGTTGTATCTGATCTATGTCGGTACCCGAGTACCTTACTTGCCACTTAACACTAAAAAGGCCATTGCGGTAATTTTGACGGATTTTTCATTTTTAAATATTTTTATTTTCTTTAGTATTTCTATCAAGTTTTACTTTGATGACTTTCATTTTTTTATCGAGTTCTACCATGAGTTCTACAATTAGGGTTCTACAATTACAATTAGCCAAATCCGATGTGTATTTTTCGAGATATCAGTGGATATAATGCTGGCTTTACCAAAGTTCAATTGACCAAACTTGCATCTACAAAACTTCCTTCAATAGTAAATGCGGTAATTTTGACGGATTTTTCATTTTTAAATATTTGTATTTTCTTTAGTATTTCTATCAAGTTTTGCTTTGATGACTTTTATTTTTTATCGGGTTCTACCATGAATTATAGATATATAGAATATTCTCTGCTTTATATCGGCACTAAAGGCCTTGAATGACTCACAACTTTCACAATTTCCTTTCAAAATATTTCAACAACTTTAAAAATTAAGTTTCAAACAACAAAAGTCAATTTGTCAATTTGTTTCAATAGCAAAATGCGTTTATTTTAGTTTTTTGTATTCCGGGCTCTGGGGGGAAATTTCTGATTTTTATTATTTTAATTGTGGGTTAGAAAGTGGCTAACAAGAACTGAAGTGCATTAATGTATATTTAATATAGAAATATGGGTATTTAATATAGAAATTTTGGACAAATAAGTTGCTGAAGTAGGTAAGTGGGCACGAGTGGCTGTCCCAAGGCGTAGCCCACTTGGGTCATGAAGGCCCATTGTGATGCCACAAGCAGTCGAGCTTAAGATCGCTCACTCATTGAAGCAGTTTGAGCTTCTCACAAAGTCTAGTAGACTGAATAGTCCTATCGGCTAGATCCTCTAGATTGTCGAAGAAAAAGTTGACCAGATGAGTCTTCTTTTTTCTAGATAATTCGGGACAAGCTCATAGAAAATGAAGCTCCTCTTATTCTTGTTTCTCGACCCTACCAGCTACGACAACACTTTCAACCTTTTTGCTTACCAATTAAACAGTGACCTCTTGTTTAAAATTAGAATTACGCAAAAGATGTGGACTTTAAGTTGAATTATGTTGTTTCTTTAACCCTTTCCAACATGAAAATAAACCCGTTTTGTATGAATTGTATGGGCTGTAGTCCAATGTATTGGACATTGTGACTGAAAGGCAGTAGCGGCTTAAGAGGGGGGGCGGAGGGGCGGACCGCCCCGGGCCCCGGGCTGCGGGGGGCCCCCGAGAGAAGCTTGTATATAAAAATTTCAAGTTTTTCAAAACTGAAACTTGTAAAAAACTATTTGCGCTCCACAATGGTTGTTGAAAGGTTGTTTGTCACTTTTATAAATTGAAAGAGACAGAGAATCGACAATTGACTTTGAAATTGCAATAACAAATTCAGTTCAATAAAAGCAAGAAAACATCCTTTTTAAATAACAATTGTTTGCAAATTTTCAAAAATTATCCCTCGAAGATTGCAATATTTAAATTTTAATTTAAAATTTTGTGCAAAATATGCAAATACAAAATCGTCCCGGAAATCCGGGTTTCTTCTTTGATAGACTCTTTTACGAAAGCAATTCTATGCTCCGTGTAAGTTAAATATGGGCTTCTTACATGCTGTTATGTAGGGGGAAATATGTTTTGTTAAGGACTTTTCCTATAAAGTCACTGCTACTGGGTTTTATCAAATATTTCTGTACATTTCTGAAGATTTAGATTACACTACTCGACACGAAAAATGCACCTAAAAATAGAAGTGTTTTCTAGACTAGAACTTTGAAATACATAGAATAAAATTTAGATGTATGTATGAATCTACAAATCCAAAACATGTACATACATATGTTTTCCATACCTGACATATTTTGGTCCTGAAGGTCAAAATAGAAAATTTAGTTAAAAGGAGACAATTATCCTCTTTCATTTGATACTCACATCTTCATCATTGCACTACCGCAAAAATTAAAAAAAAAATGAAAAAATGAATGAAATGTGTATGTCCTTAAAATGTTAAAGTCATTTAAAAAGGACTTTGGGTCAGAAAATGTAATACTGACTATGCCAGGATACTATAAATGAGCTCTAGTTTCACGTCTCAGTCAAAATTTGGATGGGTCTCGGCAAAAAAAAAAATTGTTTCGCACGGTGTAATAAATGTAAAAATTTGTGTTTTCACTCAGTGCATCGTAACTTTGTCATTTCAATTCTATTGATGTTAGGCTTAGAATTTGCCAAAATAGTATATATTTCATTTGAGATTTTAAAACCAGAGGAACATTTTTTCTATAAAAAAATATTCGAAAATTTATGATTTTTAAAATTCGTCGAAAAAATTAACCACTTTCACCGTCAGTATCACTAAAAATGCTAATGTATTATCTTCTGAACGACGAACAGCTCGTTTTAATCGGATAATTCTTTTAGGAGATATATGCTCATAACTGAAACAACAGGAAAAAACTCGTATTTCGAAGATTTTTCGAAAACGCTTCTTAAAAAAAATTTTGATTTTCAGTTTCGTGTTCAGCGGTCAAAGTTAGTCTAGAAAACACTTTTTTTTTTAATTTTTTGTCGATTAGTGTAATGATGCACTGATCGCAAGACAATCTAATCCTCCTGCTCGGGTAGCTTAAAAAAATGGCCAGATCGTAGTAACAAAGCAAGATTTTCTGTTTTTTTCGAGATTTAAGATGGCTTTTTGAAATTACGAATTTGCTCTCCCAAAAGTTTTCCTAATTTCACGAAAGTTGTTATCAATTTTTGAAAGATTTAATAAGATTATTATAAAATTTGAAGCACATATACGTTTCAAAATAAAGTCCGTTTACTGTTCAATGGAATACAAATTTTCAAAAGAAAAAAGTAAAAACCGTTCTGTACGCAAACTTATTCTGCACCGTTTTGTGGGGGCCCCTTAGCCGTCTCCGCCCCGGGCCCCCGAGCACCTTAAGCCGCCACTGCTGAAAGGGTTAAGGGTTTTGAATTGTGCTTAGAAGAACTACAAATTATCATAAAAAGAAACCAATTAGAATGGTTTCGTTGCAAAAGTAGTTAACATTTTATATTTTAAATGACTTCAGAATGATTTTTAATGAATTATTTTCTAAATTAATTTAAAGTCTTACTGTGACTGACCAATTAAATAAATTAGAATAATTTCGTTGCAAATGTAGTTAAAATTTTATATTTTAAAAAACTTCAGAGTAAAAAATCACAATGATTTTTTTAATACATTTTTTTCTAAATTAATTTTTAGTCTTATTCTGACTGCCCATTGGATCCAAGGAAAATTTCGTTGCAAAAGCAGTTAAAATTGTATATTTTAAATAACTTCAGAGTAAAAAAGTAAAATTATGATTTCTTAGTAAATTATTCTCTAAATTAATTCGTAGTTTGGTTCTGACTACTTTCGAATATCTCAGTTTATATTTTAAATAACTTTAGAATGAGAAATGAATTTGTAGTTTGGTTCTGACTACTTTCGAATATCTCAGTTTATATTTTAAACAATGTCAGAGTAAAGAATCAGTATGACTTTTTAAAATATTTTACTTTAAATTAATTCGTAGTTTATTTCTGACTACTTTCGAATATCTCAGTTTATATTTTAAATAACTTCAGAGTAAAGAATCAGTATGATTTTTTAATAAATTATTCTCTAAATTAATTCGTAGTTTTGTTCTTACTACTTCCGAATATCTCAGTTTATATTTTGAATACTCTTCAGAGTAAAAAATCAGTTGATTTCTTAATAAATTATTCTCTAAATTAATTCGTAGTTTGGTTCTGACTACTTTCGAATATCTCAGTTTATATTTTGAATAACTTCAGAGTAAAGAATCAGTTTGACTTTTTAAAATATTTTAGTCTAAATTAATTCGTAGTTTTGTTCTTACTACTTCCGAATATCTTAGTTTATATTTTAAATAACTTCAAAGGAAAAAATCAGTACGATTTCTTAATAAATCATTCTTTAATTTAATTCGGAATTTTGTTCTGAATATTTCCGAATATCTCAGTTTATATTTTAAATAACTTCAGAGTAAAAAATCAGTTGATTTTGTAATAAATTCTTCTCTAAATGAATTCGTAGTTTGATTCTGACTACTTCTGAATATCTTTGCTTATATTTTAAACAACTTCAGAGTAAAGAATCAGTATGATTTTTTAATAAATTTCTAAATTTATTCATACTTTGGTTCTGACTACTTCAAAATATTTCAGTACAAAAGACCCCCCAATTGTTTTCTTCTTACGACATCTCGAATTTCTGGCAACCCTGAACGCAATCAGTTCTTTTTTCCAACGCCAAAGCTGCGCTTGTACTACACTATTTTTTGTTTTTGCTTGTTTGCTTAAAACAGCTTACAATCAGTTTATATTTTCATTAGTTACAGTTGATAAATTAATATGAGTTGCGTTGCATACCAAAGAGCAAGAACTGGAAAACCAGTTGGGAGATATTCAAAAAAGACGATAGCGACCAACGCTACAGCAACAGCAGCAGCAGCAGCAACAACAACAATAACAACTGACGATAGTATTGACGACAACGATGCCAAAGTCGTTGTTCACGGCAATGGGACGGCGAGTACTCGCAGAGCGTTTTGCGATAGTCGTCAATGGGTGTGGAGGGGGGAGGCTGAGGCGGCCTCTGTGTGGCTGTGATGGTTACTGCTGTGACGATGGCGAAGGCAATGGCAGCGATAGCATTGAAAGCAATAGCAACAATAACAACAACGACAACGGCATTCAAATCGAGCCGAAGGCACATAAAAGATGTTACAAAATTTGTAAGCAGCGCCGAGCAAAAATATTGTTGCGACGAAGTTTCGAACGGTGTTAGATCGCCGACACAAATCGGCCGATGAGCAAAGGAGCGTGGAATGTCGCCGTAATTAAGCCGAGGTGCTAAAATCGCGTTAATTCGGGCATTAAATCAAATTGTCGAAGAGCAAAAGAGCACAGAACAACGCCATATCCAGACCAATGTGCGTGCGTGTGTGTGTGTGAGTGGTGCGCGTACAAGTGTGAGTGGCGCTTACGGTGCGTTGCGTTGGACATTTTGTATTTTTATTTCGCGTTGATTAGCGGTCGCGAAGCTGCGCGCATAATCTTGCGCTCAGCGGCAGCTGAGAGGCTTTTAATTGCTCGTCTGCTGTGCGCAGATACGCAGCGCAGCGTCTAGCAGAGCGCAGCGTTCATCACACACACACACACACACACACATACATCATTTAAGGAAAACACTTGAGCGCACCGAGGCATCCACGAGGGCAGTGCCGCCCTATTGAACTGCAAAGTGGCCAACTGGCAACCAACACGCAACGAAACGAGATCAAGTCAGGCTGCGCTGAGCGTTTTCAGGTCGTGGCAATGCTGAGCTGATTCTCTGATTAGGCGGTTGTTTTCTTTAAAATTCGTTTTGCTGGCTTCATAGGCCAAAGGCGGCCAATTGTTGTTCTGCGTGCCGCCCAAGCCTGGCCGCCCGGTTGGGGCTCGCTCGTTGGGGCCGCTGCTGAACGCTGTCGACCGAGTCGGGCAGTTCGCACACTGTGCGGCCGCGTCCGCTCAAGCGTGTTGATTGTCAGCGAGTCGGCTGCTCTGTGTGCGTGTGCGAACGTATCTTTTGCATTTTTCGCGGCTAAAGTGTGGCTTTTTCTTCGCGCCGCCACACACACACACACACACATACACCGACACGCGCCGACTTCGGATATTCAAGTCGTATCGAAAATTGTGCCCAGAAAGGCGACATCTAGTTGTCACTTTGCGAGTGCGACGAGGCGATAGCAATAGCGACAGCGACGGCAAACGTGACCGCGCACCGACCACGACAAATGCGATCGCACTCGAGTCCGGATCGCTGGCACTCATACAGCTCGAAGTGTTGTAATCGTGGCTTATAGCTTGCCTGGTCTACTCGAATCGACCGATTCAATTCAATTCGATTCAATTCGTTGCGATTTGAATTTGTGCTACTTGCCCGATCGATAGTGTTTTCGTCGCTGTGCTGTGCGGTGCGGTGCGGTGCGGTGCTGTGTGTGTGTGTGTGTGTGAAATTGAAATCGAATTTGTGCTGAGCTGCGTTGTTGTGATCGTTGATCATTAGCCCGGAGCGTGCGCCAAGTTTTCGATTGGAATAATTCATGTGTAATCTTAATAATAATAAGCAGAAAATATTCTCTTATTTGCATTGCAGTGTGTCGGCAAGGAAGATCGCGTTTAGATCGAATTCGAAGCGCGACGTTGCGACTAAAAAATCCGACTAAAGTTGGCAATTTTCTGCTTTGATTGAGTGTGCGCGAAAAGCGTGAAAAACCACAGCGCCAGCGAACGACTGGTGTTCGGCGTACGTCGAATTGGCGACAGTGACGAATTGCGACGAATTGAAGGAAGTGCGTTAATTACAACGACAACCAGTTTCGCTGGCTGTTTGTTATGTTTCCACAAAGCAAATTATAAATTTGAGAATGGATGCAATTTTTATCACTTGTTACAATTGGAAGTTGCTACAGTTGCAGCCGAAAGATTTGTGGATTTTGCCGAGTGTGTTGTGTGCGAAAAGGTGTGTTCATTCAATATTTATTTTGAAAATTTTTCAAAACATTTTATTTAAATCTGAAGAGTTTATGTTGAAATTTTACAATTTTTAACTTTCATACAAAATACAAAGCAATATTGAAAAAATATTAACAATAAAAAAAAGACGTAGACAAAACTAAGAATACTGCAATGCCCCATTTACAGGTGAAGAGTGACCAGATAAGAGCGATATGAGAAGAATTTGTACATATCTAGAAAAATGAATGTTGATTGTTTGGTGGTCACAGGATTTAAAGATTTGCGTTTTATCAAAAAATTTGGGAGCTGAAGCTCTTTTGAATTCAACTGATTTTGTAACAAAGTTGTTTCACTTTTGCTCTCCTATATCGAGCGATTGTATGAAATAAATGTTTACCTTCGGCCTGCATTTTGGCCGAACCCGATTATTGGCCGAATGTGCGTTTTTTGGCCGAATGTGGCCAAAACCGATCAATCGGTTGGACTCTAATTATACTCTATTCACACAGCCAGCTAAATTGCGCAATTGGGCTATTTTCTCATTTTATCCTCAATTTAGCTCTAAATCGAACTAAATTTTTTATAAAAAAATCTCAATTTAGCTAATTGTAATTAGCGAAAATTTACCATAAATTAAGCTGTGTCGTGCTGTAATCGATAAAGAAATTCATTCACAATTGACGAAGCCGGTGAAAGACGTTTGTTAACATTCCTTTGCTTTGAAATGTTGTTTAAAAATTGTGTGAATCATTAGGAATTTTGAATAGATATTACTAAATGTTCAATAAATATTTTTAAGATTTTTTTTATTCCTAAACAGGAAAAAAAACTTTCTTCCCTCAAACAAAAAACGGGTTCAATGAAAGCTAAATTGAGGTGTAAGCTATATTAAGCTGTGTGAACGCAAAAGCGATAAACTCAATTAAGAACTAAATTGCCTCAATTTATTTGGCTGTCTGAACAGGGCATTATGAAATGCCAAACTACACTAAATATTTTTACATTCAAACGTCATTGATGCAATCACTGCTATCTGGTCACTCTTTAGAAAAAATGGGTGAAAGTGGAGCACGTTTTGCTTCATGTAATGTTTAAGTAAGTTCATCTGAGATTGAAGAATTTTGTACCGATTTCAGATCTACGAGAGGGTACTAAAAAGTTTCTCACCCAACAAAGATTTATGCAATTTTGTCTTTAAATTAATTTTTGTTTTTCTAAAAACTCTCATCTACATTCAAATAGTAGTCAATAACTGTCTCTGCAAAATATTGGAAATATATGAAAGTAATGGCCTCCTGATTTGATCATAATCTTGAGTACAACCTTTAACTTAGGGAACAACAAAGTTTCTTGGGGTTAGATCTGATGAGTAAGGAGAGTAGTCAAGCAGTTTAAACCGTACTTATGGCAACCGCTGAGGTGTTAGACGGCGCCTTGTCTTGGCAAAACAAAACTTTCTTCCTCAAATGTGACTGTTTTTTGTTAGCAATTTTTGCCGTCAGTTTGTCAATGAAATTCTGAATTTTCTTATAACAGATGATCGATTAAAATAACTCCTTTGCAGTCATCATTTACACGGCCGCAGAAAACAGTTTTCGTATTTTTTGGGCGCCTATTCCCCCTTCACAGTCCACTCTTTTGACTGTATTTTTGTTACTGTGTATTCAAGTTTCATCGATAGTAATTATTTGGTCGCAAAAACTTATTATTAACTTTATTGTGCTTAACTTGAAATATTTTCAATAGATCCTTGAAAATGTTCATTCGAAGACTTTTTGATCTAAGCAGATAGCTGTCTCATGTCTTAACTTTGATCCAATATGTCACAAACACGTTTTTCGGACACAATCATAGCCTCTGCAATCTCTCTCACTTTAATTCGATGATTGTCTAGTACCATTTAGCGAACTTGACCGATGTTATAGTCAATGGTTGCAGTTCTTTGATGTCCCAAATTTTCATTGTCTCCCAAGCTGGTACGACCACGGCTAAACTTAGTTGTCCAAAAGTTTACATTGATAAATGATAATGCCAAGTCCCTGCATTGTCTTTTAAAAACTAATAAGAACTTAATCAGTGATCTGTACTTTATTTTCAACATTTCTAAAAAAATACATCAACTGACTCAAACCATTGCCAAACAAAAACTGTGCATCCAAGATGGCTGAGATTTCGGTTCGGCACCTTTTAAAAGAGTCGCAATAAGATTACCCACATTTGTTGATGAGTATTGCTATCTTCATGTTGAGGTCGGAAACTTTTCAGGCTAACCTTGTAGTATGGTAACTTTTACATTGGGACTGAAAACTATTAAAAATATACATTTGCTTAGAACCAACACAAAAGTTGTGTATACTATACGTAAATTTTTTGTCTAACATCGTAAGTCAAGCCTGATTGATTAGTTGAACTTAATTCCACACCCCAAAAAGGAATATAAATAAATTTCTATAACTCAAAGCAAGGCTTAAAGTATATATGAAAATTTTCATATTTTGTTGCATGGAAAATACTTTGGAATTGAAAGTAATTTTTCCAAAGCTAGATCAGTCCGAGCTAGGAATCGAACCTAGAGCTTTTGGTATGAGAAGCCAACGCGCTACCCGCTAACTATCGAGACCGGCAACTAAACTGAGACTTAGGTATGCCAATTATGGTTGGTATGTAACTTTTTTTTGGTGCTTGAAAAATGCTTTCGAATTTGTATTTTTTGGAGCTGTGAGAAGGCTTGTTTTGGTTACGTTTATCAATTGAAGTTCTTTTAGGGTGAGTAATTAACCTATTTGCAAACTGTGGTTCCCTAGAACTTTGAATTTGTAGAGACATCAGTCATGTTGGATGATTGGATTGTCATTTCTGAAATTTTGCTATTATTCTGTGATTTTAAGTTCGAACATTTGAATATTTTCAGTTCAACATTTCCTAATTTTTGAATTTAGACTTGCGGCCCATTTATTAGCATTATCACAAAATTTTCCACGTATGAATTTTTTGATTTGCATAAATCATAACGTCCAACTGATATGCTAACGTTGTCAAAACTAGTTTATAGCCAACGGCAATGGATCAACTTTAATTATGTTAATTTTTTTGTTTTCACTGTCTGATTGACAGTGTAGCCGGAATGTGGCAGCGGCTATGCGGCCGTTCAGTTCTTTGGCACCTTTCAGTGGAAAACCGACTAATGCTGCCAGACATTACATTTTGTATCCAACAGATCTAATCACTTCCACACGATTAAACGGCAGTTGTCATTGTTTTGCACTTTTCACACTTTGCTAATGGAGTGCGGCGAGCAGGCGGGCGCGACAGTGGAAAAATTACTCTAATTGCGGCTGCTGTTTATTTATGAGATGTTGGCCCCAACGCGGCCGGGCGTTCTTGTTTGATTACTCAACGCTTGGTGTGGCCAACACCTTCGGCATTCCAGTCGATTGCAGCGTACAGCCGCGCTTCACCCGCCCGCGCAGCGAGTGGAAGCAATAAACTTATAAATTTATATCGTCATTAGGCTAATTGAATAATTGCCTTTTTACGGGTGTTGAGTTTGCATTGCCAATGCATTCTGCAGCGCGAAAAGCCGCGCCTGTGCCTGTCCCCATGCGGTGTTCGTATTAACTTTTGAGTTAATTTATTAAGTATCTACTAATGAGGAATTAAAGACGCAGCAATGCTGACACCGCCGCTGTGCGACCAAAACAAAGTTGTAAATACGAAATAAAGCGCTTTGGGTTAAATAAGCAATAAAGGTTTGCGCCATTTGAATTACAAATTCACTGATCCCACTGAGCCCAACAACAACCGGGCAGGAACTATAACTTGTTTACTACTTACTGTGTGACTACTTTTGTAGTGGTTTGAACTGTTTTTAAAATATTTTAAAATTTTCTATTTTTAATTTTTTTATTAGCTTTGAAATGATTAATTAAAAATTACAAAGTTGTAAATAAGAAATTAAATACTTTGGAGTAAATAAGCAATCAAAAATTTACTGATTTTGGGCTCAACGACAACCAGGTAGGAACTTAATAGTTACTACTTACTGCGTGACTACTTTTAAAGTAGTTTGAACTAGTTTCAAAATATTTGAAAACTGTTTTTTGTTTGAATTTTTATGGCATTTTGAAACAAAGCTGAGTGATCATTTCTGATTTTTTTTTCAACTAGTTACATATTAATTCAAAAATGTTTAATTACAAATTACAAAGTTGTAAATAGGAAATTAAGTGCTAAAAAATTAAAAATTCACTGATATGAGCCCAACAACAACCAGGTATTAACTTCCTAGTTACTACTTACTGCGTGACTACTTTTGAAATAGTTTGAACTAATTTCAAAATATTTAAAAATGTTTTATTTTTAATTTTTGATGGCATTATGAAACAAAGCTGATTCTGATTTTTTTAACTAGTTACATATTAATTCTTAAATAAGTAATTACAAGTTACAAAGTTACGGAAATTAAGCGCTTTGGGTTGAAAAAGCAATAAACGTTTTGCGCCTTTTGCATTACAAATTCACTGATATGAGCCCAACAAATAAATAGGAAGGAATCAAGTAGATACTACTTACCACGTAACTACGTTCAAAGTGGTTTGACCTAGTTTCAAAATAATTTAAAATTTTTTAATTCCAATTTTTGATGGCATTGTGGAACGAAGCTCAGTGATCCTTTCTGATTTTTTCAACTAGTTATACATTAATTCTAAAATAAGGAATTAAAAATTGCAACTTTGTAAAAGAAGGACAAACTATTTACTACATACTATGTGCCTACTTTTGAAACTATTTAGATCAAAATATTTCGAAATGTTTTAATTTTTAATATTTGATGACATTATGAAACGAAGCTGATTCTTTATGGTTTTTTTCAACTGGTTACATATTACGCCAAAAATAAGTAATCAAAAATTACCAATTTGTTAATAAAATAAATAAAAAAAAATAATAATTTTTAATTTAAAAAATTTTTAAATTAATTCAAAATGTTTTATTTTTAATTTTGTATGGAATTATGAAATACAGCTAAGTGATCCCTCCTGATTTTTTTTAACTAGTTACATATTAATCCTAAAATAAGTAATTACAATTTAGTGCTCTCTGTCAACTGACCCATTTTGTTCTGCCTCATAATCCATCGCAACTAACGCGCACTTCTTTTTTGTTCCTTTTTTTTACAGTGTAGACCTGAGTTTTCGCTGCGGTCGCTTGTCTGCCTGAGGGAAATGTGTGCGCCATACAAGTGCAATATTTGTGTCAATTACACACGCCGAAAGCAGAAATCATAAAGCAATAAATTCATATAAAAAAATCAATTGATTTCACTGTGTTCACTGCGGCGAAATTGAGTGAAAAGTCAAAGGAAGTACGAAAAGTTCATTAAAAAAAAATTCAAGAAGCAATAAAAAGAGAAAGAAGAAGCTAAGTAAAACAACAACTGCAAATATCACAAAATATCGCTCCGGTTATGCGTTTTGTGTTTTTAAAATTTTTAAAATGGAATTTGTGAAAATGTTGTTGTACTCCCGTATTCGCTCGTATCACACGTCAGAGACATTCTCACGTAGTGCATATTTGTCCTGAATCCAGTAAACTCACCGAGCGCGCTGAGCTACGCTGCATTGTCGCCGCCTCATTGGATTTACAACAATTGGATACAAAATTGAATGCAAACTGCGGTAACGCACTTAAAACCTGCAGACGGCGAGAAAGGTTCGTATTGAATTTGGCATTGTTTTTATATAGTTTAAGTAAATTGAAAATTAAATCAGCTTAATATGCATTGAAACAGGTCAAATTTACTTGAGTTGAGGTAATTCCTACATTTTGGGATCCTGTTCTGGGTTGTGGGTAGAGCTGTACAACAATCGATAGTATCGATGGTTTTATTTTGAAGCCACTATTGAGGTTTTTTACACTTTCGACACTATTGGCTTTTTGTGATGTGACGGCAATGCCTCCAGAATATTCTAGGCTGGCGGTGCTGTCATGGATATACTGCTGTGTTATTCAAATATTTGGGTACGAGTAAATAAAATTGGCAGGATTCAAATCTGAAGTTCAAATATGCAACGTTTAGTAAAACAGCTGTTCAAGTTTGCTTGATTTAACCTAAATCGGTAACACCGCGAATTCGAGAAAGTGAAGCATAATTGATTGTAAAAAAATAATTAAAAATTTGTATTTCCTTTGGGTGAATATAAATGGGTATTGACTGCTCAAATGCAATTTTAGTATAGTATATTAGTAGATATTGTAGTATATTAATATATAAAATAATTTTGATTTATTTGATGTATCGATAGTATCGATATTTTTCACTCCAATTCTAAGATATCGAATTGTGCATCTATCGATAGTTTCCCAGCTCTACTAGTAGTAGCTTTATGAAGTCTTCTTTATTTATGTTACTAAACAATTTTTTTTTATGTACGTGTAGCTAGATGGCACTCGTTGCTCCGTAAGTGGAATTCACTTAGACCATTAAAACATGCGACCAAATTTTTTTTAGTTTCCTTTCAGTACGGAGAAACTAATTCATTCTTCCAAGGCTCTCTAACTTTCATTGGAATATTGATTTTACGTGACGCAGAGAGCACCAAATCCTGCGCACAATCCAAATTTAAAGTCCTGGAAATTGAACACTCTGCAGAAGGGCCATGAAGAGGCGGAGTATAAACTTGGATTAGAAAGGGGCAGGGATTGTTCTGGCGTTTACCAGGTTAAACGCAATCAGCGACAGCCTTAAATGTCCCATACTCCCAACTGCACTAATCTTCTCATTATTGCCAAAGACCTCTCGTATCAAATTTTGTTTTTTAATTTTTTCAAATAACCAGAAATCACACATCAAAATTCCTAAATTCCTTAGAGCGCAATGAAGTTTTTCGTTTTTCCAGCAGTGTTAGCTGGCTCGTTATCGTGAAACTATTTTTCTGGTTTACCAACACATTTTCGAATACTTGAAAGCAGAATTCAGTATACCATTCTGTCCAGTTTACGTCTGTCCAGAGTCTTCAGGGCAATAACCGCTAAAACTTTTCCTCTAATGAAGTTAATTTGAATCATTACTTTCGTTGCTAAATTCTGTTGCCTGGCTTTAATGGGTGGATTAGCACTTTCAGGGCTCAGTGGACTCACACAAGGAGAGCTTAGGGTGTTCAACACCCTCCCAAATATTTTTCTGTTACAAAAGTGTGATATATATTTATGGTTTCAAATGGTATTTGCTTCAAAAGTTATGTTCGCTTCCCCCAACTATAATGAAATCCTGTGTACTAGACTGTCTGGGCTCGATACCATCGACTGTTCTTTTCTTTCTGGGTCGTACTTGTTAAAATGTTACTGAAGGTGCTGGAACCTTGAAGAAAATATAAACCTAAAATAAAACTCCTTTAATAAATCGTGCTGAGTTCTTTGTATATCCAAGATGATTTCCTTAGTACTCGCCATACCCCCATTTTATTCAAGTCCAGTTCATCAGCAATCATTTTCTGATGAGTAAATCTTGGATCTTCAGTTTGGACTGCACCAGAGCAACACTTACATCATTAGTCGTCATTAGTCTAAAGAAAACACAGAAAAATATCTGGTCGAAAATCTCCGAAACCACTTCCAGATGGTCACAAGGGTTGGTGCATTCTTTCTTTTGCTATATGGCTCTCATTAAATATTTCCACAGACTCTACTTACACAGAATCTACTTACCATGGTTATTAAATAGGCGTTTTTATAGTAATAGAGCTTTTTTAGCCAGCGGAGATTTAGCGACGGTCACATGGACCGCAAAACTGGCTACAAGTTCGATAGATGATAGATAGATGGAAGTTCCGGATCTCTAATGAATACCTTTGATTTCTAATGAAAATCTTTGAAGCCTATAAGAATTAAAGGATATCCCATGAAACATTTAACATAGAGAGGGAAAAATATTTGCATTTGATAATAAGGATTTAAGGATACCTCGATGAATTATAATGAATACAAAATGAATGGCAAATAAGAAAACTCTTCTTAACTGGTCATAACAATCTGTTACCGGGTTTTGGCCTGGTGCAACAAATTCTCCAGGCCCCTCTGCTTTGCGTTTGGCCATCGAAACTTCTCTCAACTGATTGCTATTTTTTAGAGATTGCGTTATATAACTTAAAATATTCTTTATCTGCTTAAAAATATCAGTTTTTATTGAATCTCTTCTTTACTAGTAAATTTAATATTTATGCACTTTTAAAGCTTTTCAAATTTGTGATTTATGTGATCATGTAACATTCCCAGAACTTGACTGTTACACACTTACAGGAGTGGAATCTTTTAATCCCTTTTATCCAATTACAATTTTACCTTCAGCTACCATAGAAAATACCTTCACTGTCCTCTTTTTTACTGACCTTATTCAGCAGCTCCAACTATCCAATAGACACTAAGTATACAAAAATATTTGACTTCCTCATTTCGTGCGACATTTATAAAGTTGAGATTTTCTCTTTCTTCCCACATTTCCATAACCAAATTTGTCAAATTATTACATCTGACCAAAAGCACATCCAAATACAAAAGTCAATTGACACGCGACAAAACCAAAAAAAGAAAACCAACTGACAACCGAATTAACATAAATTAAATAAAATTAATAAAACCAAAAAATAGACAGAAAAAAATGCACAACCAGCCTGGCACCAGCACCAAAAATGCGAACTCATGCACACACAAACACAAAATCACACATATACACACACATACATGCATACATCATAGTGGAAGCGGCTTTCGAGTTCGGTTCGTTTCGTTTCGACTGAATGAAGTTGAATTGAGTTGAGTTTCGAGGTGTGAAACTGATAGCCAAAAGAGATACGCGAGATACCAAATACCAGATACGCGCATTTGGTAACGGCCATTAAAACAGATTGAAAACACTTGACAAAATAAATACCAAAAACGAAGGTCTACCACTTTCAGAAAACAAAAATTATGCGACTAAATCGAAATACAACAAAACGAAGTAAAATAAGATAAAAATTTAATTTTTGTGTGTGTGTAGATGATGACGAAGAGGTGAAAGAAATCGAAAAAAAGAATAAAGTTATTAGGTGTGCAACTAAGTTTTCGGGGAGATTTTGATGAAAACTTTAGTTTAGTTAGTTTTATGATTTCAAAAAAGACTTTATTAAGTTCGTGGTTATTTCGCTTTACGGGAATGCTCAGATGGGTCAATATTGCGATTCAAATTCCAAAATTGTTTCTTTTATGAAGAGTGGGCTTTTTTGGGTTTCATTGTTTGAAGACCACATGAACTATTTTCCAATGGAAAATATTTCTTTTTTTTGAATATTCGCCATTTTTCTCAACATCTCAAGCAGAGCTAGCAATTTATGAAAGTATTAAATGAAGGTTTCGTGTTTAAGGCTTTTTATTTTTTTGGGGGAAGTTTTGAGAAAGTTTTGGTGTTTGAAGACCCCCCCTATTTTTTAATGAGGAGTATTTTCCCAAAAGACAATATAGTATTTGTTTCAAAATTTTACTCAATACAAGCTTTTTATGGAAAATTTTTCCGAAAAACATGAAAAAGGGCGGTAAGGAAAGGTGGAGGGGGGTTCATGTGTATACAAAAAATATTCACACTTTTAATGCAAACAACTTTGTCTTTGACATCAAAGCTCTAGCTCTTCAAGTTTTTATACTTTCCGTGTAAAGGTCTATAGGGACAACTTTAACCTTTATGCGCAAATTTCAAAAAACTCAGACGTGCTGGACTATTACTTTGTTCGGCAAAAATTATCAATAGGACGTCCTCTTTCAGAAATATTCGGTCGCTACTCTGTTGCACACAAAAAGTTTGAAATTGTTGTGTTGTGTTGTTATGAATCGTTCTCAACGCATCCAAACGCTTGGAAATGCTTTGATGAGTAACTCCGAAAGCTGAAGCCAGCTCCTCATCGAGCAATGCCTCCAATTCAGCGTCTTCGAAGGTTTTTGGTCTTCAACATCGAAATCATCGTCTTAGAAGCCACGGAACCAATCATGGCACGTTGTTTCGCTCAGAGCAACATCTCCCTAAACTTTTTGGAGCTCTCGATGCTGTTTTCTTCGAATGAAAGAAGAAAATCAAGAGTTCACGCAAATGATGAAATCAGACATTTTTGCACAACCAAAAAAAAAAATCACCAATTTGTCAAAGCAGTTTGTTTACCATATGTCCAAGCTTGGTTTATGACGCTTTGGATATCTTTAAATCGATCAGCTGTTACTGCTGAAATCATATTTATTAACAAAAATCGAGTACTTAGTTGCGCACCTAATAAAAAAATTAAATTGAATTTCAAAGAAATGTGCAAAAAAATTTAGTAAAGTTGAAATTGTTGAACTGAAGCCACATTTGGGAGGAGGGGAAAATGGGGACAGAGGGTTGGTGCCCGAAAATGGCCAGCGAAATCGAAAACGAATAAATGAAGCCATGAAATATAATGCGAATCAAATACGTCAATAGTTGAGAGTAAAAAAATTACAACAACAACCATAAAGATATTGAAAATAAAGCACAAAAAAGTACCACAAAGACGAAACATGAAATTAGTTAACACCAATAATAACGAGCAGCTTTCTGGCAATGACAGCAACAACACTTTAATTCAAATTAATTAAGAAACAAAAAGTTGAGAAATGACAAAAAAAAAACTCCCCACACACGCAGTAAAAAAACGATACATAAAAAAAATCAACCAACTTTGCGTACGCTTGGCGTATGCGGCAACAAAACAACCACAACAACGACAGCAACTTTAGTAGCAACTAAAAAATATTTATCTACTTGATCAACAGATACGATAACGAGATGCGCAATAATTTTCAGTTGCGACGGCTACTGGTCATCAGCATTTAATAAAAATTACTGCGCTGTTGCTGTTGCTGTCGTTGCCGCAGACGCAGACGCAGAAGCCGGCCGCCTGCGCACACAGAGAAGAAGAGCAGAGAGCGGCGAGGTTGGCTAGTTGGCCGGTGGCGTTGATAGTATCGGTGTGTGCTCGCTTGGTGCAGCACACCGGCAAACACGTTGCCGAGCAAATATGTTGCAGGCATGTGCGAGCAGCAATGAAAACCAGTAAAGTCATCAGCATCAGCAGCGCAGCGCAGCGTCAACAATTGGCAGCGCAGCAAAAAAAAGCGCACAACAACAACAACTATGTTGGCTGTGGCTACTGTTCCTCTTGCCGCTGCTATCACATTTCCATGCAAATTAGACCTCAATTGCTATGAAAGATACGAGTGCGCGTACATTGTCGCCAGTGGAGACACAGCACGACAAGCGACTGGAAGCGTCTCTATGCAGGACGCAACGCAAGCAAGGTGCAGCAACTTGTTGCATCGATTGTCCAGCTGTGTGTTGGCCATCATTTGCCGCACCATTGGTCACCTCAGTGCCAACACCACAAGTGCCTACATGCCCTCGCGCTCCCCCCCCACCACTCAATCGGCAGCATCTACTCGTATGTGGTTGTGGCCGCAGCTAATTCCTGTTTGTTGTTGTTGTTGTTGCTGCTGCTGGAATTGACAAAATTGCATGGCAGCGCATGGTTCATGTTGTCAGCTTTATTCTTCGCTTTCATGCACAGCTTTTCCTTGTTTTGTGATCTGCTACAACACACACACACATACACACGCAGAAGTGGCAAAAAAGGTGGCATGCCACAACGTCAGCACTGTAATTATTATAAATATCTCATCTCAACGCCCACAATGCAATTTTTTTTTTAATTCTTACTACATTTTTTGCTATTTTAGTTCTGTTTAATTGTTGCTTTCCAACTATTGCTGTCGAAACCATTTTGCTTTTTATACAATTTTTATTTTTTCACAATTTTAATTTCTTCACCTCTAACTAATTTGTTCGCTTTTAACAGCTGATTAGCTTTTTATGTTAATCTCACTTTAGCCGTTTGTGTGTGTGTGAGTGTCAAACTGTTTGCTTAAAATATTCTCAATTTATTGAGATTTTATTTTGAATAAATTCATAAATCGCTTTTATGCTTGCACGTGCGTGTGTGTGTGTGTGTGTGTGTGTATGTAGTTAGTTTTGTTTTGTGTATGTGAATTGATATTTCGAAATTCAATAAACTTGTTGTGCCGCGCTGTACCATGCGGCCACATGTTGGTTTGTATGTTTGTTTGTGTGTGTGTGCGCGTGTATGACATGATTTGAACTTTGAAGGTAAGACAAGACAAGTCTCAAGTCTTTGAGCAACTCGAGTATTCTAAATCGAAATAGATGTGCAGGCACACGCACACAACTACAAATAAATACAGCAATGTATGTTGACACTGGCGCACACAGAATTACGTTTTCGAAAGAGCCTTTTGAATACTTTGGGGCCATCATAATTTCATTAGCAAACCACATTGAAACTATTCTAATTCAATTCAATTATAATTTTATGTTTTTTTACTTTGTTGGATTTCACTAGTCTTTCAACACTAAAATCCCCTCTGTGTAGCGCCACTGTATGTCGGTATGTTTGCATGTGTAGACACTATAAAGCAGGTTGATTGACAAGTTTGCCACCACAAGACAACGTACCGTAAATGCGCACTGCTTTATGTTAAATTGAAACTTGAAGCGCCAAATTATCATAGAACAATAAAAAATCGAGATACTAACTAAGCCCAATTGTTCTTAGTAATTTTTTAAAATTTAGTTATAATGTATACTGTTAGTAAATTTTTCGCTAATATCAGCTAATTTGCAGTCTTATTTTAAAACAATCAAACTCCGAAATAGGCTTTTCGATCAATCAAAATGAAGAAATACTCGTTTACTAAAAACCAAAGACAGGTGTTTTCATTTGCAACGGAAGTTCTACTCGTCCAAGTTGTTTATTAGATTCAAGGGTTATTCATTTTTTTATTCTTTAACTAAATCTTAGAGAAACGTTAGCGATGCAACAACGCAGGACCGTAAGATATGGAAACAATGTACTCGGAGAGCCAATTGGAAAAAGGAGCAGGCTAGAATGAAGATTACAAGATTTCTTTATTAATATAAAGAACTAATTTTTTATTAACTTTTCACTAAGAATAGATTAACCCGTCGCTCCCCCATCCGCTTGAAAAGTGTGTTGTTACACATGTTGGAAAAATAGTGCTGCATACATATTTAAAAAAACGGGTAAAATATGTGGTATCACAATAGGCCTCTTAGGCCTCCAACCTAACCCATTGTTGCGTGACGTTGCATATATGAAATGTTCTATGAACTATTCTATTCAGCCTTTTACAGTCGTTCATTCTTCAGTTGTGTCTTCTATGTTAAAACATTTGAATTCTAACGAACTTTCGCGAATAACACTGACAGTAGTTATGTGCAAAAGAGTTGAAAAAACAAAACGTCTTTCGATTTGGTGAAATAATTTTGCTTATTAATGGTCGCCATGGCCAGCGGTCGCCATCGCTCAACTGGTTAGTGCGTTGGATTGCGAGTATACAGTCACACTCGACCTATGTTCGAGTCCCCGTAGTAGCCAACACTAAAATATAGGTAAAACCGCTTTTACTTTCAACGACTATATTCCCAGGCTATGGTAAATTTCCGCAAAACTTCTTCCATAGATATAGGAATCCAACAAAATTTCAGTTTTGCCATCAAAACTTAACAAGCAACAAGAACAATAAGGAAAACAAATTTTTTCCCTATGAAAATTAAACCATGTAACGAAGAGGTAACTATTCACTAATTTATTAACTGAAAGAATAAACCATAGCAATCTTAGCTTTGTATGAAATTGGCTGAACTAACCCTAGTGGCCATTAGCCACCATAGGTTGAAAAATATTCTACTAGACGGACAATGGTACGTTCATTGCCACAAAACCACAAGAAACTCGCAAGTGAGATATTTTTATAGGTTTTATCCATTTTATTCTAATTTTTTCTAACGAATCTGAGCAAGAGGTGGAACGATTTCATTGAAACTGGTGGACCGTATCTATTAGCTTGCTGGATTCTTACCGTATAAAAATCCTCTTCTGGGATGGGATACTTTAAGGGAGGCATTACGTTGATTATGGAAGAATACAGAGGAAAGAAGACAAAGTTTGGAATGAAGAAGACACTTGACTTGAACCCATAAAAGTCATAGGTGGAGGGGAAACATTCCGCATGGAGGCCATTCCACAATCGTGCAGTACCGGTCAGAAAGTCTCTCTCTCAATTCTTGGCCCTGTTCCAACAGTGCTCCGGTAGAAACCACTTGTGAACACGTAGAAGGACCCTCCTTGCTTCAAAGTTGGCAGAAATGGCTTTAAACTTGAGACCTTCTGCATCGAATACTCCTTGCTATATTTTTCTTACCAAAGACATAGTTAAGTCCGCCCAGCCACTCGATGTTGATATGCAGAGTAAAATCCATATTCCTAACTGAAGTGAACTAAAAAAATTTCATCTCACACAGTTTACACGCATCTTTTAATGAGCTTTGAATAGGTTACCAAGTGGTCTTTTAACAAGGACCAAACTCTAAACTTTCTCTTTTCGGTTTTTTTTTTTAATTACTCTTTATACTGTTGTTGTTGTTGAAGTTTTACAAACCCTGTGATACCTTACAATGTTTCTTTTCTCGAAAATGATAAGTAGATATCTGAAATGATTCAGTTTCCAAGATGAATTTAACAAATTTTGCGTTTATCTCTCGCTAAATATTTTTCCCATCTAGTAATTTCTGATCGCCCCTAACATTTGTAACAAAACAAATTACCCTTCTTTTCCTCTACGCCTTGTCCTCCGAAGACAACTTTTCATTTGCAGAATCTTGAAATTATTTATAGAAAAATTAATTTAGTTATGTGTCTCAACTTGTATGTTATATCCTTCAAGTGTACGAAGTATTTTCTAAGTTGTTTCATAAACATGTTTTTTTCTTTTTAAACCAAAATAAAGAGAGACAAAAAGCATCTTATTTGCGAACACCTGGAAGAAATGCAGCTCCTTATTTACCCCTCCGGGAGTAGTCGGTCTGCATTACCTTCTGGAAGTTTAAAAACCATTCTTCCCACCATGGAGTTTATAACAGTAAACTTGCAACTAGTCAAAATTTCTCATTTAACTCCTGCGAGGCTAGTCTTCCTGCACTTTCTACTGGAAGTTTAGCAACCAGTCGTCCCACCACGGACCTTACGACAGTAAATTTGCTATTTTTTGCGTTAATCCTTTCGCCACTTGTTTTTACTGAAGAAACTTAGCATTTTAAATTTATCGATTTAGTCGTCTGTGTGGTTGTATGAACAATATTCCAAAATAGTTTTTTAAATTTATTTTACCGGACCCTTGTTATTTAAATGTTTGTCATATGACAGTAACTGTGTGGTTATAGAAACAACACTTCATAATAATTTTTTTTTTTAATTTTTATTACGAAACACAGTGTTGTCATAGGACAGCAACTATATCGTTGTAGTTGTAATAATTACTTAAACATAAAATTTTTAACGAATAACTAAAAAAATTTATTATTTCTTCATATACTTTAGTTAAAGTTATAAAAAAAATATATCTGAATTGAAGTTAAAAGTCAAATTAAAAATTTCTCTTCTGCTTCTTGTTTACATAGTAAAGTAAAGATATAAAAAACTTTTCTTTTTAAACTTAAATTTCAGTTTATTAATTTCGTATTATTCCTAACGCTTCAAACTATTTTAAGAACCAACAAACAAATTTATTCCTGAAACGATGGACGTCCACAAAGTAGCATGTGGCCATATGGCAACAAAATAGCGAAAGGGTTAAACATAATTTGCCACTTTCCAACTCAAAACCTAGGACGAACAATTATATTTTAACTTTTATTTGATTATTCCACTCAAAATACGTAATTAGTAGTGTCCGACCGAATATTCGGTTTCGGCCCAAATAAGTGGTTTCGGTTTCGGTTTCAGTTTCGGCCAAAAAATGGCTGAATAGCCGAAACCGAAATTTTCTAGAATATTGTTTACATTTTATTGTGTAGCAGATATATAGTAAAAGGAGGAGTAATTTAGATGCCAGCAATGTAAATAAACTTCTTTTTTTAGCATATAATATTAAATTATTTAATTTTGAATATTATCGAGTAAGGTACGAAAGAGTGATTTCTTCTTGTTTAGGTTTTTAAAAAATGAATAAATTGTTTTTATTAATAAGTAATTATTTATTTATGCTATGTTTGTTTGTTTGTTCTTTATTTACTTAATGTAAAATTCGTTTGTTGAAAAAAGTGCTTGATATGGTGATTTTTATTTGAACTAGAAAGTTTCGGTTTCGGCCGAATATTAAAAAAAACCGAATATTCGGTTTCGGCCCAAAAAAGTGGTTTCGGTCGGACACTAGTAATTAGATTATTAGATAATTATTTAGAATTTTGAAAAATCATTTGTGTATATGCAGTACATATTTAAATTGGGTTAGGTTAGGTGATACTGGCTGCCAGTAAGGCCCCTCGAAGACCCTATTGGGTCCTTAGCGATGCCAGTCGTCGTCCGTTCATATTTAAGTTCTTGACCACTTGAAATTTTGAAGCCATTCATGGAATTTGTTTGGAGTATTCGAGTCCTTCCACCAATCCGTTTAACCTCAAATCGTGTAATGGCATTTTTGGCAAATTGTTTTTATTTCACTTTTCACCAGAACTGTGGGCATTTCTGCTCAGGGGGCGCAATTCTCTGTTTGGCCAAAGTTGAAATCCAAAATCGTACAGTACTCAGTTTCTTGCTTCGCAGTTGCTATGTTAAAAATTTCTAAAAATATAAAGCAAAATTAAAAACGATTAGCCACTCATTGAAATGGCAAAATAGCTATGCTATTGGCTATGTATGTATGTAGATGCCGGCCAATTGCCAAACATAATTGTGTTGCAAAATTGAAATAAACATAAAATCAAATGGTCTGTAAAATGTGTTTGTGCTAATTTCTCGACGCAAGTACCTTCAATGGCAAACAATTCCCAAACAATTTCCCAATGCTCGATGCTTGTATTTTGCCACACACACACACACACACACGCATATTTCAAGTTTGAGACGCTGAATCTGTACACGGTCCGAGTGCGGCAGTGCGCTGTTTCTGAGGCCATCTTTTCAATAAATCTCGTAATTTCCGCACAAGACGAGCGTTTTTTTGCAATGCCCTAATTTTTTTATATTTTTTTTTTTGGTTTCGGTTTATTGGGAAATGGCAAAATGCTTCTTTATGGCGAATGAAATATACACAGAAGCGTAGAGCAAATGATGGAAACGTATAAACAAATTATTGAAATCAACGATTTTTGGAACGAGCGCAATAAAATATGTATGTGCATGGCAATTGGGAATTGGATAGATATAGACACACTATATACAAACACATTTGTGGGTGTGTGTGTGTGTCGTTGGTGCTGGTTTGGTGAAAATAATCAGTTAGAATTACATAACAACGGCCGGTCGGCCGCTGTGTCCGGTTCAAGCTGGCTGCTTGTAGTTTTGCGCGGCGCAGCTGGCTGTCAGGTGCACATGCAACTGCGACACAGTGCAAGCGACAGCTGACACATGCATACGCAGACACAGACACACACAAACACACATACACATAGAGGCCGAGTCACAGATACCGCGTCAATGGGTTTCACATTACAAGGAAGCAACAAAGCTTTTGCATGCATCGACCGACGGTCCACAATGCAAAAAAAAAAATGACAAATAAGTAAAAGCGAATTTTGCATTCGCCGTAGTAAAAGTATTTGTTTGCCATAAATAAAGCGCGAGCAATATATCTCAACATTCATACATAAGTAAGTGCGAGTGCGAGTGCGAGTGCGGTGAATGGAAGTCACAGTACGACTTGCAGTGAGAAAATCAAGCAGAGGCAAACCACAGACGCAGCGATTGAGACAGCGCGCGTCTGCACTGCAAAGGCATCTGGCGCAATAAGTCAACATCCTGGCGAGCATTCACTTTGCACTACGACAAGCAGAACTACACAGACTACAACAACAACAACAACAACAAGAACAACTTGTAGAAATTATTCTATAAAACAAAAAAACAATTAAAACAAAAGAAAAAAATAAGCAAGTTGCAACCAGATAGACAGACAGACAAGCCGCCAACTAACTAACTGACAATAGTGACGGCGGCAACAGTCGCTACGAGCGCAACGGAAGGAGGCCAGTCAACAAAGGCAACAAACAAGCACACGAAATGGCACGCAGCCATCACGCAGCTTCCCTATTTTCATGCCATAAATAAATCAATAATTTGAAATTGCGCAAAGAGGTGATGGAGCGACTAAGCGATTGTGGTGGCTGCAGTGACTAACAAAGGCCGCAGTGCGACGCTGTTGTTGCTGTTGCTGTTGCTGCAGATGATGATAACGAAACATGATGCGTTGCCCGATGCAAATGCCTGCAGCAGCGTGCGTTGCGCACTTTGTGGTGAGCGCGCCGGCCTCAGCTCAGCGTACGCCCTGACAGCGATGACAGTCTTTTTCGTAACAATCGGCGATGATCAACAAGCAGCAATAACACACACACATGCACACATATGAAGCCAACCAACAGCAACAATATCAGCACTAAAAACATTAAAGGCTCTCTCGCTTGCTTAAGTAACTTTTAAAAGCGATAAGAGCCGCAGCAGCAAAAACCGCAGCCGCAGCCACAGCCACAACGGCAGCGGCGGCAAACAGAAAAATGAAAGCACAACAAATGCAACAAAATCAATAAGCAAGCACAACGAGAGCAACAGCAACAGCAGCAGCAGCAGCTGAAATGAGCAACAACATGCAATGCAGCAGCGACAACAACAGCGACAGCGACAGCGCAACGTCATCAACGTTGATCGTTGCGGAATGTCGCCAAACAGGTTGAAAATGTAGGTAGAAATTCAATTTAATAAAATTGCGATTTATTTTTAAATACAATACAATACATACATACGTACATATGTATGTGTATGTGTGTGTGTGTATCTATATGCACATTTATCAAACAATAAAAGCGTAAATAAATTAATAAACAACATTTTCCAAGCACGTCCGGCACCGCTGCTCACATTTATCGCTTACTTAACGCAATATCTGAATTTCCTGCATTTCCTCAAAGCAGTGTTGCCAGCGTTACTTTATTGAACAGTCTTAATGTAAGTGATGCTGTAATGCAATTTGGGTTATTTTTATTTTGAGGAAGGTAATAGGGCATGACCAAACTCACTGCCTTAAACTAGATGAAATGAAAACAGGTTTTTGTTGAACACAACCGTACACACTGCTTAATGAGATTTCGTTTGACATCTGTTTGTTTACAACCATCGCTGTAACCAGGCAGACGTATTTTTCGAGTTGAAAAACATGGCTATTTCGTTCTTAGCCACGTAAATCAGTAACCTTAGCACTAGAAAGACCATTGCGGTCATTTTGACGGGGTTTCCATTTTTAAATATCTGTATTTTCTTTAGTATTTCTATCAAGTTTTGCTTTGATTACTTTTGTTACTTTATCTGGTTCTACAATTAGTTCTACAATTAGGGTTCTACAATTACAATTAGCCAAATCCGTTGTGCACTTTTCGAGATATCAACGGATATAATATTTAGTCTTTGTAGGTATGGATCTATGGTATGGTCTTTCTAGTGTTAATAATAGCATTCTTGTTTGGGAGGAACCACTTAAGAAGTAGTTTTTTTTTAATATTTTCCATTACAGCAACAATGCAAAACCACCGAATTTTTTTATTGTTTTGTTTGGCGAAATGACAGTTGAATTTTAATGGATGTATTTCATACAAGTTTGAAGTTGATGGGCTCCATTAATCAAGTTTCTCCTCACTCTTCGTTAACCCCGTCAAGTTTTTTATAAACAAATATTTCTCTAATTATAACTCATTTAAAGTTTTACCATATTTTAAGTCAATAAGTCTTAAATCATGTTTCCCCCTACAAACTCTTAACCCTTCATTGACCCTTCAAATTTTGATTTCAAGTGTTTGTACCAATTTTGATGTCAATAGGCCCATTAAATCATGTTTTTTCACAGTTTCTCCATACAAACTCTTGACCCATGGTTGCCCTCGTCAGATTTTGATTTTCAAAAAAAGTGAAAAACACATGCCTCATTATTTCAGATTTAAAGTACTTTCGCCAAGTTTGAAGCCAAAAGGTGCAAGTCATCATGTTTTTTCATACAAACTATTAACCCATGGTTGACCTCGTCAGATTTTGATTTAAAAAAAAATTAAAAACACATGCCTAACTATTTTTGATTTCAAGAGTTTTCACCAACTTTGAAGTCAATAGGCTCATCGGTTCATGTTTTTTTTCGTAATCTTTACCAATTGTTGTCCCCGTTAAACTTTGATTTTCGAAAAAAAAATAAAAAATACGTGTGAAATTATTTTTGATTTGGAGTGTTTTGACCAAGTTTTAAATTAATAAGCCCATTAAATTAAGTTTCTTCTTACAACATGTTTCTCCATGTTTGGCCCCTTTAGACCCCGAATTTCAAAACATCCCGTTTTAGCGGAGGTTCATTTTCCAAGATGTACCTGAAGTTTAAATTTCATGTTTGGTATATAAAAAAAAATCGTTTCCATAAAAAGCTTTCGAATACAACCCTGTGTCGAACTGATTTTAGATGGTGTGAAATGGTTTAACATGCACTTTCTCCTGTACGTTTTCCAACCATTCTTCCCACCTTGATTAGGTTCAAGTAAGTGCTAGTAAACTTCCTAATTATCGAAAATGTTTACCCAAAAATGAAATCTTGTGTCAGTGACAACAAAGTGAAACTAGTTTATAATTAAAAATTAACAGTATTGATACTATGGATTATTTTTCAAGATAGTACCAATGTGGAAGTTGAATGCCTTTGAGTTGAAGATTCAAACTGCATTTAAGTTTTCTTAAGCTCCATTCAATTTGAAAAGTTCATTAGCAACAAATGGTTTTACTCTACTTTAATATCTACAATATGTACTTAGTACCGGATCACTAGGGGCTTGAAGAATTTTCCATTTTATTGAGCACTGATAACTCTCAGAACTTACAAGCCAAAAGGGACAACATAGAAAAGTCTAAACTTTTGTGACGCCTTTAGTATCCTAAGAAAATTCCTACTAATTACACTGTACAACAGAAAAAAAAAAACAAGATTCTGACAACAGATTCTGGTAGAGGGGGCCAACAAAATATACGTGTATCGGCGTTTTGAAAGGTTACGTCTGCATTTTTTTTAGGGGGGGATAAAAGTTTCTTAGTGTGAATCGGCATACGAAAATCATGTAACCTCACATTTTAGGTATATGATGAGTTTTGCAATTTGATGTAAAATACTACAAAGAACATTTTTGTGTAGCATTTTTAACCCTGTAGCTGCTATTTTTATGGGTCAATTTGACCCTTTTTTTCTAAAATGCCAAAAATGTCCTGTAAAACAGGACTTTTTGAGGACAAAATGTACCACGAAAATATTCGCCATAAAATTCTACCATAGGTCTCTGAATACATCAAAGCTCAGAAATTAACTTGAATTAACTTGAAAATGTGTTTATTTCGTACTTATTCAAAATTGGTACTAAAATTTCCTACAAAACTTGCACGTGGAATAGCAGATGGAAGCGCAACCAATATTCCAAAAAACAATGGGATCCGAGAGCTATGTGTGTAGCTAAACTATGTGTTTAAGTTTTTGTTTCGTACTTATTCAAAAATGGTACTAAAATGTCCTACAAAACTTGATTTTTGAGGTTTAGTGTGTATGGGAAAAATGTTGAGCGCAAAATTTCACTATAAGTCACCGTCCAAAAGAAATCTCTAGATATAATATATATCAATAATCTATGAACTCAACTAACCTCTTCCTATGATCGTAGCGTAAATTCCTAACTTAAGACATTTAAGTTAAATTGAAGTTTTAAGTTAAGTTGGGTTAAGTTGAGTTGGAGTAGCAAACTTTCTCTGAAAAGATATGTTTTGCTGTGATACGCAGTTCTACATTTAATGATCGGTTTGATTTGCAAGTCTCACAAGTCTCTTATCGGTCTCCCGTAAGCAGAAACTAATGAAAATGTGTAAAAATATTTGTATGAACCTCATCTAACCTATTCCTATGACCCTTGTGTGACCTCTGAAAAGGAAAGCCTTGTTGTGGTTGATTTGATCTACAAGTCCCACTATTAATTCTATTCAATAGAACTAATTCTGTGTCTTTTGCTTGAAAAATTCTGCGGTCATTGAACATTCAATGACCGTAATGTACCTAATTTTGTGACCCAATAATGGAAAATACTCTTCTAGTTTATAAGAAATACGTCTGTTTTCATGTGTTCTTGTTATTTCCAATTGTTGTTGTTGCTCCATAAACATTTATTGATTCTAAAAATAGTCATTTTAGCAACACTGTTCACCGGTTACTACTTGGAAATGAAATTTCTTCAAAGTCCCCACAATCAAATTCTATTCCAGGCATTCGTCGAAATCCTCAGACCACTGACGCACATCTCACTTGGCTGGTAAATCACATGTCCGATGCTCGATGCAATTTTTACATACTTTCTAGATACTTTCATGCGCTTAGTTGTTATTATTGCTGTCATTGTTTTTGTTGTTGCTAATATTTGTATAGCTTTTCTCGGTCTTTTCTCTCGCTTTCTGTTTTGGTGCCACTCCAACTGTCAGCTGTTGACATTAATTTGCATCGCAAAACAACAACAACAACAAACAGCGATACGCCAACCATTTGCATGGCGATCGAGTGTGGGGGCAAAAGCGCAGCCGTGCGGATAAATTGATATGCGCTATCCATCGCCCAGGCCGCGACACATACACACACACACACACACACATGTACGTACATGTGTCCACATTCGTAGCCATGCAAACATGTACGTTGCATTGTGCATTTGTTTAGTGCGCGATGAGTGTAATTGTACCTTCTACGTACCAGCATCCACGTAGAAGTGAACTCAACCGCAACGAGTTAATTTTAGCTCACCTACTGAGCTATTTTTACAATTCCATCGCTCCGCAATTGACTCGCATTTGTGCATTACGAAAAACGCCAACGAATATCTACTTAACCCGCACAGATATGGCGGCTGCATCACGCGTAGAAATGCTGAGCTTTTCGTCGTTTGGTTGCGCTCGTTCGCCCGTTCAGGCTGCAACATTTCCGATGTCGCGATGTGAGCTCGCTTGTCATTCTCGCATTTGATCGATCGTTTCAATTTGCGCTGCTGGCAAGCGTGATTAAGATACCAAAACTAATTTTCAAAAACATTTTTGATATAATTTGCTTTGTGCATCAAGCCGGTTGTATTTCTGTATCTGCGTCTGTGTGTGTGTGTGTGTGTGCCTTGGCATGACAGCTCACATTTCGTTGGGACTTTTTTCGCTTTGCATTTGATGGCGTAGTTCTGTTTTTATGATACTTGAGCGTTGTGCAATTTTTCCGCCAATTTTAACACATTCTTCTAAATCATTTGAACAGGAGAAGTGATAAAATCAAATTCTCAAACGTCACTTTTGCTTGCTTTGCGAGTTCTGTCGGATTTAGTTTAAAGGATATTTGACTTATTTGACTTTACAGGATGTTGCCGAACTAATTTTGTGCTGCAGATTGTACAAGCTGGTATTCGAACCTAGGTCCTCGGTATGAGGAGCCAGCGCGCTACCCACTGAACTAGTCAACTACTAACATGCACCGCGCTCAGTCAAAACATATTTGAATTAGTTCTTCCAACATAATTTAAGAAAATCCTTTCAAAATCATTCAAAAAACTGTTTTGTATCTACGTAAACACATTTGTGAATATTTACATTGTCTTAAGTCTTAATAGTTCCATTCAATTTTTAATAGTTCTTGCAAAAATAGATCCAAATGTAAATTTTCAACATTTTCCAAAAATATATTTCCAAAAATACACCTGTAACATTTGCAAAGATATCCGAAAATTGATTTCCCATTAATTGCTGACGTAAATGCGACCATAATTCACATTCATACAATTTCATAGTGTGATAAAATACCAACAAAAAAATTTCCATTCACAGCTGATATTAGGAAATCTTTGGACGTTTTTGGCGTTTCGCTATAAAAACCTGAAAAATTGAAACTTACCAGTTGAGTGGTTTAGAATATGAAATATGTATGTATGTTTCAACAAATGTAAAGTTTCAGACAATCAATGAATCTTAATTTTTTCTCACCTCTTTTTCAAAATGTTGGCTATTCAAATGTAGGTTTTGTTTCTTGCTACACAGCTACAAAGAAATAATGCGGCAACTTTCCTAGAAAATTTCACGTTATTGAAAAAAATTACCAAATATGATGATACACTCTAAGAAGTTAATATTCAAAGTGACCAAGGTTGTTTAGATTAGGTTGGGTTAAGATGGAACTTGTAAGAAAATTTCTAAAATATGTACAGTCTGAAAAGTCTGCGTTCAGAGTGACTAGAGTTGATTAGACTAGGTTGATCAGCTGGTGATCGGCACACTCGAGTACTCTTTTCGAACTGAAAATGAATCTTAGATATTTAAAGGAACTTACTTACAATCCTATGATATTCTACCAAAATAAATAAAAAAAAATAAATAATATTCTAATCAAAATATATGAAAAAATCTAACTGTCCCAGGAATTTTATTTTCACCGACGGAGATGCCGATTGCCTTGGGATGAAAGTTCCAATAGCGACCTGGGTTTCGAAATCTGTGGTAGTTATAATGTTTAAGGTATGCTGGTGTTTTGTCTGCACTATTGCCAGTTCGCATCTGGGATAAGTCGCTTGAAGTTAATTGAACGATCTCTCCTACTGATGAGTTCAGCCTTCAGCCTAGTTCAGCGGGTAATTGTGCTGGTTTTTCATACATAGAAGATGATACTAAGTACAATTTCTAGGTCTGGATTTTTCAAGGACTCGTCTACTTCTTTGGCTATTCACAAAAAGTAGATGAGAATTATATGAAACGAGATCTTTAAATGCTAAAGTAAAACTGCCAACCGCGGATGCCACGCAACTAGAATTTTTTGTACCAACATTTTCCTAGAAAATACCCAAAATTGAAACGAAGAGACCCACTTTTGGTCCTAATGGACCATTTGGAAACCGTACTGCCAACTGTCGTTTGGATCTGGCGTCAAACTATAGTTACAATCCCCCCTTTCTACATGCGTATTGGAGACTAACTCCTATGGATTTGTTAGCCACAGGATTTTCCAGTTTTCTAACTTCAAAACACAATTCTCGTTTAATAATTTTAATTGACTGGCACGACAGCCCGATTACGAGACTAAGGCCTAGCTACCCGCAACCATCCGTGTTGTGCGTGCGAATTTGTACAAGGTTGGAAGGGACCTACAGTTTTATGCCGATTCCGAACGGCGAGTTGGGAGCTTTTTCATAGGCAATTTTACTCTCAGAGGTTTGCCATTTCCTGCTGAGAGAACAGCCGCCGAAAGAAAAATTGTTTTTCTTTTTTCGGTGTTAGCAGCAACGGAGTCTTGAACCTGGGTTCGAGCGTCGCATTTGACTCGCGGCCCACTAGCCAGCTGAGCTACGGCGGACAATTCTCGTTTAGTACTTAAAAAATTGTAAAAGGTACCGATTTTTTAAACCAATAAAGATGCATTTTACGTCTTTTAGTTTGACTTGGGCCCAAGCATTTTTGAGTACTCTTGATGTCCTTCTTTTTCGCATAAAAAAGAGTATGGTTTGAATAGAAGCTACTTTCATTGCTTTTCGAGAACCCCGTTTTAGCTTGCAACTAACCATTTTCGGCATTTTTCACATTTTTTTAGAATAAAACTGAGCCTTGTTAGTGTTCTTGTTCTTCTTTCTTCCAGCAACGACATCTTTGCGTAGTTATGTTGACCTACTTTTAGAGAAAACAGTTAACATTTCAAGTCTACATTTCAGTTCGCAATAGTGAAATCTTTAAGTACTATTTTGGAACTTCGTTTAGTTTTAAAAGAAAGTGTGCTTTTCGAAATCTTCTTTTTAGTTTGCAGTAATTCAATTTTGAGTACTTTTTTGTACCTTCTTTTAGAGGTAATAAGTTCTAATGTATCGACACTAATTTTAAACACCTGGAAAAAGTTAGTATTCTACATTTCAGCTCGCAATGGTGAAATCTTTAAGTACTTTTTTGATCTTCTTTAAGTTTTAAAAGAAAGTGTTCTGTTCGAAATCTTCTATTTAGTTCGCAATAAAGCAATTTTTAGTATTTTGTTGTACCTTCTTTTAGAGGTCATAAGTTCTAATGTATCGACACTAATTTTAAACATCTGGAAAAAGTTAATATTCTACATTTCAGCTCGCAATGGTGAAATATTTAAGTACTATTTTTTATCTTCTTTTAGTTTTAAAAGAAAGTGGTCTGTTCGAAATATTCTTTTTAGTTTGCAGTAAAGCAATTTTTAGTACCTTTTTTACCTTCTTTTAGAGGTAATACATTTTGTTGCTCCTTCTGAATTCACAATGTATCGACACTAATTTTAAACACATGGAAAAAGTTAGTATTCTACATTTCAGCTTGCAATGGTGAAAATTTTGGGTACTATTTTGGATCTTCTTTTAGTTTTAAAAAGTGTTCTGCCCGAATCCTCCTTTTTAGTTCGCAATAAAGCTATTTTTAGTACTTTTTTTGGCCTTCTTCAATCGACACTATCGACACTAATTTTAAACACCTGGAAAAAGTTAGTATTCTACATTTTAGCTTGCAATGTTGAACATTTCGGGTACTATTATGGATCTTTTTTCATTTTTAAAGAAAGTATTCTGTTCGAAATCTTCTATTTAGTTCGCAATAAAGCAATTTTTAGTACTTTTTTTGCCTTCTTTTAGAGGCAATCAATTGTTTATGATCCTTCTGAGCCCAAAATGTATAGACTTGAATTTTAAACAGATGAAATTTCATGTTGTCTAAACAATATCTTTGATATTGTAGTTTTGAATTTTGATTTGTGTATTTTGTATTTTTCGCAGTGTATATATGCCGAATGATTCGCTGTGGTCTTCGCGCGCTCTATTTCAAGAAAGCCATAATTTTGCAATTATTGATTATAGTCTTGGCATTTTATTACCTTTGCGCTATTCCGCTGTATTTATTTGCTTAATTTGTTAAACTATAAAAATTTATGATATAAAATTCTCAAGTGAATTAAAATAATTTAAATACTTTGGCAACTTTAATAGTGAATAGTAAATTCTCACGAAAACCAAAAGAGAACAACAACAACAAGAAAAGCTCTAGAAGAACTAGAAAAGGTAAGAAAAAAAGCTAAGGAAAGAAGAAAAAGAAATGGTCATAAAGAGAATAAATAAAAGAGAAGAAGAAAGCCAAAGTTCAGCATTTCCAATGCTAATAAATTGCGCTGTTAATTAATTTATTTACTAGAATTTTATTGTGGGCATTAGAAAGCAGGTAAAGAATGGCCACACAAAAACAATTGCAAATGTGTGCTGGTGATTGCGAACACAACAGATGCGCCGACCCACATTGCCGGCGGCCGGTGGATTGGCTGCGTTTTTGCGGAGGACAGCAGCTGGAGTGGCCACATGGAGCTGCGGCGAATTCAATGCGACGCAGTAGTTGGGGGCCCACTTGTATCAGCTGAGTGGTGCCACTCGATCGATTGCTGCATGGCGTTTGTTTTTGTGGTCGAGCGCTGACAGAATGCTGGTCTCAAGGCAAAAAACGCCAGCTGCCATCACTAACACCACCACCACCAACAACAACAACAACAACAACAGTGCTACCACTAATAACGGCGCGACTAGTGAAAATGGGCGAAATGCGAAAATGCGCTTTGGAAATTGGTTTTGTTTATTTCATAGGAAAAATTTAGAAAAATTATTTGCAAACAGTCAAAGACGAGGAAGCGACCGACGAAAAGTGAAATAAATATTTTACAGGTGGTGGTGCTGTGCTGCGCTGCGCTGCTGTCGGTGTCGGTGTTGGTGTTGGTGTGGCTGCTGGCACACTTGGCGTACTTGGCAAAAATTGTGCGAGCAACGTGAAATTTCTACTTATTTTCTAGCGTAAACAACTTAAATAAATAATTTTGTGTATAAATTTTCGCCATTGCCATTCGCGCTCGATCTGCCACGCTTATCCACCATCGACTCAACACTCAAATGTGTTGTGGAGAATTCAAAGAATCGATTTTCGGTTGATTTTCGCTACGGTTTGTTGCTGTTTGTGCTTAGATTTTTGTTGCAATTTTTAGTTGGAAAATCAATTAAGTACACTTTTTGATCGAAATTAATTGAAAGTGTGAAGGTGAGAAATTATATTGAAAATATCTACATATATAAATATGTATATATATATTTTTTGGCCATTTTATTGTTGTTTACGGCGGTTTTGCGCTTCGTTGCTTCTTTGACTTTTGCTTTGCGCCATTTGGGCGCCTTTTGTAGTATTTTTAAGAGGAAAAGTGCTGCCGCCGTGACCATACGGCGAATTGGCGCTGATGTGTGCAATTCTACTTAGTTGCTACAATGGTCAAGGTCAGGCAAATAAATAAATACGCGTTGGCAGTGGCAAAACGGCGGCGGCGGCGGCTGCTTTGGCATTGTTGCTGTTTTGTGTTTTTCGTTGGTTGTAGCCGGCCGTTGTGTATGCGCGCACCGCAGGACATCACAGCTGGCCAACTAACAAACCGGCTGCAGTGCGCGTGCAGCTTTAATGATGCGCTTAATTTCGCCGTGTTCGCTCGGGCGGCTGCAATCGATTAAAAATTAAGCGCAGCGAAGATTCCTCTGCCATTGTATTCGACTGGCAAATTGTTGGTGCATTTTGGGCAACTTTTAATGTTGCTGTGCATAAAACGCACAGCATGCTGTGGCCAGAATGTGTATGTTGCCAACACACACACACACACACACAGCGTTCAGCGTCGACTTTGGTCGGTTCATTGCCAAAGCGCCGCATCTGCTCGCCAATTGGCGCTTTGCACATTTGAATAGTTTCGTTGCTTGGCGCGAATAGTTTGGAGCGTTTTGGCGCGCCGTCGGTTTGTATGTGCCGCATCGCACGTCGCTCGCAGTGTTGACGCGTTGCATGTTTTTGTGTTTTTCGCCTTGAACCCGAACGCAGGCAGATACACGCACAGCTCTCCCAGCCTATCATTGCTTAACCCTTTCGATGTTGGTTATTTTTTGTTTGTCACAAAATTTTGTTGCATATTTTCGGGCGTCACTAAGTCACTAAGCGATGCCAAAGTTGGTGTTTCAATATGAGAGAATATTTTGGTAACGCTGGCCTTTAGAAGCGAAGAAGTGTATTACAAATTTTGCTTTAGGAACATGCTAGACTCCTATCGATTAATCGGCTTCGGCCAAAATACAAGCGGAAGGTTAAATTGATTTACGAATGTGAATACAATACAGTATAATCTCGATAATCCGGACAAGTAAAAACCGGACACTGGTGTCCGGATTACAGAGTCTACAACAGAAATTGAGTGTCCGTATTACAGAGTCTACAATAGAAATGAGTGTCCGGATTACCGCGTTGTCCGTATTAGCGAGTGTCCGAGTTATCGAGATTATACTGTATTTATATTTTTAAAAATTGTTGTAGTGTGATTACATTACACAGTGATTCGTCCCATAGAACAAAATTCAAAAAATTTATAGTCTCAGAATTTAACAAATTTTTTATTTGTCATTTGAAAAATAAAACTCCAACTAAGAAAACCCCAAAAAATCTGTGCAAAAATTTAATTAGTGTGTCTGCAAAAGCTGCTCGGAACCATTTTTCACAACAAAATTTAAACACATGTTTTCTGTTTTATAGTCTGTTGAGTAAAAAAATAAATCGTAAAAATACATGGTTAGCAAAAAGTTGCTAAAAGTTTCAACATAGTTTAAGAATTGATGTGATCATTTTCGCTTTTAATGGTTCCTCGAAATTTGTAAAGCTTTACATTTAATTTTAAATATTTTTCAAAATTAAAAACCCAAAAATTAGAAAAACTTAGAGGAAAATATCTAAATATTATGTGAAAGTATTTTCATAGATTTTTTTATATTTTTAGAAAAATTCCTTCTTTGTCGAATAATGTAAACACATCCTCCGATATCTTCCGATCTAAGAAAATAATTCAATTTAAAAAGTGGTCTAAACACCTATTTTTCGACAAAAAAAATATTATTCATGCCTGAAAGTATGCAATCAGCATGAAAAATGAAGAAAACTGCACAAATGTAAAACATACATCTATTATTATCATTTTTATTGCAAAAGTAATGGGTCCCAACACAATTTTTGTTATTTTTTGCAATTATCAATGTTGACGTAACTGATTAAATGTAAAATCAGAAAAATCAGGCCATCACACTTTGTGCTTTAGCTTTCCAAAAATGGCAAAAATTGCAAATTTAAATCTCAGGCATTGCCAAACTACAAAAGTTTAAGAAAGCAAAAAGGAGATTGCAATTCAGCAGACCATGATTACTAGCATACCAAATTTTACTAAGAACACATCATTCCTTTTAATTTTGTCCCGCGGTTGTATGTACTCGAATCACTGTGCACTATTACCAAAGTAATTTTGTGTTGACCAACCTGTGCACAATTCGTATCGCTGGATTATGTCAAAATGAAACAAAACACAGCTCAAATTCTTTAGTTCAATTCACCTCAGTGAAAAAAGTCACAATTGCATAGTCGCTTTTTTTCTTCATTTATCCTTATCAACCTTTCGCTTGTCAAAACCAAAACTGACCTGATAGCACCATTCCCGACTGTCTTTTATACTTTTTTTGCCCGGAGCTTAATTCATGCTCGAAACTTCCGCCATTCCCTTGAATCCTCCATGTAATGGTTTCTGTACATTGCATACTTTTAGGACTTAAAGCTTGATTCGTCTTCGGCTTCGGTTTTAGCCGAATGTCAGCCTTGTAACCAATTAATCGGATTTGGCTTCGAGCAAGATTTATCTTTGATCGGGCTCTTGAAAATACTGATTGTTCATATAGATATTGTAAAAAATGAACCAATCAGTAACTGCCTTAACTGTAGACCTACGTTTTCGACCAAATTTTTTTTTGTACTTCTAATATTTTTAAATTTGTTATTATTTTTAGCTTTTTTTCATGACTTTTTTACTTGGATATTATCTATCGAAATCAAACCGTTTTATATTTTAAAAACTAAGTTGGCTTTTCATTTTTTGTAATTTGTCTGTGTGATTTTAATCTGGGTCGTTTAGTTTAGAAAATTTAGCTAAATCCTCTGTGTACTTTGCGAGATATCAGCGAATATAATATGTAGTCTTTTCAGGTATAGACAACTTGCAGTCTTTCTAGTGTTAAATAATCTTCGGCTGCCAGCTCTTCCGGCGCCAAAACTGAAAACTTTGTGCCGTTCAAAAGTCATATTTTTTTTGGAATTTAAGATTTGTTTTGTTGATTGGTTGGTTGAGTGGTTGCTACCAAAGTGCCGCCACATCCTCATCTTTTGTTGATATTGGCTGATATTTTGGACTGACTCTGAGAGATCCAGAAAGTCTAGAAGCCTTCTGATCTTCATGGTTGAAATTGTTTTTAAGGTCTTGCGGAAAGGGAGTCCAGAGCGAGCTTAGCCTGTTTCTAGCTAAGCCTCAGCATTTACACAGAAAGTGAGTCCACGTCTCTTTCGGATTCTCCTCCTCCTTTAAGATTTACTGAAACACAAATACAGTACTTTTCGCTTAAAGCGAATTTCGAGGGACTGGGCAAAAAAGTTCGTTTTAACCGAAATTTCGCTTTAAAAGGGGTCCGTAATAAGCGAAAACATAAAGCGCGTATTTTTGAAATTGGTTCGTTTTAGGCGGAAATTCGTTTTAAACGGGTTCGTTATAAACGAAAAGTACTGTAGTGCAAGTAAACCTTGAACATTAAAAAATAAGACTTTGGGTTTTCATAACATTTACTGTCGTAACGTCCGCAGTGAAAAGTTGGTCAGAAAAATTTCAGGGGGAAATGCGGGAAGACTAGGCCCGGAAAGTATTGGCGCCAGACAGTGGTGCACACAGAGGGTGCGGGGGCGAGGGGGTTACGTACAACTTTTGAGCCCAATACCATTTGAAATAATTGTTTGTACCCGCATTTTTTGTGTTTGGGGGGTTTGCACCCCCTAACCTCCCCCCTGTGTTCGCCACTGGCGCCACAGGTGTTTGTAACCCTAAAATTTATAGACGTCTATGTTATAATATCACAATATTGCAGCCATTTAGTTCGATAGAAGAAAATCGTAAAATCGTAGAAAATTGAACGTCGGCATTGAGCGGGTTAAACCCGTAAATAAAAATTTCTCATAATTTAAATATTTCGCTTGGGTAACGTGTTGTTGTTGGCACGTTTATTTTTGTTGCTGCCATTTTTGTTTGCTGCTTCCTCTTCCTCTCTCTATGCAACACGTCAAATAAATGAAAACTAGTCGTTTTGACGCAACTGCCGGCGTTTGTTTACTATTCCAACCGGTCGACGTCTACTACTCATACCTTTCCATGTTTCATAGTAAACGGTACTCGGCACTCGGAAGCACCTCACTCCGCACCCGACCCGATCCACCACGCCTTCGCAGCAACTATCGACACTTTTTATGGACTACTACACTCTGGCAAAGCATTCGATGTTGTTGCTCTTCGGTTTGGTTAATTCTTTTTAGCATAAAACTTTTTAATAGCATTTTCTGTATCCAATCGAGATTATCTGCGCGCATTCGAGTCGAGTCGATGCGATGCGATATGTTTTGTACGAATGTTGTCTGTAAGCACACTTGAGGATTGAGTATTCAAAATAATTTTAGCATTTTGTTGGGAAAAATCTTGGATTTGTGGAAAAAATCTAAATATTTACATAGTTTGTAGCAGCAGTTTGCGCATTGGATTCTTTGAAAGCGTAGCTGAAATGGCTTCGACTGGTCGTTGTTGCGACTAGTTGGGCTCTTTTTTGCGTTGTAATTGTTTATATTTGTAAAGAGCGCATAAAAAGGACTACCTCTGGGGTTCTGTACACCGACAGACCAGCAGACAGACAGACGTACATAAAACAGCAAATGACCTCTAAAGCGAGCGGCGCTCTCAATGTGGACTGCCTTGACCCCTAACGTTGTTTTTATTTAGTTTGAATTTTCGTGCTTGTAGTAAATTAAATTTTATGGTAGCGAAATAATTAATTGGCCCAAGTGTAAAATATGTAGATGTGAAGAAAGGAATATTCGATGTAGCGAATTAAATTGAATTGAATTTGCAATAAATCAAGCATTAATGCTACAACGATTTTCAAGCGAATCATAAGTCTATATGTGTGCTTAGTGATCTGAAAGAACTTTGCACTGTAATCATTGCATGATTTAACAAATGCGAACTAGTTCGATTAGTCAGCCATTTAATTAGCCATCATTCATTTCCGACTCTCTGAATGTGCTTTGACCCTCAAATGGATATACAAAAATCAATCTTGCTTTGTATTTCACATTGTTGCGCAATTCGATTTTATGTTTAAAATAATTACAATTCTTTTAGAATTGATAAAGAGTGCGTTTTTTTAGAGGCAAAGAACTTTGAGCTTTAAAATAAAACATAGAAAATTGGTTTCCATATTTATGAAATTGGCTCTATTTGACAGATAACACCATGCGACAAAAATCCAAAAATTTCAAAACACACGAAAAAATCTCTTTTTTTTAAAGGGCTTTGAAATTTCAAGGACATGTTTATTTCAAAAAATTATTTTAAAAATTAAGCGCATTGCAGAATAACAATATGGGTATCAAATGAAAGAGCAAAATCCTTAGAGTCTTAGAAAATTTCATGTTTTGGTGCAAAAGGACGAAGAGGTATTGAAAATGTCCTTGTAAAACTTTATCCTTGAATATCCTTGTAAATTTCAAATAGTTTTTTTTTGAAACAAATATATCTTAAGGACTAATACGTACACTACTACATCCTTGCATTTCGTCCTTCTAACTTTATTAGTTTAAGATATAAACAATTTAATACTTCTCTCTATAGGATATGGATAATTGATAATATAATGAATAATGCGTTTTTAGTTTTTCTCTCCGACGTTAGGATTATTTTTAAAAGAACTTTGAAATTTCAAGGACATGTTTATTTCAAAAAATTATTTTAAAGAATAACAATATGGGTATGAAATGAAAGAGAAAAATCCTTAGAATCCTAAAAAATTTAATGTTTTGGTGCAAAAGGACGAAGATGTATTGAAAATGTCCTTTTAAAACTTTATCCTTAAATATCCTTACAAATTTGCAAACTTTTTTTTTGAAAAAAATATATCTTAAGGACTAATATGTACACTACTCAATTTTTAAAATAACTTTTTGAAATAAATACGTCCTTGAAATTTCAAAGTCCTTTAAAAAAAATCCAGACGTCGGAGAGAAAAAAATAAAAACGCAGTTTTACTACATTTGGTGCACGGTGATACTGGCCAATTTGTGATTACGCTCACAAAAAATATGATTGTGATGATGTTGCTGCCGTTTTCATTATAATCAAGTAGACTGCATGGCTACAGTTGAAGCCATGTGTTCCTTTTGCTGCCGTTTTCAATGTGTTCGGGCCATTGTTAGTCGAAAGCCTCGTTGACAAAAATTTAGTTGTCTACATAAGTCATCTATTCTATTCAATTCTCATTGTTGTTGCTTCTTAAATAACCATACAACAAAAAAATTTTATTTTTTATAGTGTTTCTCAAACTTTTTGCAAAAATGTCGCATCCGTCTTTGGGGGAAAAACCACGACAAGTTTACAAACCAATATTTACTGTTACCAAATTGATAAATATTTGTAATACTTAATGTGTGTGTGACAATGATGTCGTTGTCGTTGTTGTTGCTGTTGGTTTTGCTGTAATTGCATTTGAAATGCCAATATGTCTGTGCATTCAGCTGTCCAAACGCCTATCGATCCATCCATCCATGCGTTGATCGAGTCGAGCGAGTAAAAGCGTCAAACACCTGAAAGCGCTCTGCAAAGATTAGAAAACCACTTAAAAGCTCATTAAAATGTTAATTAATGCATAAATGCGATCGATCATTCCAGAAATGTAGGTACGTAAGCGGGAAATGGGCACGAAGCGGTCGGCAACACAAAACGCATCACCAACATTTCTCCTATCAAATATCAGACAACAAAGTACAACAAATGTACCGTAAATCGACAACAAAAACAATAACAACAAATACAACAGTTCAAGTAGCGATTGATCAATATACGAGCACACACACAAACACACACACACACACACACACCAACGCACAGAGAATGTGACTTCAACTTTCAATTTGCCGGGCAAGCAGGCTGCGAGTGAAAAAATGCTGCACCAGTCCAATGTCTACCTTCATGGTTTTTCTTCCTCTTCTTTGTGCTCTTTCCCTCGAATGGCAGCCTTGATTTTGTCTCTTTTTTTACATAAATTATTAACGTTTAAAATAAATAAACAATTTCTGCTGCGTTTGTTGCGGTGTGCGCGGTGTGACCGCTACGCGCGCACCTCCACGTGTGAGTGTGCCTGCAAATGTCGTTCTGTGTGTGTGTGTGTGTGTGTGTTCGGACGTTCTGCATAACGCGCGCGCTAAAGACATGGCCATAAGCAATTAATCTTACGTGCATTACTTACTACTTAACAGCAAATGTCTAACCATGGATAAATATTTTAAGAGGCCATAAGCATCAACAACAACAACAACAACAAACAGCAACAGCCAGCCACTACATCTGTTGCTGACGATTTTCTTGTTATTGCCGACGTGCAGCGCACAGTTGAATTCCACATAGCGTGTAGAATTGACCGGCAGTTTGTGATTTTTTACCCTCTACTTTGTTGTTGTGTTGCTGTGGGTTTTATGTGTTTTTCGCTTTTTCATGCAATCTTTTGATTTTAGCAGTTGAACCGACAAAAGAGTGACAGAAAATACAAAAACAAAACAAAAATTAAAAGAAAAGAAAAACATACGACAACGACAACATCGTAGCTGTGGCCGCTGTATAAATATTTAGCGGAAGATGAAAATTGAGTGAGCGCCTCGTACACGGACTAAGCATGTCAGCCGCATTGCATGTGCGAGCATGTAGTGTGTATGTTTGTTTGTTTGTTAAGCGACTAACAAATACGTTGCTGTCATTTATTGACATTTCGCTAACACGGCGGCGTTCATTTGTGCCAAAGAGTGCCATGAAAAATCTGAAAATCATCGCTTAATCGAATTGACGATGACGCTTCACGAGCGGCAGACCTTCGTGACATCGCCAAAAATGCCAGCAGCCAACCAACCAACTGGCAGCAAATCAATGTCAATCTGTCAATATTTAATTAAGAAATATTTTAGATTGTTCCAGCCATGTTGAACAAGCACTAGAAGCCGTTAAAGCCTCAAATCGATCATCAATCGCATTCGAGAGAGTCGCTTCAACTTTGAGATATCATCAGATTTAAGGCGATTTTATGTGTGAAATCGTTGAAATAAACATTAAAAATGAATAAAAATTAAAAACTAAAATTAAATAGACTTTTGAAAATGAATTAAAAAAAGTATTAATTATATTTATTATTTATTGTAATTTAGCTGATAATTTTAATTAATCAGTTATATAATCAGAACCAGCTAATTAACTTATAATAAATTTAATAAATTAATACAGTTTGTTTTATTTTATAGCTAGTTAAATAATTGATAAATTAGTAATTAAACTTACTATTTTTATTATACTAAAAATATTTGCGTAAAAGAATTAATTAAATCCATTTCTTATCAAGTTAAGGCAAATAATTAACTAATAAATAATAAAACAATCATCAGGTTTAATTTTTACTAAAAAATAATTAAATAATTAAGAACCTTAATTAATTTTTAATTAATCGATATACAAATTAATTCTTAGATAAATAACTAAAATATTTGTGTTTTATGTTATCTACTAATTTCTTATTTCTTATGTTATCTACTAATTTCTATCTAATTTTTTAACATCTGAATTAACTAATTAATTCATTATAAAACTATTTATTAAATTAGTTTAATTTTTCATTTAATAAATACAGTGGTGTCTGGATATAGTGAACTAATTATTGCAAGGCCTGTTCACTGTATTGAGGTTGTTCACTATATCAATGTTAACATTTTTGGTCAAAAACTCGTTTATTTGCTCAAAATAAACTTTTTGTTTTTTGCTTGAAATTTGTTTTCTATATTTAGAGGCTCGATGTAAAAATTTGGGTGCTCACTATATCGGGGTGTTCACTATATAGGGTGTTCACTATACCCAGACACGACTGTAAATAAAAAATGGGTTTAGTTTTCTTTTAATAAATTGATACTTGATTTTTTAACAAGTCAACTAATTAATTAATAAATGATTAAACTTAAAAACTAATTATATAATTTAGAAGTCAATTTAACTTTAAAGTTATTGATTGCTACATGAATAAGTTATTAAATATTTAGAAAAATAATTCAAGTATTTTATTAAAGTAAATTAATTCTTAAACAAGTCAATTAATTAAATAATTGTTAATTACAGTAATAATAATAAATAAATAATAATAAAAATATATGATAATTAAATATTTTTTTTAACAAGCTAATTAATTCAATTATTAATAATTAAACTAATTGATAAATTCGTTAAATTTGTAATAAAAAATTTTTTTTATAATTGATTGATTTTTTGATTGATCAATATACATCTACATAAATAAGTTATTAAATTATTAAATAAATAATAAAAAAATTTCATGGGATTAAATTAATTAAAAAAAATACAATAATTAATTTGTAAATAATTGCAGAAACTAGCTTAATTATTTATTAATAATAATAATAAAAAGTTAATAAATATTGAATAATAGTAATTAATTCATATATAATAATAAATAAATAATTGAATTAATTGTAAAACAAGTGAATTAAATATTTAAACTAACAAATAATTAAACTAATTAATATATAAGCGTAATTTTTTAATTTAATTAATAAATAAAAAAATAATTATTACAATTATAATTAAACATACCAATAAACTAGTATAATGTTTCCTTTAATAAATAAATAATTAATAAATATTTATAACATTAATTAATTAATTAAAATTTTTCACTTTAATAATTAACAATTAAATAACTATCTAATTATTTAGTAATACATAACAGTGCACTTAAAAGATCACTTGATTAAATTTTTATTTTATTAATTCCTTGATTAACTATAATTTAATAAGTTGATATATAATAAATAAATTATTAAATTTTAAATAAATTATTAATAATTTAAATGTTAAAAAGTAAAACAATAATTGATCACTAATAATTAAATTTTTAATTCATTATTATAATAAATAAATTTTTTCAAATAATTTTAACAATTTATAAATAAAAGTTGTATTTAAATATTATTTAATTATATTAATTAAATATTTCGAGTCATTAAAAATTAAATAATTAATTATTCATTGTATTAAAAATTAATAACAAAATAATTCCATTAATAAAATCTTAACGTTAAATTAAAAAATGTAGGTATATGCATCAAAAATAAATTTAAAAAAAAATGATATAAATGAGACTGGTCGGTTCAAACTAAGACAAAAAAATAAATAAAAGGTACAAAACGTAAAAATTATTTCTAGTTGTATACAATTATGTCATTGTGATTTTTTCGTTTGGTCTGTGTGATTTTTTCAAAGCCAGTTGAAAAAGTAAACTCAGTTTAAACTATTTTTTTAAATATAAAAAAAAAATACTCGTAAAAAATACCACAGTTCTGAACTGAAATCACTAAATTTTCCTATACCAAATTATGCAAAGGAAACAGTTCGAAATTATAAAAAACCAAAACTAAGTATTTCCCCGATATAAAAAAAAAAAAATTATTCTTCGAATGCTAACTTCAGCCATCACTGGACCAAAGGATATTACTGTCAAATTTGCCATTGTTGCAGTTGTTGTTGTTGTGGTCATTATTATTGTTGCTAACAGTCAAGTACACATATCAGCATTGCTGAGTGCCACCGCAGTCGCGCACTCATCTCTGGTTATTTACACGCGAGCACTTTATGAATTTGTGCCTGAAGTGCGCACACTTTACATCGAGTTGCTGCTTCTCGTTTTTTTGCTGTTGCTCTGCTCACACTTTACATTATTCTCATTTCTTTGCCTTACACAATTCATGAATGTGGAGTGTCTGTGGCTTTTACTTTTACTGCATGTCAGATGAATGTGATTTATGTTATTTGTAAATATTACAATAACAACGATAACATTTCGAAGAATTATGCAAATTAAAGGACCTCAACGCTGAAACACTTCAACCGCATTCGATTTTATTGTCGACCGTGTGAAATAATTTTGGTGCGCACATTTCTTGGCGTGTAACTGCTTTGCATTGTTTTAATTTTTTTTGTTTGTTATTTAATTGCATCAGAAACACATTCAAGCGCACATTGGTGTGTGTGTGTGTGTGTGTGTGTGTGTATTGTGGATCGATAGCTGCCCATTCCACAGCACTGATTCTGCACTTTATTGCTTAATTCCAGCACTTCATCTTGCATATTTATCTCACATTCTGGCTCGATCTGCGATGGCAGTCGTTTACTATATTTCAGCTCGCCAACACTTGAAACAGATTTCTTGCATAATTTATCGTTGCCTTGCTTCGAAATCTCTTGTAAATCAGCCACTGTTTTTGTTGCGTTTATTGTGGTACATTTTTATTAATTTATTTATGAACACACACACACACACACACCTGTACTACCTCGTACAAAAGTTATACAATTTCGCACTTTATTGAATATAATTTAAACTTTTGTTTATTGAGAGCACTCACAATTGATTGAATAAATTTGAATTGAATCAGTGTGGCTTCGCGGAAATTTTTGGCCGAATGTACTGGAGGTGGCAGTCATTGTAGTGATGACGACTTGAAATTCTGAAAAAAATTAGTTTTAAAAAAATAAACAATCTAATGGAATGGTAATGTTGGTGATACGAAAACGGTGGCTAAGCGTTGGATCTAAGATGGATTCAAATATCCAGGGCACTGATATTGAATCATCACTTTCACTCAAATTCAATGATCAGTTTCACTCAAATTAAATGATCACTTTCACTCAAATTCAGTAATCACTTTCAATCAAATTCAATTATCACTTTCACTCATATTGAATGATCACTTTCACTCAAATTAAATGATCACTTTCACTCAAATTCAATGATCACTTTCACTCAAATTCAATTCACTCACTTTCAAATTCAGTAATTACTTTCACTCAAATTCAGTAATCACTTTCAATTAAATTCAATGATCACTTTCAATCAAATTTAATGCTTCTCTCAAATTCAATGATCACTTTCAATCAAATTCAATGATCACTTTCAATCCAATTTAGTAATCACTTTCAATCAAATTCAATGATCACTTTCACTCATATTGAATGATCACTTTCTCTCAAATTCAATGATCACTTTCACTCAAATTAAATGATCTCTTTACTCAAATTCAATGTTCACTTTCACTCAAATTCAATGATCACTTTCACTCATATTGAATGATCACTTTCACTCAAATTCAATAATCACTTTCACTCAAATTTAATGATCACTTTCATTCACATAGAAAGATCACTGGATAACTAGTTTTAGTCCATCTGATTCAGAGTTTCTTACGCCTATGTTTTGATTTAATATATAACAAAATCATACCTTTCACATATTCATTTCTCCGTTATGTTTCTCACTTTAATTCGACGCTGTTTTAGCAGCATTTGGTGAATTTAAGTGATATTTTACTCAGTGGTTGAAGTTTTTAAACATTTCGAACATTAGTCGTCTCCCACTTTGAAAATACGTGCTACCAAGTTTTTAATGCTCCTCAGAACAATTATTCAGATCTTATGACTCACGTAGAATATTTATTCGAATTATATGTCCCCGTTATAAAAGAATGCTTTAAGAATTTTTAAGTATGCAAAATAATATTCCAGCTCCAACTTTCATACTCTGGGAACATTTCTACCGAATCTCATTGGGTTTAAAAAAACCTCAGTCCCGAAAGTTCAGTTGCTTAAAATTTCACTGTAGTAAATAATGGTGCAGAATCCCACAGGGTCCAACTTGTCTGTAAATTATTCAGACGCAATATTTCATTCATACTCAGCAAATATTTAATGACTGCTCTATACTTAAATTTTTACTCTTCCACAAAACACTCACATGGACTAACTTAAACCATTCTCAAACAACAACTGCGCATTCAAAATGACTGAAATTTTAGTCTAATTCAACACTTTTCATGTTGGGATCGGAATCTTTTCAGACCAAACTCGTAACTCTATTCTCCCATTTCACTTAGTAAACAATATTTTTGAAAAAATAAAACTTTTTCCTACATTATTCAGAACTAATTACTCAGCTTTTTCCATTAGAATATATTTGTTTTTTTTATTTGAACCACCACTTTGCTGAAGATATTTGCTGGGAATTTTTTAATTGTATACAAAAATCCAAAAGTTTGCACTTTGTACTACATCGTGGATACCTCAATTCTTCAATATGAACAACAATAAAATGCATGCATTTTAATGGAACTTTCTCAATACATATTTTTTTTTAGTTTTTAAACTATTAGAGTAAATTTTTAAGTGTTCATTCGAATTGTTTAGGTTAGATTAACTGGCTGGTATTGGTATTGAAGCCTTAGGCTTAATGGCTTCTCTAAATCCAATCGAATATGTCAATAGTTTGTAGTTCCTATTCAACATTAGTGGTGCTTCCCGAAGTTATTGAAATCATGAATCAGATCTTCGACTGTCGAAATGTTAAATAAAATCCTGACATCCGGAGAACAGAAGTTCAACAATGATAATTTCCTAGCTGGTTTATTTGATAGTTCAGGTAATAAGCTTTGTTTCAAAATGTCCTAACATATGTTCTAACCCGTTGGCTCTCAACCTTTTTTAACACTGAAGCTCGTCCATGCTCTGGAGGCCCCACGTATCACTGGCAATAAGCCTACCACACTATGAGAACTACTGATTTAAACCACATTAGGTGATCAGATTCCAATATAAGCAACAAATATTTTTTTAATTTGAAAACCTTCCATCATGCTGTGAGGAAACTCAGACTTACTTCTTTTTAACGCTGCCATACCCATTAAATTGTTTTATTTTTGAAAAGCTTCCAATGTGCTGTAAGGAAAGCTTAGCCTTAATCCTTCTTAAAGCTGTTGGGCTCACTACAAATGTGTTAATTAAATATTTTATGTTTGACATGCTGTGCAATTAATTCTTTGTTTTATAGAGAGAAGTACTAAATTTTTTGTTTCTTAAACTAATAAAGTTAGATGAACAAATCTCGAGGATGGAGTAGTGTTCATATTAGTTTTTAAGACATATTACAAACAAACAAAAAACTAATCGAAATTTTCGAGGATATTAAAGATTAAAGTTTAAATGAAAAGGAAATTTCCAATACTTAAAAAATCTCATAGAAATTTTCAAGGATATATGAGAATAAAGTTTCAAAAGGACATTTGCAATACATAAAAAAACTAATAGGTATAAATTTTCATGAATATTTAAGAATAAAGATTTAAAAGGACATTTCCAATAATTAAAAAAACTAATAGAACTTGAATTGATATTTAAGAATAAAGATTTAAAAGAAGATTTCAAATACTTAAAAAACTAATCGAAATTTTCAAGTATATTTAAAAATAAAGTTTTAAAAGGACATTTCCAATATTTTAAAAAAATTAATAGAAATTTTCAATGATATTTAAGAATAAAGGACATTTCCAATACTAAAAAACTAATAGAAATTGTCGATGATGTTTATGAATAAAGATTTAAAGGACATTTCCAATATATAAAAAACTAATAGATAAACATTTTCAAGGATATATGAGAATAAAGTTTTAAAAGGATATTTCCAATACTTAAAAAAATCTAGTAGAAATTTTCAAGGATATATGAGAATAAAGTTTCAAAAAGACAATAAAAAAAAAGCAATACATAAAAAAACTAATACAAATTTTCAAGAATATTTAAGAATAAAGATTTAAAAGGACATTTCCAATACTTAAAAAACTAATAGAACTTGAATTGATATTTAAGAATAAAGATTTAAAAGGACATTTCAAATACTTAAAAAAACTAATCGAAATTTTCAAGGATATTAAAAAATAAAGTTTTAAAAGGACATTTCCAATACTTAAAAAACTAATAGAACTTGAATTGATATTTAAGAATAAAGATTTAAAAGGACATTTGAAATACTTGAAAAACTAATCGAAATTTTCAAGGATATTTAAAAATAAAGTTTTAAAAGGACATTTCCAAAATTAAAAAAAATTAATAGAAATTTTCAAGGATATTTAAGAATAAAGGACATTTCCAATACTTAAAAAAACTAACAGAAATTGTCGATGATATTTAAGAATAAAGATTTAAAGGACATTTCCAATATATAAAAAAACAAATAGGTACAAATTTTCAAGGATATATAAGAATAAAGTTTTAAAAGAATATTTCCAATACTTACAAAATCTAATAGGAATTTTCAAGGATATATGAGAATAAAGTTTTAAAAGGACATTTCGAATTTAAAAAAAAACTAATAAAAATTTTCAAGGATATTTAAGTATAAAGTTTTAAAGGGACATTTTTCCTTTCTTTTTATATTCATATTCAGAGAAAAAAGTGACTATTTGTCTCTAAGTTGTGCGTTTTGTGTGTTTTAAAATTTTTAAATTTATTTCGCACGGTGCTATATACTAAGTATAACTTTTTCCTAAAGATTACTCCCTGGACTTTTCCAAAATTTATATTAGATAACATAATTACGCCCAGCAATGCTATACATCTGTTGCCACATGCAACATTGAACCGACAACAGGAAAGATTTAAAGTTCCTCTCAGACATAAGTTCTGGCCAACAAAAATCGTTTCAAAGCTAAATTATTTCGATAAAAGCGATACATTATTAATTTTAATTTTCTCACACTTCGAGTGTAAAATTTCCACGCGCCTCGTCTCCCATCACGCATAGCGCCAACTGCCGGCTTCTGTGATATTTTATAAAATAAACTGCGAATCTACGAGTACCAGCACAAAGTAAACATACACAAACTATATAGTACTATATATAGTATGACTATAGTATATATAACTAACTATTTATGTATAGTTTGAACGCACCAAAGTTTCATTTTCGATTGTTGAAGCGGTCAAAGTTGCGCCAAGCTTGAAAAAGCAATTGAGAGTAAAAATTAGAAAAAAAATTTAGTTTGAATTTATGAAAATATAAGATATTATATATAGATAGATATACAAGGTGCAACCTAAAGTAAACAGGACTTTTATAAAATAAAGAAAACGGATGATTATTTTTGTATAATTCTTTTTATTTATTCAAAATACTTTCCTTCTGCTTCGATACAACGTTTTGCACGGTCCAAAAGCATTTGGAATGAGTGTTTTAGGTCATCGGCCGGCATCGCCTTCAGAATGTTGGTACAAGCCTTTTGGATGTCCTCAACGTCCTTATAACGGTTTCCTTTCATCGGCAAATGCAACTGACCGAATAAGTAGAAGTCACAGGGAGCCATATCAGGCGAATACGGTGAATGATTGATGGTAAAAATGCGATTTTTGGTCAAATAATCGGTCGTAACTAGGGCTCTGTGAGCCGGTGCATTATCATGCAATAAACGCCAACTTCCTTCCTCGCGATATTCTGGCCGAATACGACGAATGCGATGCACCAAACGCTTCAAAACTTCAACATAAAACAAAGCGTTAATTGTTTTTCCCGGTGGAACAAACTCTCGATGAATTATTCCCTTTGAATCGTAGAAACAAATGAGATGAGTTTTGATTTTTCACTTCTCACGGCGGGTTTTTTTCGGATTTGGCTCATCTGGATGCTTCCATTCGGCACTTTGACGCTTTGTTTCGGGATCATATTGAAAGCACCACGTTTCGTCACCGGTTACGATGTTGAACAAGAAATTTGGATCACGTCTGACTTCCCGAACGATGTCTTTTGCGTGCTCAATTCTCTGCGCTTTTTGGTCGTCGGTTAAAGTGTGCGGAATGAAGCGAGAACACACTTTACGGAGACCCAAATGTTCGGTTAAAATGCGATCAATTGATGTTTTGGAGATGTTCAATTCCATTTCCATCAATTCCAATGATGATTTTGGCTGCATTTTGATAAAATCACGCACAGTTTTGATGACATCGTCAGTAATCACAAATTTCGACTGGCCGACGTGTTCGTCGTCATTCAAGTCTTCACGACCATTCTTGAATCGATTCAACCACTCATTAACACGGCCACGGGATAAACAATCATCACCATAAACTTGCTTTAACAATTTAAACGTTTCGGTAAAAGTTTTACCAAGTTTAAAACAGAACTTAATATTAGCTCTTTGTTCGATCGACATTCTCGTACCAAAGTTAAAAACATACTGTCACATTGAGCGGGATATTTCGGCGTCTACTAGACCAAATGTCATGAAATTTAGACAGTATGTGAATGAAAGATGTACCTTTCCAACGCATGTCCTCACACATAGATGGCGCCACCAGAAACGTCCCTATTGCAAAAGTCCTGTTTACTTTGGGACGCACCTTGTATACATATAATATATTATAAGAAAATGTTAAATGTAGTTTTCAACAGGTACCGGTATGAGTACTTTTCGCTGGCACTTTGCGGCTGCCGGCGATTGCGATTGTGGTGTCTGCTAAATTACAATGTTGCGAGTATCACACACCGTCGAAAATGTTTCGTGTTTGTACGTGTGTGGAGCGACGGCAAAGCGTTTGTTTGTTTATCTTTGAAAACGTTTTCCCAAATACTACACACAACCGATTTTCGCGCAATTATCAAATTTGGCAGCGCCGCAACGACAACGGCGGCAGCAACGGCAACGGCAACAGCGACAGCGGCGACCACTGCACAGTGTTACCATAAATTATCGACTATATGGGCGTGCGGAATTTTTTTAAGTTCGAACGAGAGCAGAGCCGCAGCTGCAACGCCAAAGTGCGCGCGTCGCACCTCGGCCAATAGACGCTGCGGTGCTTTTGTTGTGCGTCTGTGTAAATAAACAAAACGATTGCGCGATTATGTGCGAGTTTCGCGCATCCGTGCGATACGCAATTGGACGGAAGCGGCAACGGCAACTTGCAAAAATTACGCAATTGTTGCCAACGGCATTGCAGCAGCCACCGAACTGAGTGTTGCTCACTCTTGCCGCTGTTGTTGTCGAGGCATATCAATGCATTTTGTCCTATTTGGCACAGTGGGTGGTGTGCGTACTATCAGCCATCATAATTGCCCATCAAACGTTCTTATGGCCCGTCGTCGCGCAACTTGTTTACAATGTGCACAACAGTGCACATTTTGATTGCAACCCATCAGCGGCCGCTCAACGCCATCAAGCTGCTGCATTTGCAGCTCGACGGTACATTGTTGCTGCTGCTGCTTCTGCACATTGCCGACCTCGGTAAAATTGCAAATTTACAATGGCTCGGCGTTAATTTAGAATTTGTATATGCAACAGTCAATCGACTGGTCGGTCATCTAATTGTGGGTGGCGTTAGTCGTCGCTACTCGGCGAAGAGCTCTGCGCTGCATCATCGTGAAGAGTGCAATTTATGCACTTCACGAGCAACACGTGCGTTTCCGCAACGCCAATCATCCAACCAGCCAGCCACCCACTGCGCCAACTGCCGTTCGGTTGAGTAATTAATGCAACATCTCAACAAAATCGTTGCACAGGGATCCACAGTGCGAAGGTCGCACTTTTCGCACACTTCCTTGACCCACTGTACACGCACACGTGGCTCAAATAATCGCCACCATGGAGAGTATTTCTTGTGAAAATAATTTACATACTTAATTCATGTACCTAGTCATATATTAAAAGTGTATATGTGCTTTGCAAAAGCTACATACAACTATTGCTTTTTAATGCCGCCGAAAATCTTTGCCAAAAAACCATAACATTCTGAATAGCAACGACGCAATACTAACAGCGGTAGGCCAGCACTGTGTCATTAACTGCCAAAATCGCATTTCACTTCACATTCAACTGACTCGAAACATATACAACAGTGCAGCCCAAACAAGTTGTGTGGTGCCGTCATAATTTGCCAGGATTTCATAATATGAACAGAAGCACTAATTACGAGATAGAAATTCTGACTTTGACCCAGTGTTGCCAGATATCTGAAATGACTTTCTCCTAAGTCTTAAAAAAATACTGAAATTTCCTCTCAAAAGTTCAAAAAATCTTCTAAATTTTGTAAGATATAGAACTTTTCAGAGCGAGATCCAGAGTAGACACATTCATAATCAGGGAAAGGATTTTGAGGACCTAAAAACCTATAAAAAAAGGCAAAATAAAATAGCAAAAAAGGCACTAAAAACTGCCAAAAAGGCAGAAAAAGGCACTAAAAACTGCATAAAAAGGCAAAAACAGGCATTTAAAAATAAAAAAAAAATACTAGAAAATCTAAAAAAAAGGGGAAACAGTATGTATTTTTTAATAATTTTATTTCATCTGACGTATGCAACATACAATATTTATACCTCGTTTTTTGTAAAAGAAAAGGAACATCAAAGTTTTCAAAGATAGTTTAAAAACTAAAACTAAGATATTTTAATTGAAATGTAGGCACATATTTTAAATTCATATTTTAACTTCTCATATAAAAGCATAAAAGCCGTACTTGTATCATATTTGGCATGTTTTTTCTTTAAATTTTCCACTGCACAACAAAAAATAACGGCTTAGGAATGATCAAATCAATGTAAAAGCATCGATAAGTTACGAAATTGCAATGTTGCCACTTAATTTTTTAGTTTCAAGGTATTTTTGCGAAACAAAAGGGGGAAAATATTAAAAACGAAAGAAAAATAAAAAGACGCTCAACAAATCTTGAAAAAGGCATTTTGTGGCATTTATAGGTAAAATAGGCACTCAAAAAGGCATTTATCGGTAAAAAAGGCAAACTGCCCTTTTTAGGCCAAAAAAAGGCAAAATAAAAGTGGTATATTTCTAATCAGGAGGACCTAATTCGTGCTCATTTTCAATCAGAAATGCTCTATATCTAGCAGCAAACAAAAAAGGCAATTTCCACAAAAACCTTTCCCTGTTCATAACATTGGATGGGTATCGGGAAAAATTGCATTCTTGCATTCATTCCTTTAAAGAAAAAGTATATAATTCATAGTAGAAAATAATTTTCCAACAATTTGAAAAATTGAACTTACCACATGAGGCTTATTTTTGAATCAAAAACAAAAACTAGTCCCGTAATTTTTATTTTGTGAAGAAAAAATAAAACTGAAACAAAAATTCTCATTCTGCAAGTGAAAAATAAAACTCACCGCATAGTTTTTATTTTTCCCCCAAAAAAAAAAATAAACAAATAATTTTTATTTTCTGATCAAAAAAAAAAATCAACAAATAATTTTTATTCGGTGAGCGGAAAATAAAAATCGAAAAAAAAGTTTTATATTTTGATTTTTATACTTAGCTCATAATTTTTACGGTCCCTGAATTAAACTTCTCATAAAAAAAAAAATATATATACTTATAATTTTTTTAATGCAGCCTTTCATCTTCAGCTTAACAACGAAAACTTAAAAAAAAACAAAATGGATAGGAAATGAATTTAATAAAAAGTGCAATTTTTGGCGGGATTTCATTGTGACTGCAATAAGTGAAAACGAGATAGAACGAGCTTTTGATTAAAATAGTTGCCAAAATATGTATTTAAATGAATAAATATTTTGTTGCCAGTGTTCCCAATACATCATAGGTCGTTATTGAAAATTTTCTCAAAAATCCACTAAGCATAAAATATAAAACATAAAATATAATTAACATAAAATATAAATCTCCTAAATTTTCTCCTAAATAATTCTTCCTCCTAACAATTCTCATAAAAGGCCAAGAATCTTCTAAATCTAGGAGGAAATCTCCTGATCTGGCAACACTAGTTTGACCGGTTAACACCACCAGAAAGTCAATGGGTAGGTCAGAAATGTGTTTAGAAAAAGTGAGTAGTTATCTATTAATTTCACATGGATTTGTCTTTATGATCTGATGGCCTACAACCATTAATTTAGAAGTTATGGACCAATGCACAGTGGTTCGTTCCATAGACAAAATTCAAAAAATTCATAATATCAGAATTTAACGACTTTGATGTAATTTAAAAGGTAAAACTCCAACTAAGAAAACACAAAACAAATATGTGAATAAATTTAATTAGTGTGTGTGAAAAAGCTGTCGAAAAAGTCGAAACTTTTTTCACAAAAAAATAGACACATGTTTTCTGTTTTTTAGTCTGTTTAAATCGTAAAAATACATGGTTAGCAAAAAGTTGCTAAAACTTTTAATATAGATAAAGAATTGGTGTGGGCATTTTCGGTTTTAATATTTTTTCAAAATTTTCACTTCACTTCTTCAGTTTAAAATATTTTTAGTTTAAAATATTTTTTAAATTTAAAAACCTGAAAGTTGGCAAAATTTAGAGGAAAATCCAGGCCATAAAATTATTCATTTACTTCATGTTTGTTTAGCTTATTTAACTCTCAGCTGACTGGTCAAGTAGGCCACGCATAGACCCTGTTGGGTCCTTAGGAGAGTCAGTTAGAGCTCCTTAGTAATGCGGATCGACTTACAAGTATCAAACTTCAGCAGCAATTGAATGTCATGCTTGGGGACCCCTAAATGGATAAGAAAATAAATGTGCTCCAAAGTTTTGCCGACACCATTTTCTCTGTGATGTCCGTTTTATAACTTTTTTAGTTGTTTGATTTTTCTGTTATAAACTTTTCTCAGTTTTATATTCTTCCTTGTATAGAAAACTACTACTTGTAGAATAAAACATTTAACTTTAATGGTCAATGAAGTCCAGCCCCAAAGACGATCCTAGTCTCTACTTTTTCATTCTATAAATAACATCTAAATCAATAATTATGTTTTTAAGCAAAAAATTGGTTACAAAAACCAAATAAGGATTACAAATTTAGGTGTTAAGTGTAAAAAAAAGAAAATAAAATATATAAATTTTGTAGTTGATGTATTGCAGCCCCCAAAGACGGTTCTAGTTCCTAATTTTTCAGTCCATAAATAACATCTGAATCAATAATAATATTAAAAAAAAAAATGCTTACAAAAACAAAATAAGGATTACAAATTTAGGTGTTTAGGTGTAAAAAAAATAAAATAAAATATATAACTTGTGTAGTTGATGTATGTTATTCCAGCCATCAAAGACTATTCTAGTCTCTATTTTTTTTAGTCTATAAATGACATCTATGTAAATAAAAATTATACTTTTACGCAAAAACTTGCTAAGAATCCTAAGATTATGATTACAAATTTAAGTGTTTAGGTGTGAAAAAAGTAGAATAAAACATATAACTTGTGTAGTTGATGAAGCCCAGCCCCAAAATATGGTTCAAGTCTTTAATTTTTCTGTCTATAAATAACATCTAAATAAAAAATTATGTTTTTTAAGCAAAAACATCCTAAAAAATAAGATAAGAATTACAAATTTAGGTATTTAGGTGTCAATAAAGTAGAATAAAATGTATAACTTGTTTAGTTGATGAAGCCCAGCCCCCAAAGATGGTTCAAGCCTATTTTTTAGTCTATAAATAACATCTAAATCAATAATTATGTTTTTAAACAAAAACTTCCTAAAAAAAACAAGATTAGAATGACAAATTTAGGTGTTTAGATGTCTAAAAAGTATTCCAGCCCCCAAAGACAGTTCTAGTCTTTAATTTTGCAGTCTATAAATAACATTTAAATCAAGAATTATACTTTTAAGCAAACATTTGCTAACGAAAATAAGATTAGAATAACAAATTTAGGTGTTTAGATGTCTAAAAAGTCGAATAAAATATATAAAATTTTTTAGTCAATGAAGTCCAGCCCCAAATACGGTTCAGTCTCTATTTTTTTTAGTCTATAAATTACATCTAAATCAAAAATTATGCTCTTAAGCACAAACTTGCTAGCGAAAATAAGATTAGAATAAAAAATTTAAGTGTTTAAGTGGTTGGTGTCTAAAAAAGTTTGCGAACGACTGCTTTCGTTACCAACAGCGGCACAGCTGTGGCGCACCGCACGAGTAAATCGCAAATGAAATGTTACAAATAAAGAAAGAAGTGCGCGAAACGAAACGAGAACGGCAACGAGTTTAAATTTGATGAAGCGTTAAGAGATTAATTGCCAAAAAGGCAAAAGTTCGCCCGCTAACGAATCGGCGCGGGCCACGCAGATGCACGGCCGATGTGCGCCCGCTGCTCACTTGCAGGTGGCCCAATAATAATTGTACAACACAAATACAACAACAACTAAAACAATAACAATAAGAGGGTGTGAGGGGACTAACAAGAAAGGCAATCGGCAACAGCAGCACAAATTTGAGTAAAACAAGAACAAAGCGAAGAACAACGCAACGCAACGCAAGATGAACGAACAACAATAAATGGAACAAGTGCGAGCAGAAAACGAACGAAAAACGCGGCACGCGTTGTGTACTCGTACATGCGCCATTGTGTAAGTGTAGCCGAGCAGTCATCCATCCAAGCATCTACCTTGAAAATTTATTCGAGAAATTAAGTTTATATGCAGCGCGCGAGTACATCGACGCGCAGTTTGGGCACCCAAGCGGCTCATGATTTCTATTTCGATTTCCGAAATTTTCATTTTCATAGGCACAACTACGCGTCCGATACGTTAACGATATGGCCGACGTGCGAAATGCACATACACCCAACGAAATTGTGACGAACACTCGAGATGACTTTAAATCGAATCGAATTTAGTGTGACAAGGTTCTTGAAATCATAGTCTGCTATGGGTAAAAGGTCCTTGGAGGATTTGAATGCTATTGAAGTTGAAATTGAAATGATAATTTTCAAAAATTTGCAATATTCCCTGAATTTTATTGACTAAGAATTAATTAATTAATGAATTCCATTCGAATCTATAGTTTAATGTTTATCGAATTTCAATTTCTCAGCGTGTATAGTTCATGCCCAGAGTATAATTTACATAATTGTAGTGTAATATGGCTGAACACGTGTTGCACTCATTTGGCAATGAAAATGCCCATGAATTTCAAAGTGAAGGACATCATCAGATGAAAAGCTTTTTAATTTCAAATGATCTTTTACCTGCATAACATTATATGGTATGGTTGCAAAAAAAATTTATATAAAATTAATAGATTTTTGACACATAAAACCCAAAAGATTCTTCATAACTAGAGAACGGATTTCCATTCCTTTTTTAAGTAATGTTCTGAACAAAATGGATGAAATATTTTTCCGAATCAGAAAACCTCCTTTAAAACATTCAATTCCTTTAAGACATTTAATTGTTAATGCATATTTTTGCATATTCTGCTTTAAATGCATGTGTTGGCATATTTGCAATAAAATGCATATTTTATATATTTTGAAATTTTTTCTTAATTTCTTAACACTTACACTTACACTTAAGTACCACAAATCAAGAATTTTTTTTGTTACTCTGTGATTCTAGAAGTGAAGGCGAGTAAAATGTGCAGTGAGGGTTTTGTTGGTATTCTTTGTTTTTTAAAACATACAAAAATGTTGTTGTTTTCTTTTTTCCAAATTCAGAAGCATTAAAACGAAATTATTTCCATAAATATTATTCTAATTCTAATTCCAAATGTTTGTATTCTTTGTGTTACAGATGTGTAACAACTTTGTTGGCATATTTTTCAGATTTCAGATGGATTTTTCCAAATTTTAGAAGCATTTTTTTTTAGATGAAAATCCACTCCAATTCAATGTCTCTTTTGTATTCATTTGTTCAGGTCCACATGGGTGAAAAGTGTGGTAAGGTCCTTAGATGTGTTGCTTCTCATTCAAGTCGCTTAGAACGTATTCAAAGAAGAGTTGCCACTAAACGAACATTTTTTGTGCCAATAGTTTCATAAAAAAGGACCAAAATAGGAAAGAAAAACAAACAAACAAATAAAAATTACAAAAATAAAACATAATAATATAATAATTGACTGGCACGACAGCCCGCTTACGCGAGACTAAGGCCTAGCTTCCCGCAACCACCCGTGTTGTGCGTGTGAATTTGTACGCGGGTAGAAGGGACCTACAGTTTTTATGCCGGTTCCGAACGGCAGGTTGGGAGCTTTATCATAGGCAATTTTTACTCTCAGAGGTTTGCCATTTCCAGCTGAGAGGACAGCCACCGAAAGAGAAAACGAATTTTCCAAACAAAATAAACAAAAACAAAATACAAAAAGACAAAAATAAAACATACCTATCTCTTATCTCGAAATGTTTTTCGATTGCTCTCAAAAAGTTAGTATTTTGATTTTGTTTTTCTTTTGGTTACTGACTTTTGTCTAAAAAAGGCCCAAATTACCCAAAAGCGGTCTAAAGGTCCAATTGATGTAAAAAATCCCACAACCGTGGCAACCGTGATTTAACGACGCTTGAGCTATGTACAGGTCTCACCGACTTCTGTTGAATTCTTATCCCTAGAAACCAAAAGGTCTTTCGTTTTCGATACAGTCAATGAAAACATTTGCTGTCCTGTTTTTGAATTATATAGAAATTTCTATTGTTAAATTGATGGGCATGTCAACACTTCAGTCTGATGTGACATATCAATGGAAAAGTCTGACATTTTCTAAAAACTTCTCAATGGGAAAGTCCGAGAATCTTGTACATAGAATCCTTTTTCAGTTAAGTTGATAGCGCATGGCAATACAAAAGTTCAAGCATTTTATAGAAATAACTATAGTTCGGTTTTTGTGTTGTGTATTCGATAAATGATGTTAAGTGAGAATTAAACTAACTAAACCATAGTGAAATTATTCAAGTGAACCAGTTAGAATGACAGTCTTTTTTTTGTATGACAAGAAGAGAGAAATTTGATAAATGATTTGTCATTTATGTCATAAAGCTCGAATAAAGTTAACTCTGAATAATACACAATAGTTTGAAACTTGGTGAGGTTTCAAACAAAAATTAAAAACACAAAAAAATTCTAGCAAATCGTTGCTTTATTACACCGTGCGACAAAAATCAAGAAATTTCAAAACACGAAAAAATCGGTATACTCGAAAAACTAAGGGCCAAATGTAGTAAAACCGCGTTTTTAGTTTTTCTCTCTGACGTCAGAATTTTTTTTTAAAGAACTTTGAAATTTCAAGGACATGTTTATTTCAAAAAATTATTTTAAAAATTGAGCGCATTGTAGAATAACAATATGGGCATCAAATGAAAGAGAAAAATCCTCAGAATCTTAGAAAATGTAATGTTTTGATGCAAAAGGACGAAGAGGTATTGAAAATGTCCTTTTAAAATTTTATCCTTGAATATCCTTGGAAATTTCCAATCTTTTTTTTTGAAAAAAATATATCTTAAGGACTAATATGTGCACTACCACATCCTTGAATTTCGTCCTTTTTACTTCTGACGTCAGAGAGAAAAACTAAAAACGCAGTTTTACTACATTTGGCTCCTAGTTTCGCGAGTATATCGATTTTTTCGAGTCTAAAATTTGTTGTCGCACGGTGTTATCTAACATGACTATTTTTTTAGTGTTCAGCGTAGTAACGAATCGCAAAAAAAGTGATGGAGAGTGTGGGCTCACTGACTTCAGTGAACCAGAAAACATTTGAGGGGATTTGAGGGAAACTCTTTGACCAAAATATTTGTCGTGTTTTTTTTCTATTTATGAGGAAATATGAAGCGTTGTCAAAATCTTGTCTACTGTAAACTGTGAACTGACAAAAATGTGTGCTCCTTTCTTTACAAATTTGTTTTCGGAACGTAATTACCTATTTTCTTTCACACCACTTGCTTCAAGTCAAGTCTTGGGAATAAAATGTTACTCAAGATTTATGATGAATTATGCATGAATTATATTTTCACTACATTCGTAATCTCAACTTTAGGCTCTGTAAAGTTGTTTGTTCACTACTCGCAGCAGTGGTTCGAAAAGAATAAAAAATGATGCTGAAGCATAAATGAATCGCTAAGTGGGTTTGTAAAGTAAAAGAAATGAAGTTGGAGTATGGCTATCACTCCTGAAAGTTATTACAGGAATTTGAATCTATCAAACATGTCAACACTAAAGTCCGATTATTTTATAGAAACTTTTATAGCTAATTTGATGGGATCTGCCAATCGAAAAATCTGAAAAATTTTCTAGAATTTTTGACTCTTTCATGCAATCTTAACCTCTATAAAGTCAGCGTTGCATAATGTTAAAATATTTGCCATCCATGATTTCATCTGAAAGTTGGAGTTTGTCACATCCAACAATCCAACATTCGTTCTCATCAAAGATATTGAAAAATAATTAAAGTTGATGTTACATTCAATATTATTCCATTACGACTTTCCAACACATCAAATTCAACGTCACTCACTGAAACACACATTAATGCCAGACGATCAAACGCTCGAAGTGAGTGTTTCAGACTTGATCGACATGTTATCGCTTGCTTTTTGCTCGAATATATGTCGAATGTTTATTTGTGCAATTTTCCAACAAAGCAAACAATAACAATAACAACAATACAAACCAAGCAAAACACAACAAAAGCAAACAAATAGTCGAAGAAAAATGGAAAAATATTGAAAATGAAAATAAGTATTGCGCGGGTTGAATTTTGGAGTAAAAATCGAAATTCGAAAATCCGAGAATTGCAAATTTTCAAATTAAAAATTGTACATACGCGCATTGGCCATGCAGACACCAACACACACAAACACACACACACACACAGGTACTCGTGCAATGCGATCCGCGATCGGTGGGGGCAAGTTTGCGCTCGCTTTGATGTTGATTAATTGCGAATGGTGTTGATTGATTTTTATTGGAAATATTGATAAAAATGAATTAATTAGCGCGAATTTCCCATTGCTATGTGGCGGCGTGTTGCTGTTGGTTGCTCTCGGTGCACGCTGTCGTTGCTTTTGTGATTGTTGTTGGTGGTGGTGTTGCTAGTGTTGGACGCTTGTTTTAGCGAAGCGTGAAAAACTGTATTGAAATAAAACAGACGCTGGACGCGCACCGGCTCCAGCTAACCGACACAAGACACTCGCGCCACATGTTCCATACACATTGCCGACACAGGATACAATTGCGATTTAGTTAATCTGGAAATTTGGCCAAAACTGCAAAACGCTCTTTTGCGTATTATTTAGTGACCAGAGACTGCGGCTGTTCTATCTGAATGCAGCGCAATTGGCATTCAACTTGCGAAATGCCAAATTCAATTAAGTAATCAAGTCGATTTTTCTAAATCGCTGTTTTCACTGCTGCTACCGTTGGCCGTTGTTTTTGTTGCTGCTGACTACAATCGGTTTCACGCATACTTGGCGCTGTCAATCTGTCAATGCGGCAATTAAACATCATCAGCCGCCGAAGCCAACTTAAAAGACGCTCTACCGCCAACCATATCGTTGGCTAATAATTGGCATTTGTTTGTGTTGTGTAGTGGTTGGTGCAGCATTGTCAATAAATAATAAACAAATGCGGCTGCGGCTATGTAAATCGATGCACCTCGCATTCGACGTCGAACACTCCGAAAGGAGACGTGCGAACAAGCGGCATCTGTCAGCGGCGCGTCATCACTTTTGGCTCAATAGCGCAGCAAACGCTTGAAATTCAACGGCAGTAGGTCGATTGCTCGATTGGTGAGGTGCCCACCAACGTTGCTGCGCTGTGCGAGAGTCGAGTGCAGTGGGAAGGACATGCAAAGAAAGCCGCCCGCAATTAGTCACTGAACACCGATCAATCAGTGAATGAAGAGCGTTGGTTGTTACAATATTAAAACATTTTGTCGCTGAGGAAGAGGGAGAGAGGTTGTGAGGAAGCGAAGGGAGATTTTGACCACTGAAAACAGAAACGAAAGCAGTGCCGCCAACTTCTTCTATATTTAATGAAATTGCTGATTTTTCATTGCTATATGAAAGATGTGTGTTTTATAGATAATAAAAAAAGTTGTCAAATTCCATAGGTCAGCATGTCAATAAAGTTAGGTTATGTCAGTGCTGCACACAGGATTTAATTTTGGGGCGTTTTGAGTCCAATTCCATTTGAAACCATATTTTGTACCAGCAATTTTTGAATTTTTGAACAGTTTTGTTTTGGCTTCCCGCCCTTTGTGCGCCACTTCTAGTAGCCTACAGAGGGTAAAGTGAAGACTTTGCCGTTTCTTAAAGACATCAGATAGTTTTTCGTTCATCAATCGCTAACATACTTTTAACAAGCATCAGCTGTGTGAATTACTTGGACCAACCCAGTAGGAAAATGGTAAGGTGCTTACTATAATAATGCATGTTTTCCTCCACCTTTTGGTGGGGGAAACGACATGCTACCAAAAGTAAGGTATTAGTAAGGTACGTTCCGAATACCTCCGGTTGTAGCTTACTCTAAGAAAGCAAACAAGAAGGCACCAGAAGTGCGAAAAAATCGATTTAAAACCCGAATGATTGTTCGTATCGTCACTTCCAAATGCACTTTACTTTCTAATGCACGTGGAATGTACATTTAAGTAGAACGAATCTAGAAGAAATAAGTGATTTTACAAGCTGAATAAGTTGGCCTCGGTAGTCCAGAGGGTAGCGCGCTGACTTTTCATGCCAGACGCCCAGGTTCAATTCCCAGCGCGGGCTGTTTTAAACACTCGTCTATTTCCATCGCTATTCACATGAAGCAGTTGAGAATTATAAGAAACGCACAAGTCAACTTTTCGCAGGCAATGGTAAAATTTCCAAATATGTCTACCTTCGATCGTAAGTGAAGAAGTCAGCAGTGCTTACGTTATCCATAGCGAGAAAGGCATAAACTGAATAGGTGATTTTATTTTTATAATTTTAAGCCCATCCCAATAGCACATTACCGCCCCCTTACGTTTTCCTTCATACCACTACATTACTAAGTAAAGTACATTTGAATGGGAAGCCGAACAATTCCGAAGGATTTTGCTATGATACCATTTTTACTTTACAAAATCATGCATGATCCGGCAGCCATTCTCTGAACAAACGTAATGGGCGTTTGACAAGGAAGTTGGAATGCTTACCGGATGAAAAGTAAGCATGCTGTAATGAATTACGGAAGGTGCCACTTTCCTACTGGGAAACTTCGGGTTTTTGTGTGTAGATAATCGGAAGGAACCCACAAGCGAAAGTTTTTCATAAACAATTTAATCCTTAGAGATCAGTTATTGTCTGCTGACTTGTTCTAATCTGACGTTGATTCTTGAACTAGTTCTCTCATCTCACTCTCATCTACGCTGGATGACATCGAACAAACGACTTAATGCTTACTTCTGTAAACTTCTGGTCGGTTTGGTGAAATGACCATTTTATAGACTGTTTGATTCTTTCCTTAATCTTCCATAGTAACCCATTACCGGGTTATGGCCTACCGCAAAAGATCTCTCCAAGCCGCTCTGCTTTGCGCGCGTCTTCTCCAGTCACACCAAGAGTTGATGGGGCCTCCTCATCTTGGTCCTTCCGGAGACACGGTCTACCTCTTCGCCATTGATCTCCAACTACCACATCGAACACCTTCTTCGCCGGAGCTTCATTGTCTATACGGTAGACAATACCAAGCACGTGTATCCGCTAAATTTTGATTCCCTGTGCTACGTTCATGTCTTTAAATAGCTCATACCGATCGCCAAAACGAACAGGGCCGGAGATTTTCAGAAGTACTTTTCTCTCGAACACCCCAGGGGTCGCTATGTTACGTGACAGTATCCATGCTTCGGTGCCATAAAGTAGCACGGACAGAATAAGCGTCCTATAGAGGGCAATGAAAAGGCGGACGAGCTCGGCAGAGCTGGATCTATGGTCCGCTTCGTAGGAGCTGGACCAGCGATTGGCTGCGACCAAGGCTACACTCATTAGCACATTAGCGCGCAAGCACTTTGACTAGTGGCGCTGTCTCACGACATGCAGGCAGTCGTAGATGTTCATTGATGCGCCTAGGCCCACAGAACAGAACCACCTATCTGCTGTACTTTGGGGAAAGGATTTGAGAACTAACTTAGGGCTCGTCAAATGGTTTATTCCTTTCAACGAGTACCTCACCAGGATTGAGTTCATAGACTCGGCTTTATGCGACATGTGACTTAGGTTGGTGAGGTTGGTTTGGAGTGGCAGCCTACTACATGAAAAGCTCTCTTAAGCACAAATTATAGCTCATTGTGATACCACAGTGAATAGTGCGATTCTCCCGTACAGCGCTGGGAACCAAGAGGATTCCATTCTGAACCTAACTACTTATATTCCAGATATTCAGAGACAGTATTTCGGTTAGACCAATGAGGAAAGTTGAGCCGAGAGGCTTATGTCTTCTTCTGGCTAGTGAAGGACATTGACCCGAACAGATATAAAACGGTATACTCCTCCTTCTCGGAGCCGCAGTCTTGACAGAAGTCGTTGGATTGTAGTCTCAGTCTTTCTCATAAGACAGTGACGCATGAGCACCGAGATCGTTGGTCTTATTGAGTGACGGCTGAGGTTAAGTAGCTGGTTGGTTCGTGTGCCTTAAGGACGACAAAACCTCGATGAACTTCATATGTGAGTGTTCAACTTTCGGGCGGCTCAGCCACATGGGCCTCGGCATCATGATCCATCGCCAAAAATGAGCTGAGGAGCCTCAAATTGTCGGACGTGTTGAGCTTCGCGAAAGCAACGCTTCGGCTAACTGAGACCCAGAGCTTATGGGAACCTTTCAAGGTGGACTAACCCAAAGGCCCTCTTCTGTCATGACGATGAGAGTTGCCAGCGGAAGTGGAACGACATGCAAAAGTGGGAAAACGTGCCCTTCGACAGAGGGAATGGGAGTGGGTATTGGACGAGGGGGCATGGCACCGCCCCTACAGCACAAATTTTTAATGTGGAATAGCTTCGGAATAATAAGTTGGACAGCATTTAAATGTGGTATACCGTCGTTTCAGAGATCTGCAATTCTACTGGTAAAATTTTATGAGGGTTGGACAAGGGGCGTGACACATTTTTTGTGTCTAAAATTTTCTAACTGTATGGAACTGTTTGGAACTGCATGTCGAAATGGGTGAAACTGGGTCACATCCTTCTTCTGAAGGAATAGATTGGGCATTAAATAGACGAGCCGTGGCACTGCCCATTCAGCGTTGTATGAAGAAACTTGATTTTTTGGGCTCAATGACTTTAAACTTTGGTGCAAACCGGAGCTAATAATAAATAAAGTGTCCTATAAAATGCAAGTTTTTTTCGGTCGAAAGAGGTCTCTGCTACTCCATTGCCTACCGAGACCCTAGTAGCAACTATTGGCAACAGTAATCCTTCGCTGTATCTCCAGGCTGCCATCATTGCTGCTGTTTACGGTGGCGTCAAGGTAGACAAACTCCTTGGCAACTTCAAAAGTATGCCTGTCGTCCTCGAAGGGAGATCCTAGCCCCTGCGAATCCCCCTGTGTCTTGTCCTCATTGACCACCAAACCCATTTTGTCGGATACTGAATCTTTTGGGTTTAAAAATCTACACAATCAGTTTGTCTCTCAGATTCATTAATCAATTTCCGATTGTTTTTAAAGTTGGATCGATAAAGAATTTTTGTGGTCTTCAGAAGTTTTCAAAGGTTTTTCTTTAAACATTTCTTTGCATTTATCAATAAGTTAGTAATAAATTAAAAGGTTAATATGATTGAATTTTACAGCTGCTTGCGGCAACATGCTTTGTAGCAAATCAACACAGCAATGCCACCTCCTCGTTATTGCATTTCTTGCAGTTACTAAAATTGCCTGAAATCTGTCGAGTTGTCGAATAAATTTGCAAATAAATTTGCAAATAAATTGGCAAGCAAATTGATTAGCGATTAGATTGCAACAACAAATTGCAACATTGCCAAACAATCGAACGCTTGGCGTGAGCTATTTTTGGATTTTTTGCATTTTTGTTTAGTGAATTTGCGCAGAGTTTGTGTGTGTGTGTGTTTGTGTGATTTGTGATGAATTTGACATTGAAATTGAAATGCAGTAATTTGGCGCGTTTTAGCTCAAGAATGCTGCAATTTATAAACGATTGGCTGGAAATTTGTGAAAAGTTGCGGAAATGTAGCCAACAATCAAGAATGCCACTTTATGTGCCGCGAAATTGTTGACGGCAGCGCTTCATTCATTGGCCGCGTGTTTGTTTGTTTGTTTGTTTGCCCTTCTGCGGCTGCCTTCACCTGCTGCTCACTGGCTCAGTGGCTGGTGTGTTCTTGTTGTGATTATTGTTGTTGTTGTTATTGTTGCTGATGGTTGCATGTTGCAACGGCGAGTTGTTGGCCGCAATGTGACTACCAAAAATGGTCAAAAGCCCAACCAAGACAAAACATGCCGACAGCAATTGTTGTCAGCGCGTAATCGCAATCGTCAACGCCATTGTCCAGCAGCGACCGCTGATTGATCAGTATGCAAGCGGCGGCCGCAACGTGCTATGTGCAGCACAAGCCGCATGCATAGTGCAGCATGTTGCAACTATGCGCTATTTGATTTAGTGCAATCGCAGCTACGCATACGAAATGCGCGCTGGACAGCGGATCGGCAACATGTAGCATGTAGCATGCGACGAGCCGGGCCGCGCGGAGAATGGGGCGGCGGCGGCAGCGGCAGCAGCTGTTGTGCGCATTCGCAACATTTGTGGCATGTTGTATGCGTGTATGTAATGTGCCGCATGACAGTGAATCGATGCTGAATGCACTTGGAAAAACTAGAAAAATCATAAAAGCAGCCAACAAAAAAAAAAGCCCAAGAACCACATTGCTGCAAAGCAAAGGAGCACAACTAAACTGAAGAAAGAAAAAAGAAAGACATTTATTGCTGCAACTAGTGGCCGCAGTTGTTATTGCCCGTTTTGGCAAGACAAGCAGCAGCGCCTGACAACAACAACAACAACAATGCTGATGACGTGCAATCTGCGCGGCTTGGTGAATGGGACACGTTGCCGGGATGCTGCGGCCGAATGGTGGCTGGCCACATGCGACACGCATGAATGAATGAATGAATCGGTCGCGCAGCAGCATTAGCCGCGCTGCCTAATTTCGAATGCGCGCTGCAGTGCGCGTTTGGCGCAGTTTTGCGCGGCGCGCGGTACAATGAATTGCGCGATCGCGTGTACTGGACGTATATGGCGTTCGGCGAGCGAACGTTTTAATTAGGATAATGAGTTGTTTCCGGTTTGTGGCTGCACACTGTGCACGCCGCTTCTGCTTCTGGTTCTGGTTGTGGTCGAAGCCGCTGCAGAATGTTGGTCGCCCGTATGCGCGTAATGAGTGCGGCGCACACTGAATGAGCGAACCAACGCGCCGGCGAGTGACTGAGTGAAGGAAGGAATGAATGAATTTGTGGCGGGCGCTCGCCAAACTAGTTCGCTTTCGCTGCCCATAAATGGTCGACAACCAACAACCGACAGGCGGCAAGCGGCTGTGGCATGCCACACTAGCCAAGCGCAGCTTTGAATTTTAAATTTCATTTCAATAAAATCAAAGCAAACAAAGAATTCATATGAATGGAAAGAATCCTGAATGATCAGTCAGTCAGCTAAAGAAAAATTTAAGTAAGCTTCTAAACCTTTAAGTTGGGTTTATTAAAATTCTATATACGAGTTTAGAAAATCGTTGAGGTTGTTAAGTTTCATAATACGTTGAGGTCTAAATGGTTAGGGACATTGGAAATTGATTGGTCCTGAATGGATCTTGGAATGAATAAATTGATTACAGTTTTTGATGTCAGAAATTTTCATAAATATATATAACAAATTATCTCCAGTTTTAAAGCGCACAAGGTGAATAATCGTTATCGTAACTAGTAAAGAGACAGCGAGTCGAGAGTTTGAATCTTTGCAATACCTCAGTGAGCGGAGAACTTTCCTCTGTCTCATCTATGTACGAGTACATACTTATAATTGTTTGTCCTGACTGACTGGCTGATTCATCATCGCCCAGCCCAAACTGTTAAAATTACAATTATGAAATAAGAAGTTTTGTAGAACATTTTAGTACCATTTTTGAATAAGTATGAAATAAACACCTAAACACATTTTCAGTTTCGGCTTAATTCTTTCCTTCAAGTTAATTTCTGAGCTTTGATGTATTCAGAGACCTATAGTTGAATTTGATGGCGAATATTTTCGTGGTACATTTTGTCCTTAAAAAGTCCTGTTTTACAGGACATTTTTGGCATTTTAGAAAAAAGGGTCAAATTAACCCATAAAAATAGGAGCTACAGGGTTAAAATGTTCAACAAAAATGTCCTTCGTAGTATTTTACATCAAATTGCTGAACCCATCATATAAAAAAATTCAGACGTAAACTTTCAAAACGCCGATACACATACAGTACTTTTCGCTTAAAGCGAATTTCAAGGGACTGGGCATAATGGTTCGTTTTAACCGAAAGTTCGCTTTAAAAGGGGTCCGCAATAAGCGAAAACATAAGGCGCGTACTTTTGAAATTGGTTCGTTTTGGGCGGAAAATCGTTTTAAACGGGTTCGTTATAAACGAAAAGTACTGTATATTTTTTTTGGCCTCCTCTACCAGAATCCGTTGTCAGAACCTTGTTATTTAAAAAAAAATTGATTTTGTTGTGCAGTATAATTTGACGCGTGTTTCTCATTTTTTTGAAAATCAAAACTTAAAGGAGTGAACCAAGGGTTAAAAGTTTGTATGAAGAAACATGATTTGTGAAGCCTTTTAACTTTAAACTTGGTGAAAGTACTTTTAGTGAGTAATAATTCAATACGTGTTTTTTACTTTTTCAAAAATAATAAAACTGGTAGGGTCAACGACGGGTTGAAAGTTTATATGGATTTTATGGGCCTTTTGACTTTCAACTTAGTGAAAGCACTTAACATGCGAAATAATTCGATACGTGTTTTTTACTTTTTCGAAAATAAGAAAACTGATGGGGTCAACGATGGGTTAAGAGATTGTATGGAGAAACAGGATTTTATGGGCCTTTTGACTTCAAACTTGGTGAAAATACTTTGTTAATTCGACACGTGTTTTTTTTTTTAATTTTTTCAAGAGTTTGTATGGGGAAACATGACGTAATGCGCCAATTGACTTCAAATGTGAACGTGATTTATTGGCTACATTGACTTCAAACTTGCGTTCAAAGCCACGGGGCCCCGTTAGTGTTCGCATATAATATCTTGCGTTGTAAGATTAGGTGTCGTGAATTATTACATTTTTTCAGTGCTTTTATTCTATTCAGTGCGTCCATTCTCTATCGAACAAATTAAACTACACGTGCATCTAAAAACAAAACTATTTTTAAGACTAAGTTTGCATCCCTGAATACGAAACTGGAAACCAAAAATTTTTCTTAAGAAGCGTTTTCGAAAAATCTTCGATAAACCAGTTTTTTCCTCTTATTGCAATTATGAGCACATATCTTGTAAATTAATCATCCGACTAACACAGTTAATCATCCGTCGTTCAAAAGGTAATACCTTCGCCTTTTCAACGAGATATAGATTGTTTAAATCAGATGAGATTTGGGGAAGTTACTGACGGAGAAAACTAAAAGAGTGAATTTTTCGACCATTTTTTAAATTATAAATTTTAGAATAATTTTTGTAGGATAAAAAAAATTATTTCGTCTGGTTTTTAAATTTAGGATATGACATCAATAGAATCGAAAGAAAAATGTCAAAGTTATGAAGTACAAACACCAATTTTACATTTATTACACCATGAGCCAAAAAAAAACATTTTTGTCGAGCCCCGTCCAAATGTTCATATAGGCGTGAAACTAGAGGTCATTTATAGTAACCTGACATAGTTAGTTTTTTATGTTTTGATCCAATGTCCTTTAAAGGACTTTAAAATTTTAAGGACATATGTTGGTACACATTTCAAATATGTGTTCAAATATTTGTGCTATGATAAAGATATGGGTATCAAAATGAAATGTCTCCTTTTAACTAAATTTTCTATTTTGAATTTTCAGGACCAAAATATATCAGGTAAGGAAAAAATACATGTTTTGAATCTTAGCCTTTAGATGCATACATTTAAATTTTATTTTATTTTGGTTCTGCAAATTCAAAATAGAAAATTTAGTGAAAAGGAGAAATTTTTCCTCTTTAATTTATTTATTTATTTTTTATTTAGACTAGAGCTTTCATTTCATTAAGATTAGAGCTTTGCGCTTATTGGTTCCCATAGTCTGTGAGTAATTCAACTGTACACTAACAGCCCTATTCTGGCACTACCGTAACAAATGTTACCCCCCGTAACAATTGAATTGAATTTGATTGTTTCCGTATTCTGGAAAAATGGTGACAAGAAGAAAGTTCAAACAATTCACCACTCGAGGTGAAAGCTCTTTTACTGTCGAAACAGCTGTTTTTTGTATTTTTTCTGTCAAACTGTAAAAAAATAAACAAACAAAAAATGGCAAATGCAGATAATCTGGCGAAGCAAGTCTTTTTTTTGTGTTTCTTCACGATGTATGTATATATTCTTTTGGTTTTTAGAGGTCCTAAGTTTAGGCGCACGACGCGTCGCGACGCAGGAGAAGCTGAAGCATTTTTTTTTGCAGTTTCTCAAGGCGCATTTGAACACGAAATTTGAATTTTATAATTTTTGTATGCTTGTCACCTGCTCCTACGGAGGTAACAAATTTCGAAACAATTGTCACCTTTTGAGCTTTTGAATTTGCTCCAGAATACCAAAAAGTGACAATTGTTACCAAGTATTCAATTGTTACCGAGGTGACTATTGTTCCGGTTGCCAGAATAGGGCTGTAAATAAAAATAAATAAATAAAAATATGTAAATATTTCAAAAGGATGATAAAGGACAGAGGACTCAACAGACCAGAGTCTGATAAACTTTAAGAATACCAGATTTCAACAGAACCAATCAAATATTTCCATTAAACATAATTTTTACAACTACGTAAAGCAAAATTTGTGCTATTTGTGAAATTGAAAATTTTTATACATTAAATATTTTCTCAAATTTTTTGTTTTAATTTTTTCTCAAATCACTTTCAGCTCAACATTATTAACAAATTTCTCATTTCATTACAATTTATTATCGATATTTATTGATCAAATAAATACATACATAAGTTTGCATTGCAATTAGCTTCAAATATGTAAAATTCGTGAAATTTTACTCTTTTAAGTCTTCTCACCCATTAAATGTGAGTGCGTTCAAAAAGTGATTTAGTAAATTTTCCATAAATATAAACACTCGATTCCCGAATCGAATTGCGCCACTTGTAAATGCTGTAATTCACTGCCCGAAAATGTTTACCACAGCCACACAGATCTGCCCAAAATGTAAAACAAAATAAACAAAGCCACAATTGTGCACGGCAAAAGTTGTTGTAAGTTGCCCATCTAACCTGCCACATTCGAGTATTTATGTTGACTGTTGGGTGTTACGGTTCTCGAAGTTCGAAGTTGCATATTTATGAAATCATAAAATTTGATGTTTCCTCTGTCAATTGATCGCCATTGACAGTTACGATCCATTTACAATTGTCGAGCATTGTTGTGGCTTCTTAATTTTCGATTCGTCGGCGTCGCCATCGTCGGCCTGTCTGCCGTTCTTGATCTTTTGTGCGATATTGATGTGGCTGCTGACGATTGCCCGATTGTCTGTTTGATGGCAAACGATTATGATGACGATTACCATGAGAGCGTCGGCGGTTATTGCGGTGTGCGTCGGTGTGAAGTGATGGTTTTTATGGTGGCTGCACTGCACCGTTCGCCCTCGTTTCAATTATATGCACGCAATTGTTTTTGTTTATATTTATTTTCCATCTGAATCTAAATATTTTTTGAACTCCTCTCGCTTGGCAACATCAAAGCACCTTCAATTAGCACCTCGACGCTGCCGGTGCGCTCGCTTCAGTTTTGAAGTTTTCGGTTGCCAAGTGCAGTTGCAGCGTGCAACGTTTTTTGTTGCTCTTTATTGTTGTGTTTTTTTAATGCAATTCACACCTAATTAGTAATAAATTTTAATGCCGCTTTTACAGTAGCAAAACTGTTCGATTCCTAAGCTCGATTGCGCAGCCTTCGTTGCGCGTTGCTACGCTCCGATCTGCTCTGCTCTGGTCTGCCGCTTCGTTGGCTGTGCAATGTGCGCACTTGCACGCGCCGCCTCGACCGCACACGGTCGCTGAGCGAGCACTGTTGCTGCTTTATTATTGTTGTTGTTTGATTACCAATTGATTTGATTTTTTCCTCGGCGTTTTACGCGCCATTAAGTTAACAGTAATTGTGGTAATTCGATTTTATTGGATTTTTGCCAGGCTGTCTGCTCGGAGCGCCATCGAGTGGCGAATGCCGCACGTGCAGCGCTCTATGACGGCAGCACATTGCACGCCCTTGCACGCCGGCACTTACTCCACTTTTCATAATTTTCGCTCATTGCCTGCACACGAAGCGTGGAATGTCTGTTTTATGGGAATGCATTTTCATAAAGGGAAAATTGATTATGCAATTGGCACAGATTTAAGTACGTGTTGCGTTGGAAGGTGGGGAGGGGTTACACCTTTGGTGTACATTTACTGCTATACATACTTCATAGCTTGACGGAAATCTTAAAATGGCACTTGGATTGATTTGACTTTATTTATTTGTTTTTTTTATTTTATGTTATTTTATTTTGTTTTGTTTTATTTTATTTTATTTTATTTTATTTTATTTTATTTTATTTTATTTTATTTTATTTTATTTTATTTTATTTTATTTTATTTTATTTTATTTTATTTTATTTTATTTTATTTTATTTTATTTTATTTTATTTTATTTGATTTCGTTTTATTTTACTTTATTTTATTTTATTTTTTAGGACGAAGGCCACGAAGCCAGTTTCCTTAACATAGATATACTCATTGTGATATTTATAGCACAATAAGTCCTTATAAATAAATAAAAAAAATTTTATTTTATTTTATTTAATTTTATTTTTTTTTATTTTATTTTATTTTATTTTATTTTATTTCGTTTTATTTTATTTTTGTATTAGTTTTTATTTTATTTTATTTTATTTTTTTTATTTTATTTTAATTTATTTTATTTTATTTTATTTTATTTTACTTCATTTTATTTTTTTTATTTTATTTTATTTGATTTTTATTTATTTTATATTATTTTATTTTATATTATTTTATTTTATGTTATTTTATTTTTTTAATTTTATTTTATTTTCATTTATTTTATTTTATTTTATTTTATTTTATTTAGTTTTATTTTATTTTATTTTACTTCATTTTATTTTTTTATTTTATTTTATTTTCATTTATTTTATTTTGTTTTATTTTTTATTTTATTTTATTTTTTTCTTTTAATTTATTTTGTTTTATTTTATTTTATTTTATTTTATTTTATTTTATATTATTTTATTTTATTTTATTTTATTTTATTTTATTTTATTTTATTTTATTTTATTTTATTTTATTTTATTTTATTTTATTTTATTTTATTTTATTTTATTTTACTTTATTTAATTTCTTGTTATATTTAATTTTATTTTATATGATTTTATTTTATTGCCTTTATTGCACTCCTTTAGGGTTACATATTACATATCGGTATTCTGAACCTTCGATTTTAGAAAATGGAGAACACGTGAAAAACCGATTTACTTATCGTTTGGAGCATTTTCACCAAGTTTAAAGTAAAAAACACAGTAGCACCTACCTTGAATATATGATTACACTAAACATGCGTTCAAAAAATCTAACTTTTAACCATTTGGTTTATTTAAATTTGCACGCGCACATTGCAGATGATTGCAACATTCTTTCTGCATAATAATTAATTTAATTGACTGGCACGACAGCCCGCTTACGCGAGACTAAGGCCTAGCTTCCCGCAACTACCCGTGTTGTGCGTGTGAATTTGTACGCGGGTTGAAGGGACCTACAGTTTTTATGCCGGTTCCGAACGGCAGGTTGGGAGCTTTATCATAGGCAATTTTTACTCTCAGAGGTTTGCCATTTCCAGCTGAGAGGACAGCCACCGAAAGAGAAAACGAATTTTCCCGTTATTTTTTTTAGGTGTTATTACGGGCAGTATTTGAACCTGCGGTTTGCTGCCTTCGACTCGCGGTCCAACGCACTAACCAACTGAGCCACGGCGGCTGCCGTGCATACCATCTGCATACCATCCAAAAATGTCCTGCAATGTCGGGTAGCATTAGAAAGGCTAACTGCGAATCGCAAGCTGTGTGTATAAATTGGGTACACGGTCACAAAGGCATAGAAGGAAATGAACGCTGTCAAACAGTGTCCCACACGCCGAAAATTTGCATCACCGAGTCGGATGATTGCAGAAAATGCACAGAAATTGGTGACAAGGAAACTCTGGAGCACATTCTTTGCTCCTTTCGCTGCTGAACTTCGCTAGGAACACCCGCATTCTTGCCAATCACTTTTACGTCGATACGCAACACTAATGAGCTCCAATTGGCATAGCTAGGGACCCTATAGAGTCTATGCGTGGCCTACTTGGCCACCCAGCTTACCTAACCCAATTCAACGTCACTTACAGATGATTAAGAATTAGATCTAAGTCTCATAAGTGGGCTTTTGGCCAGTTATATTTATTCTACTCTATACTTTCAAATCAATTTTCCATTCGATTCTGCTCCCGGGAGCAGAGTTGATTGAATCGAGATTCGAATCCATGGCCTCTCTAGCTTATGGCTTATTGCACTAATCACTGGCCCATGGCTGTAGCTAAAAATATTCACAAGCTTTCATGGAAAATAAAAAGTATATTCACAGTAGAGTTTTATGTTCTAAGGTTGTAAGTTATTATTATACTATCATAAATTCCCTCTATCCCTCATAAATTGAAGTGATCCTCATAAGATCTTCCTGCAATTTTTTTATACACCCTTAACATATCTCTCCATCTAAAATCAACATAATGTCAGTGCATGTTTAGGAACATCCTCTGAGTGTTAGGACTTCATAAAAAAATTGCTTATTTTCATGACTGTAGAATACTAAAACCGATGATTACGATCTTTGAACATTGAAGTACAATTATTTTCGGCTTTGCAAAAAATTCATTGTTTTGTCTATCCAAATCAGGTTTCATCGTTCCTAACTTGGCTGCTTCATCTTGTGAAATATGTTGTCATACATATTTTTTCTAATTTACAGAATTGGTTTCATTTTTTTTCTTATTCTCTCGACTTGGCAACATAGGTTCTCAACAAGGGTTATGCCTTGCGTTGGCTACGTTAATCGATTAAAATTCTGCCAGTAGGAGTTATTTGGTTTTGTGCAAAACTCAAAATGTAGAACATATTTTTGTGAGTATGAAAATCAATTTGTATAATTTTTGTAATTATTGCATTAAGTTTTCTACATCTTCGGAAGACTTCTTCTACTCTCTTGTTTTGTAAAAATTTGTCAATAGTCATTTGTAATTTTTGTAATGTTCGCTTAAGTTCCCTACAACTCCGGTCGACCAACATCTGATCTACTTGCCAGTTCTTTTGTCAAAATTCAAAACACCATTTATCAAAGAACCGAAAACTTTGGCACGTGTTCATCATTGAGTTCTGGCAACCAACTGTCAAAATGATGGAACGGAGTGGCGCTCACCAATTGCGAAGCCAACAGAAGTCATACTCGAAAGGTGGCTTACAAAAGAGCCAAACTGACATTCGACAGCCTGCTCAAGTGACAGCCAGACAAAGCCATGATCCGCTATTGTTCGAACCGGCACACAATCGAGTGACTGCGGCAGCGGCCAACGCGGACAAAGGGGAAGGCACTTACCCGGCGCTCACATTGTTCAATTAATTCATTATTATTTTATTGTGGCCCGAGCGCCAAACTAGCGGCACCGGCAAGGACAAGGTGTCGCAGGCACAAAGGGCGCCCAGCGCTCGAGCTCGCCAACTGCGGTGGACACAATTGAAAAGCGATACGGCCATTGTTGTTGTGCGGCCGATTGTTCGATCGGTTCGGGCGCTGCATGAAAGCCGCTTAGGGGCATTTAATTGAGTTAAGGTATTGTAATACGAGACATGATGACGGTGTCGGCTATGAAAAGAACAAAATTACGACAGAATTTCGTGTGCATCTTTCTTCGGTTGGTTTTTCCGCATTGCTTTGCTTTGTGGGATCGGGATTTTGCTGGTTTGGCTCGACGCGTCACAAAAGTGTGATACCTTTTTTTTGGTATCAACGAACAACGAACGAGGTGGTTTCGCTTCAAAGTCTGCGTTTTCAGTGCGCTTTTTACCGTTTATCACTGATAAGCATCGCAAGTATCTAATAACTGATTATTCTAGCATTCGAGCATTTATGATTTATGTAATCGTCGGTAATTTGAGCCCCAAAAGAAGTTAAAGTTGTGTATGGAACATATGCTAGAAAATGTGTTTTGTTGAGTTTTTCTCGAGAATTTCAAGAGAATTCCACATAAATTACCCCATGTGGCGCTGGCCTGTCTGTGTGTGCAACGATGACGACTCAAAAACTGACCAACTGGCCGCATGGCAAATGGCTCAAAATTCTTCCGAACTCATTAGCATATTAAAATATGAAATGGTCAATGGTTGAAATAAAAAATTGAATTTTATGGTGGCGCATCATTAAACCATTCTTGTCTTAGCGCCAACTAGCGCCAGCACTTGAATGCCCGCGTGCTGCCGCTTCCAACTTCCAACTGCCAACTTCCAACTGCTGACTGCTGTTCTTGTTCTTGTTGTTATTGTTATAGTTGTTGTTGTTGTTGATGTTGCTGTTGTTGTTGTTATTAGTAGTGCACCGCACATTGTGATGCACTACGATGCACTCTCAGCTTCATTTCGGTTGCTGTTGTTGGTTTGTTTGTTTTTTTGTTTACATAACGCTGCAGTTTTTTAGCTGTTAAAACAGTTTGAAATCGAATTAACACAGCATGCGGCTTCAATTTAAAATGCAATTATTGAAAGCATTAAAGTCAATTGTAATTGCAGCATAAAGTTGCAGCCGCAAGTGTACATCTCAGCGCCTCCTCAAGGCGTCTCTCAAGCGACGGTATTGCACCCACGTACATTCGCAGCAGATAAAGAATTGGTTGTGTTCTTAACCCATTAGCGCTCAAAACGTCTAAAATTTTTGTACAACTTTGCGATTGTACCAAGCGATGAAATCGGCGTAACGGATAGTGAAAATAGTCATTCTATATGTTTTCGGGTCCGCTCTACATGATTATGCCATTCGATTTTCATTTTGGTCACAAGGAAATCCAATATGGCGGTGTTTTCGGAAAAAAATGCAAAAATTTCGACCAGTTTTTTTTTTCAAATCAATATTTCGTACCGAAATCGATTTTTGGTTGGGGTATAAATATGCACAAAAGTGCACAAATATGTTGAACTTTCAGAAAATACCCAAGTTGCCCCATGGGAATACACTTAACATCCTCAAAATGGCGGAAAAATGAAAATGGCGGAAAATTTTTTCACAATCATTCCTGAATTTTTTGTTTGAAAACGACGCACTATAACGAAAAATGTTCAAGAACAAAAAGTGTTTAGAATTTGACAGAGAATACGTCTTAATTTTTTTAAAAGGTTTTGATCAACTTTTGGAATTTTGCAAATTGTCAATTCTTAACAAATTGCAAAAATTTCTCAAAAAATTCTGAAAAAATTCTTAGACTGATTCTAAGCATTTCTGGCTAACAATTATTCTGTTAAATGCATTATTACTAAATGCATTTTACATAAAAAAATGTTTTACAGAAAAAAATTTAAAATTTAAATTTAAATTTAAATGTTTTACATAAAAAAATTTAAAAATTTTTTTATGTAAAAATAATGCATTTAACAGAATAATTGTTAGCCAGAAATGCTTAGAATCAGTCTAAGAACATCTATGAATTTTTTCAGAATTTTTTGAGAAATGTTTGCAATTTGTTAAGAATTGACAATTTGCAAAATTCCAAAAGTTGATCAAAACCTTTTAAAAAAAATTAAGACGTATTCTCTGTCAAATTCTAAACACTTTTTGTTCTTGAACATTTTTCGTTATAGTGCGTCGTTTTCAAACAAAAAATTCAGGAATGATTGTGAAAAAATTTTCCGCCATTTTCATTTTTCCGCCATTTTGAGGATGTTAAATGTATTCCCATGGGGCAACTTGGGTATTTTCTGAAAGTTCAACATATTTGTGCACTTTTGTGCATATTTATACCCCAACCAAAAATCGATTTCGGTACGAAATATTGATTTGAAAAAAAAAACTGGTCGAAATTTTTGCATTTTTTTCCGAAAACACCGCCATATTGGATTTCCTTGTGACCAAAATGAAAATCGAATGGCATAATCATGTAGAGCGGACCCGAAAACATATAGAATGACTATTTTCACTATCCGTTACGCCGATTTCATCGCTTGGTACAATCGCAAAGTTGTACAAAAATTTTAGACGTTTTGAGCGCTAATGGGTTAAAGTTATGGGCCGTTAGAAGCATACAAAAATTCTCTCAGATCTTCAAGTTAATTTATTTGCTTTGTGTTGATTCCATTGCAATAAGATTGCGTTATAAAAATTGGGTTTTTTAAAAAGTAATTCAAATGCTTTTATAGTGAGAAATGAAATTCGTATTAAGAGGCGAATTGAACGCCAGATTGACTAAACAGTTGAGAACGTTCGTGAAAAAGGTACAACGAATTGTTGAATTTCATTACAAACGAGGAGGTATTGCAAAAATGAAAAACCAACGGAAATCTGGACAAATTTCTTTAATTGAGAGCACCTTTTCTCAAATTGGTTTCAACATATAAAGGCAAGGACTGAAATTGAGGAAATATTTTTTCTATGCTTTTGAATCAAAAATCCAAAACTCAGTCATTCAATAAAATTTAACAATATTGTTTTTTTAAACTACATAAATTACTTCGGCTTAGGTTAGGACAAAGTTGTTGTCAAGGCACAGATTATAGCCAAAGAATTCACTTAGACCACAAATGAGCGTACTTTCTGATTCCACAAAGACTAAGGAGATGTCACTCAAACCAATTTTATGTCCCGACAAACCTTAGGTCTCTCTCTCTCTAATGTTAATTGAGTGGATGGCATCTAAGTTATTAAAGCAGCCACCTTAAACCCACTTAAGCTACAAGTGAACGCATGTTGTGGCTTAAGAAAGTCTATGAAGATCTCATTCAAACCTATTTTATATTCGGATCAATCTTAACCTTCGTCTACCAAAGATTTTTGTTTACCAAATACCCACCCGGGTGATCCCAGGCACTTTCGCAGCCATTTTGAATAAAACTCACGATAAACTATTTTGTTTCCATAGCTCAGGATGCGTTCAATAAAAACTATGGGAAAAAAATTTTCTAATATTTTCTAAAGTTACGTAATAAATTGGTAAACAAACCAAATTCCAGTTTTACCATGAAAACAATGATTACTTTAGAATTTGTTTAGAAAACATAACTAAACTTGATCAATATTCCGACAGATATTAAGCAATAAATATCGAAAATACCACTCGGGTGGGTAAGGAAAGCGAAGGTTAAAGAACAGGTCTTCTAAAGCTTATCACCTGGGACTGGAGTGAACCAAGCGCTGCTGAACCAAGTTCACTTATGATCTCCTTACAGTACAGGCGCCTTATATTTATTGATGCTTACTGTCGCGACCTATTAAAATAAGGTCCAAAGAGATAAGATTAGGTTCCGGTGGTTGACTTTGTTTAAGACACACTTAGGTCTATGTTGACCGTTGTGAAACCTCAATTCCAGCCGTTTGATGCTGTGGTTTCAACGTAAGGTGGGAAAAGGGAAAGAGGACCTATGTCGAAACCGAAGAGCCACACGGTTGACAGTTTTCTTCTTCTTGGACAGCTATAGAAACAGACTACCAAACGGTAGTTTCTATAAGAACACTTAATCTAACCTACACAGAAATCACTAAACATGCTTTCAAAAATACACGAAACTGAACACAGCTCCATAGCATAAAGATTTCTCAAATTGTCCAATAAATGTCCAAGTGGATTCATTGATTTTTGTTTCGAAGCTTCTCATATTCTTTTGTATTTGCATTTTATCAAAGAATATGTAAATTATTTATTTTCTTTAATCATTTATAATAGCAACGTCCCGCTGTTTTGCATTCAAGCTTTAAGTCTATGGGGTCAAGAAATCAAGTTTCTAGTAACCCTTTGTTGATCCAGTTACATTTTTAAGAACAAATACTTGTCTAATTATATCTCATTTGAAGTCTTTTTACCATATTTTAAGTCAGTTGGCCCATTAAATCATGTTTGGCGCATTAAATCATGTTTCTCCATACAAATTCTTAACCCATCGTTGACCCCGTGAGATTTTGATTTTGAAAAAAGTGAAAAACACGTGTCGAATTATTTCTAACTAAGAATACTTTCACAAAGTTTGAAGTCAAAAGGCGTAAAAAATCATGTTTTCTTCATACAAACTTTTAACCCTTGGTTCACCCCGTTAGATTTAGATTTAAAAAAAAATAGAAAACATGAATCGAATTTTTTCAGACTAAGAATACTTTCACCAAGTTTGAAGTCAATGGGCCCATTAATTCCTATTTTTTACAGTTTCTTCCTACAAACTCTTAACCCGTCGTTGACTCTATCAGATTTAGATTTTTGAAAAAAAATGAAACACATGTGTGTAATTATTTTTTAAGTCAATGGGCGCACTAAATCAGTTTCTCCAAACAAACTCTTAATCCGTTCTTGAAAAAAATGAAAAACATATATCGAATTATTTCATATTTTAAACACTTTCACCTAGATTGAAGTCAAAAGGCGCAAAAAATCATGTTTCTTTATACACATTTTTCACTTTTATTTCACTTCGTTAGATTGCGATTCAAAAAAATGAAACACGTGTCTAATAATTTTTTATTTTCAGTGTTTTCACCAATTTTGAAGTCAATAGGCTTATTGGTTCATGCTTTTTTTTCGCAGTCTTCATACGAACCTGAACCCTTTTTGGACCCCATTAAATTTTAGTTTTCGTTAAATTAAAAAATACGTGTCGAATTATTTTTGATTTGGAGTATCTTCACCAAGTTTGAAATCAATAGACCCACTAATTCGCGTTTCTTCATACAACAACTTAACCCATGTTTTGCAGCTTTAGACCCCGATTTAATAAAAAAAATACCGTCTTGGCGTAGGTTGATTTTCTAAAGTGGACCTACAGTTAAAATTTAATGTTTGTAATGTTTTTGCTTCAGCGGTTTAGGCTGGGCGATTATGAATCAGTCAGTCAATCAGTCTGTCAGTCAGTTAGGACAAACAATTATATATACTAGTGTCCGACCTAAACATCTTTTTTGGGCCCGAATTTCGGTTTTTATTTAATATTCGGCCGAAACCGAAACTTTCTAGTTAAAATAAAAATCACCATATCAAGCATTTTTTTCAACAAACGAATATTACATTAAGTAAATAAAGAACAAACAAACATAACATAAATAAATTAATACTTTTATTAATAAAAACAATTTGTTCATTTTTTAAAAACATAAAAATGAAAAAAATCACCCTTTCGTACCTTATTCGCTAATATTCAAAAATAAATAATTTTACGGCAGCCGCCGTGGCTCAGTTGGTTAGTGCGTTGGACCGCGAGTCGAAGGCAGCAATACCAGGTTCAATACTGCCTGTAATAACACCTAAAATAAATAACGGGGAAAACTCGTTATCTCTTTCCGTGGCTATCCTCTCAGCTGGAAATGGCAAACCTCTGAGAGTAAAAATTGCTTATGAAAAAGCTCCCAACCTGCCGTTCGGAACCGGCATAAAACTGTAGGTCCCTTCCACCCGCGTACAAATTCTAGGCCTTAGTCTCGCGTAAGCGGGCTGTCGTCCCAGTCAATTAATTAATTAAATTAAATAATTTTATATTTTATGCTAAAAAAAAAGTTTATTTACATTGGTGGCATCTAAATTATTCCACCTTTCACCTTTCTATAAGTATATCTGCTACACAATAAAATGTAAAAAATATTCTAAAAAGTTTCGGTTTCGGCCGTTCGACCTTTTTTTGACCGAAACTGAAAACGAAACCGAAACCACTTATTTGGACCGAAACCGAAACCGAATATTTGGTCGGACACTAATATTTACATTTTTAAATTGAGTCCAAAGAGCTTCAATTGACGGAAACACAAAATTTAAAAAAATAAATATTTGCATATGGAGCAACACTCTGCAAATGCTAAAAATTCCAAGTACGAAACATCACTTCACTTACGCATAAAAATCATTCTAATTGCCAATGGAGAGCGGGGTATATAATTAAATCTTTTAGTATTCAATTAACAAATATTGATCGACTATATCGTCAATAACACCTAAGCAAATCGGAATTTCAGCATTGATTAATATTTGGCACACCTCAAATGAGTCAAGACGCGGTAAACTGCACTCCGCGCTGTCTTTAAGACAACAAAAGAAATAAGTATAAATATAATAAATATAAATGCAGGATTAGTCATAAATCACTGGACATACAGTAGTCCACAAAAATTTTGTGCGTGTGTATTTATTGAGTGAAGTCAGGTAAACATTTTGCTAGAATGCATTCGAATTCGAGTGTGCGAGAAGTGGCTGAGACACAGACATATATAGACAAAAAATATATATATAGGGGTACAAACATACCGACATAATCAGTCAGTCATGGGTATATGGCACAGTTGGCCTCTGAGCGATTGTGCCGAGTGGCACTGAGGACACCCGCATTGCAGGACATTCATACAGGCTACATCCTTGAGCTCTCCAACTCTGCACACCTTTTGCGGCTTTCCAGCACACAAAGTTGAAGAACGCTTGTGCGCAAATGTCGTGCGCTGAGTGTTCGCTGTCGAGTACTGCGCCGCATGGTGGCTTTGTGCTGGCGCTGCAATCCCGCTGTGCGGCCAAGTGCCCAACTCGACCCGGCCATACTGTGCCGTGTCTATTCGATAACAATTTACCAACGTTTAATGCATTTCCTGGCCAACGCAGTGACATCGCGCTGCAAGTTGTCGAGCGGAATTTATTCGTGTTCGGGGTTTGATTTGAGTACAAACCTTCCTTGAATTTGGTTTCGTCATAGAGGAAATCTGCCGGTTGGCACTTTTCGCTTATAAATGACTTTTTTCTTCATTTTCTTTATTTTTTTTTTTTTTTGGTAATGAAAATAAATGAATTTGCTTCGAGGGCAATTTTATGCATTGCGATAAGGCCGACCGATAAGCGTACAACGTATGGCGCCGCTTTCATACATTTCTCTATAAACTTAAAAAAAAATTGTGTTTTAAATTGTTTTCGTTTTGATATTTGGTTGGTTTTTGCACTCTGTGTGGCGCACGTCGGCGCGCTTTGTGGCCGTGTGGGTCTTCCGGTGCGGCTTTGCTGGCTGTCGACCTTAACAATTTAATTGCTCGAGGCACAGGAGGTGGTGAGTGCAATTAAGGATATGAAAAATTCACCGAAATGTGCGGCATTCATAGTGAAAACAGAGACTTAAGCATTACTTAATGAACTTTGTGGCAGGCAATACGATTTTGAAAACAAAAAAAATATTTTAGAAATAATAAAACAACAATGCACTCTCACACACACATCGACAGCGGCAGTTGATGGGGCTCTCCCTAAAAAAAAAAACCAAAAAAAAGAAGAGGCAACCAACACTCATCAATGGCCGCCCTTACGGCACACACCGTTGAGACACAACGCAAATGCCACAACAACAATGCAAATGAAATGAAAAATAAAACAATGTGCAGCCACAAAGCACAAAAAGATACAAAAATACTTCACCTCTCCCTTTCTTCCAACATGCCACCAATGCATTTGAACACAAAATAAGAAACAACAAAAAAAAAACAAAAATGGTGGGCGGGGGGGAACGAAATGTGAAAACTTCAACACAAGTTAAAAAGAATACGAATTCAAAGTAATAAATAAAAACCAGAAAGAGAGAACAAGAAACGTTGCAAGTCCGAAGAAGCCACACACACACACACACACACACAAACAAACATAAGCCACACGCAAAACGAACGCCGCCAAGTCATGGGCCGCAATCGAAATGATCGCGGCAACTACAACAATACACAACAATCACCGCAACAGCAACAACACCAACAACAATCGACCAGCAGTCGCAACTTCACGTCTCGCACGTTCTGATTAACATACAAAAGGATCTCATTGTTGATCTGTTGGAGCTCCTCCTGCACACGTCGGCGTCGGACCAATGGCGCTCCACGACGAGACGTTGTGGCGTTGCTTGAACTTCAAACTTCTGCTGCCGCCACCAACGTCACTGCTGCCGCGCTGTCGTTGCCGCCGCTCTTTCCAAGTTGTGCGTTTATTCGAGCAACTTTGGGTCTTTCGGCTGGGCCACTTTAGCAGGTTTAGAACTTTTCGGCTTCCATTTTCTGTTTGTGTTTACTTTTTTTATTTTTTACTTTGTATTCTTCTTTGCTTGCTGCTGTTAATTGTGTGAATTGTGTGTAGAGGCGTGGCGATGTGTGTGGCATAAAATGAGGTACACAACTTTACAAACGAATGAAAGAACTTTCAACATCTCAGCGGGAAGGAAAAGAAATTTCTCTATATATAATTTTTTTTATAAAAATTGTTTAGCTTTTAGTTTGTTGCACATGTTCAATTCAACGCTGATCGTACAACAACAACAACACCAACACGCACATGTCACATCAGTTCAAATTCCCTATAAATTTGACACTTTTTCACTGACCTTCAACATCGAATGTGCTTCCGGTTTAAGTGTCTGTCTGTGTGCGCGCCGCATTGTCGTTCGTCGCTCTGTCAATGCTGCAAATTAGGCGCGCAAGTGATTTTCCGCTACATTAGTTTGCTCGACCGAAAATTAGTTGGAAATATGATGCCGAAAATATTTTCGAACATTCCTTTCAAGTGGTCTCTTGGACCACACGGCCAAATGGCCAATGTGTCAGTGTGCGGCATGCGGAACGAGAAGGACAATGCCAACGCATTAACAGTGGCGTCTGCTGCTAATTGACTTCACAAAACTGAACAGAACGACGAAAACAATGAGGAAAATGAGGAAGATGAGATCTGTGTACAGATGCCACCAAGTTCGTGGTGAAAAATGCGTTACTGCCTGAGCTGAGCTGTTGAGTGGATTTTAAACACGCAAGGCACAAGAAACAAAAAACAATATACACAGAATTTGGAGTAAATGGTTCAAATTTTAGACAGATAGATTTAAAAGGGGTAATTGCACTGAGACCAGAGATGATCTATTGTGCCCCCTACAAGTTTGTAGTAACTCATGGGGGTTTAAGGTGTTTGATATTCTCTTCTGGAAGCCAGTAGTGGGCCAGGTAAAGCATCCTGGTACGACATACCGCATCGCAGTGCCGTATGATGTGTTCAGGAGTTTTCTCTGCTGTTCTAGAGAAGACATCTGACTGTTCTAGACCCATGGTATGCATATGGTTTCTCAGTCTGCAGTGTCCAGTAAGAAGCCGGGTCTGTCTAAACTGGTTTCTTTCTCCCCCCTGAGGCATTCTTCACCCCATGTGGAGTTATAACCTTTGATGATTTAAACTAGTGGTCTGAACTTTTGGTTCTTTCTTCAAATCTTAGTGACTTTGCTAGAGTATTCTTGTTCAGTTCAATGCAGGGCTCCGATCCAAGCGGGGCTGTGACTGCCGCAGTTCCTGCAAGGCTATGCGCCTCTTCATTTTCTCAAATCTTACACCACAGACAACAAAATTCATTTAACTTAATTTATAAGTTGGTCAAGGAACATTCTGGTGCTTTCAAATTATTAACGAATCAGCTGAGGGATACAAAACTAAATAGTAATAGAAGTTCAACAAATTCAAAAAAATTTTGTTTTTGAAGCAGCTACTTAAGAGCTTTTCGAGATCTTATTGAATTCAATTAAAGCTCGCACGAAATAAACATTTAAAGCGTAATTTCTTAATAACTATGAAACTGGAATCTCATAATACGAATTAGCTTTAAAAACCTGTAGGCAAGAATCAAGTAGTATGGATAAGAATCAAGATAGTAGATAAGCTTCATAATAGGTAAGTAGATAGGTGGAACTAAGGGCTCTTAGGTGGAAGTAGCAGGTCTAAAGCAAAAGCACGCTTAAGTCAGTCATGGTTGTACCACAGAATCTCCCCCTTCACTTAGAACTCGAACCGACCAAAATTAGGTCGTTATAGGGTTTTCTAATATGGAAGCGTCGATGTTGAAATGGAAGAAGTAAAATAGGCTGTGTACGAGGTATTTTTGAATTTTCTATTTGAAAGGGTCCCATATGTCATTATATGTGAAATATGATATCGTCATTCAATTGTTACAGATCCGAAAGGTCCAATTTTATATGAATCTGTTACCTAAACTCCGTCGAATTTGAACAGTTACCCTGAGTTATGTTGACTTTGTGACCATCGCCAAATTGTGGCGTATAGGCATAGAAAAACCCCACAAGAAAAAAATCTAGCTTGATCAAATCGTACAGTTTTCGTGGCCGATTCACGTTACGACAGCGATAAATAACCATAGCCTCGAATCGTTCATGCAGAATGTCTATCGCTGCGTTCATTGCATAGTAATTCATTCATTAATAGTATTCAGTTTTCATTCTTGCTGGAAGCAATTGCCAACTTTCAATCATCAATATTGTTCAATTTAAGCCAAAAGAAATTGATATTCCTCGATCTGTAGAGCTGTAGTTCTTCCCCATTGCAAGGAATTTACTACTTTAGCTTCTCCTATACACTTTCAAAGACAGCGGTGATATGCTTAGTCGATCTGACATTCCTTGCATGAATGAGTGTTGGTTAATTACTTAACGAAACTCAAGTTTGGCCACAAAACGTTGGAGAGTCGACTTTAAAGGAGCACCGCGTTCGCCATGAAATGGGCGCAACGTTTTCATTAACGGGCACTAAATGTGAAGTAATATTAAATATTAAAATATTATTATTTGGAATTGCTGCTCAATCGATTAACCTTTCACAAACTTGTAAGATTCTGTTTGGATCTGATTATTCAATTATTCACACCAAGAGATGATAGGAAGTCTTTAATTCTTCGTTTTATACTATGAGGCTTTATGACAGATCTACATAAAATGCAGGGATCACAATGAACCCAACACGGTCTCCGAAAGGAAGTGCATGTTTTTCTTATCTCAGAGGCCATTTAAGCGATGTTGGCGGAGCCAGTAAGATTCCAACAACTTTTCATTTGCTTAACTATTCCATGTGTTTGGCTCAAAGACTCAATGAATGCAATGGTATGGGTTGCGCTAAAAATTGGTTCATAGTTCTTAGAAAAAAAACTGGTTCTGAAAAAAAATGCAATTAGTTTGATTTTGAATTGAATTTGAATTTTTATTTTTGATTTTTTTTGTTAAATTTTGCAAATTCTGGAAATCTCTTTTAGTCTGTGAAGCTTTCAGGCATTTTTGACACAAGTTTTCAGACTGCAGTCAAAGTGTCACTAATTTTATAGCATTTTTGACACCATTTTCAGTCATAGTGCAATTAATTTTTTGATTTTTACTTTTCAGTCATCGATTTTGCTTTTAGCTTATTTAAACTTTTTACATTTTGACAATTTTGGTAGTAATCAAGCCTAAAAAAGCCATGTTTTGGTGTAATATAATAAAATTTAAAACAAAATTTTCATAGTCATAGTGCAATTAATTTTTTGATTTTTACTTTTCAGTCATCGATTTTGCTTTTAGCTTATTTAAACTTTTTACATTTTGACAATTTTGGTAGTAATCAAGCCTAAAAAAGCCATGTTTTGGTGTAATATAATAAAATTTAAAACAAAATTTTTTTTTTAAATAATAAAATAATAGAATTTTATGTTATTTTATATTATATACTAAAGCTTTTACTAAACTCTCTTACTCCACTCTCGCTTTCTCCTCTCATGTTTTCATAATATTTAGTTAAACATTTTTGGTATTTTTTAAATTCTTGCAAAAACAGCTAATACATTTTTTTTGCGAAAAATGAAAAATAACAGAATTTTATATTATTTTGTTTTAGACATTTTTTTTAACCCTCTTACTCCACTCTCGTTTTCTCCACGCATGTTTTCATAATAGTAAAAAATTATTTTATGTTTTAGTTTCAATGCTGATAGTAGCATTTCTTTGTCTATTTAGCAGTACAAAAACATGTTTTTGTTGTTAATTTTTATTTTTTATTTTTATGTTTTTTTAATAACGCAACACACATTTCACAAGCAATGCAGGAAAATTAAAATGCTTTCAGTTTGCACCAGCAAAGCCACAATGTCTGGTATTGCTAAAATACCTGGCAGACAAAATGACAGACACTGTGCCATTCGACCCGTTGCGATCGCAGCTGTCCCCTTCCGATTTCAGCCGTTCGTACACAACGTTCAATGCAACGCAACTGTGTGTGCAGCACTTCAAGCTGAACACACACACACACATGAAGCACAAAAAACATGAGCATATTGTCTGAACAGTTGTTGTAAGAAGAACAGCAGCAGCAACAGCAACAACAACAACACAAATCAAAAATAATAACAATAAAAACAATGAAAACATAATAAAACAAACATACATAAATGATTATGCATACAGACAACTGCACGCGGCCGGACAGTGGAGATCGACACACACACACACACGCACATACGGACATGCAATCGAGCCAAGAACAAAGGCCAGCATTTGGCTGCAATGCAGCAGCACAGCTATGCCAACAATAACAACAACAACAATAAGAAGAAAGCAACAGCCAGCAAAAGCAGACGTCCAAATGGCCAACATTAATGGCTGCAAGTAATGATGCATGCCTCATGCGCAGCACCAGCACAATCAGCCGCAAAGTCAGAGCCAGTCAGCCGAAGAACAGAACGACGCAAAAAACCGAAACACACAGAACATTCCATTCCGGGCACTTGAAGACTGAGCGGCAACATTTGCCGGCACCGCGCACACCACATAACCGAAATGCTTGGCCCAGTCGGCAGCGACAGCGACAGTGACAGCGGACAAGGGGCCAGCGGCGGCCCAAACAAACAGTCAGCAGATCAAAGAGAGACGCGCGCAGCAAGGGGAGGTAACAGCGTTTCAGCTCCACCTCCTGTTTTCCACGAGTCCACAGCGCGGCCCGTGTGTCGTCAGCGCGTCTTGTGCGCGGGCTGTCGGTGACTGTCGGTGGCGCGGAAGCAACCAGAGCCAGTGCGACGACGCTGACGGCGCCACTACGCCGCGCATGTGCTGTTCTGATTATTGTTGTTGCTGTTGTTGTTGGGCAGCATTTTCGTTTCGTTTGCGCAATTGTGTTGTTGCACTGTGAGGCGCTGCGCATCCGCACAGCAAGTCACGACAGGTGCTCGGCATCGGCACGAATTCGCTGCAACTTTACGAGTTCAAACTCAACGCTGAGCGTTACTCTGTCTCTCCATTTGTGTGTCTGTCTATTTGGGGTCCGGGGAAAGGGGCCCGCGTGTGCGGGTGTGTGCGCCAATGCAGCGCGTGCGAGCGAGCGCACCTGCCGTCTGCCATCTTGCTTCGGTGCACGGCGCGCACGTTGGCGCTGCCGTCCGGGGTTGACCAATAAAATTATCCTAATTCGTGATGCCGCTGCAGCACCGCTGTGTTGCCAGGGTCATTTGTGTGCATTCAGTGTGGCCAAAAGGATTTTGGAGCGCTGCCACACACACACACACCAATGGCCCATACAGTCATACCAACACATACACACACACATACACACACGATCAGACAGACTAAGCGTCGGTGATTGTGTGGCAAAGGGAACGCAACAATTTGCGGGCGTTCGAGTGGCGTTCTTCGAGACAGTGTGGTGCTGTCGATCGAATCGTTTCTTAGTTGATTATACGACTCGAAGCCGAACTCGTCAACTATTCATTGAGCATTTCGTAAGCAGTGCGCAAAGTGAATGAAAAGTGGCAAAAGAACAGAAGAACACGTTGCGTTAAACCGTCGGCAAATCATTAGTTCTGTCGTCGGATCGTAATTCTGATGTTAAGCACAAAATTTAATAAAGTTTGGTAAGAAAGTGATGAAAGTGATTCATGTGATTTCATACTCAAAAGTGGGATTTATTCAACTCATTCAAATCTGACAAAGACTCGACATTACTGGAATTATTTTGTTTAATTGAAATAATGTTTGATGTGTTTAAGTGATTTCTATCTGCGGCTTTTAGTTCAATTTGTTAATCGAAAGGTTTTTAAGGACTTTTAGTGTTTGAAAGGTTCTTTTTCTGAGCATTTGCAGTGTTAAAATTTAATATGTGAACCAAATAATTTTTTTTTTGTGCCAACCCAACATATGGTTTGCTATTATTTGCTGCACACAAGTAAGTAATTATTGAAAAGTGAAAATACCTGATTAACAAATTTCTTGACAATTTTTTTTTTGGGTCACAGTTGTTTTCTTTTCTTTACCTAAGAGGCACAGGTTATGTTTTTGGATCTGCTTTACATTTCTCTGTCTATCTTTTGGCTTTTATTTTTATTAACTTTGATTTGATTCCACTCAACCGAGTAGTAAAACTTTGATAAAATTCACCCTCTTCAGTTTTTACCCTAAAAAAAAATTGGATTTCACTCAGAATTAACTACTGCAATGTCCGGTAGGTCCTATAATTTATTAAGCTCCATTTAGCCGAAGGATACAACTTCGATATAGATTTTCTTGTTCAGTTTTTACAAAAAAAAAATTACGATTTTACTAACATTTCACTACCGTAACATCGAACTGGTCAGCTATAAAATCTTTGGAAATACATGCATTCTAACTAATAGATCATCACTTTATTCATTTCTATTCGAAACTCCAACTGGCATTGCTAGAGAGCCGATAGGGTGTATGCGTCCTTGAACCAAAACTATCAAATTTATTCAAAGCTCAGTAGAATTTCGATCGTCGAGGAGCTCTTAAAGCATAAAATCTTTGGAAACATTTGCATTCTAACTCACTCTAACCAATTCTATTCCTCACTCTAACTGGCATCGCTAGGGTCCTATAAGTAGACTTTTTGGCCAGCCAGACTTACTTTGAACCCAAACTCTCTAATTTATTCAAAGCTCGAACATGTCTTGAAGCATGAAATCTTTGGAAACATTTGCATTCAAACAGATCATCACTCCAACAATTTCTATTGAAGACACCAACTGGCATTGCTAGGGACTCAATCGGTCCTATGAGTAGAGTTTTTGGCAGTCAGTCTAATATTGAACCTAAACTATCAAATTTACTCAAAGCTCAGTGGGGTTCAGATCTTAGAGAAACACTTTACAAGGCCTTTTTCATAGTTTCGTTCATTATAAATATATAAAAACTTTCTGATTGCTAGGCGACTTGCAAGCTGATTGAATCAATCCTAACCGAATTGCTGCATTTTATTAAGTTCGGTGATAGCATTAGCAGCCAGGACTCTATCATTAATTGCAATATTTTATTTTATATTAGCGGAGTTCACTCGTCATAGCATTTTAGGTGTAATGTTGCTCTCGTAGCAATTTTTTAATTTTCGCAAAATTAAATTAAATTATATTAATTAACCTTCAAGCGTTTGCGCGCCATCGAATCAAACGCTTTTCATACATTTTTGATACAAACATTTTAAGCAATTAAGTGCTCGTGCACTTCGTGATATTACGAATAGAAGCTGTGCCGCGGCCGACGGCGATGGCTCGTCTGTGGTGAAATTAATGCCCGAACCCAAATCGAAATCGCAAATTTCAATTGGACACAATTTGCGCGCGACTGCTTGAAGGTTAAGTATTTTAGTTTAGGTTATACTGGCGCCCGAAAAAGTCACCCATAGAGTTCCTGAATACTTAAAACCCTTTCCAACCGCATTCCCACCAAGTGGACCGTTTTCTTAGTAAGAAATTAATTTAAGTTCATAATTCTTTCATCTTCTTGAGTATTTTTTCATGACATTAGATTCGATTAGAGTAGACTAGATTAGATTTGATTAGATTAGAATTAGATTAGATTTGATAAGATTAGATACGATTAGATTAGATTAGATTAGATAAGATTAGATTAGATTAGATTAGATTAGATTAGATTAGATTCGATTCGATTCGATTAGATTAGATTAGATTAGATTAGATTAGATTAGATTAGATTAAATTAGATTCGATTCGATTCGATTAGATTAGATTAGATTAGATTATATTAGATTAGGTTACATTAGATTAGATTAGATTAGATTTGATTAGATTAGATAAGATTTGGTAAGATTAGATTAGATTAGATTAGATTAAATTAGATTAGATTAGATTAGATTAGATAAGATTAGATTAGATTAGATTAGATTAGATTAGATTAGATTAGATTAGATTAGATTAGATTAGATTAGATTAGATTAGATTAGATTAGATTAGATTAGATTAGATTAGATTAGATTAGATTAGATTAGATTAGATTAGATTAGATTAGATTAGGTTAGATTAGATTATATTAGATTATATTAGAGTAGATTAAATTGGATTAGATTAGATTAAATTAAATTAGATTAGATTAGATTAGATTAGATTAGATTAGATTAGATTAGATTAGATTAGATTAGATTAGATTAGATTAGATTAGATTAGATTAGATTAGATTAGATTAGATTAGATTAGATTAGATTAGATTAGATTAGATTAGATTAAATTAGATTTGATTAGATTAGATTAGATTAGATTATATTAGATTAAATTAGATTTGATTAGATTAGATTAGATTAGATTAGATTAAATTAGATTTAGTACTGGATTCAAGCAATCCAATGCTGAACTATTGCGTTCAGTACCTTGTTTCTTACTGGAGGAGTTCTCATCCTCCAATGTTATCCTGAAAATTTTCCCCACTTCGATTTCAGACAGCTCTTTGATCTGTATTAGTTCGCATTCTTGCGTGTAAAAGTGCGGGACTTTCGGTTATAAAATGTACGCATGTTTCTTCATCTTCCGTACAGAATCTGCGTAGTTCGCTCTCTGTGCTTCCCAGTCGCGCTTTATGCATATTTAAATTACTGTCATGAAGTTATGTTGCGATCTGCTCAGATCCATAAAGTAATTGGATTTTCTTACAGAATAAGCCGACAAGAATAGCTTCAAACAGTGTTGTCCCACTGTGTTGTACCATTTATGGTTTTCAATTTCAGTAAAATATTGTTTTTATTTTCGTTTCGCAACTAATAAAAGCTGCTGCAGCACATTTCCACAGAATATTTTAAAATGTTTACCAAATACTTAAAAGTGAATTAATTCACTTTTAATGCAATTTTTCAAGACTTATTTCACACATATAATTATGCAAAAAAATTCAAAATTCATGAAGAAATTATTACGAAAACATTCTCACCACCCCAAACATTTTGAGCACAATTCTTCCTTCAAAGTCTCATACTTAGTATCGATATTTCGATTTCGCCATTAAATTTCAATTTCAAATTTGGGCGAAAACTCATTAATCGAAAATGGCTATGTAAGTGTGTAAATAAATCGACGAAATGAGTTTCTCAAAATTGCATATAGTACAATCGGTGGGGGGGATTGCTCGCAGCTGGCGCCGACATGCAAAAATACATATAAAGATATGCGCCAACGACGGAACTCACCACAATTTTCCAGCAGCCACACGAGAATAACCAAGTAGCTTTGAGACGACACGACACCGTAGTATTTCGAATTATCTGAACTACACGCAACACGCCGATACTGGCAATAATTTCAATATCGTACAATTGCTGCGGTGCGACGAAAACGCTTCAATAATTGCACAGGTAAGCCGAACGTTGGAGCAAAACTCACCACACAGCGCCAGCACTTTGAGCTCACCACACGAATGGAGTGAAAGAGCGAGCGAGCACCGGGGCTCATTCACTCAATTGGTGTGAGATGCTCGCGGCGGCGCTCTCTAACCAATTTCGGCAGCGAGACGTTGTGTGAGCAAGAATAAATCGACCAATTAACGTTGGTGAAAACAAAACGCAAACAACAAAGTAGACAATTTAGCCGCAACTGAAAAATGTTAAGTGATTCTCGGCACAACTGAACGAACGCCAGTTGTCGGCTGGGAACGCTGGCGGCGCACAACTGTGGCAGCGACGCAAGTGGAAGATGCTATGCGGCCAAGATGGAGCGGCGACTGGAGCTCGAGCGGCGCCCGTTGGTAACGTTGAGTGGAGAGCGCAACGAGCCGACTGACTGCTGCTCTCCGCAAGGGCGAGTGCCGTGGAAGACTCTACTAGGTACGAAGACGAAGACAACGACGACGACGTCGGTCCCGACAACGATACCGACGTCGGCTTCGACTTCGACGATCCATGTCGATGCCGATGACGAAGTCAAAGTCGAAGGCGAAGATTTTGTATTCGCTGGATTACTGAATCAGGTAGACAGAAAGGCGTTAGTCGTTCTACAGCGCTGATCGAGTTTAAATCTATTTTGTGAAGATCGCTGCGGCTACGAGCGATCTGGCAGCCAGTGCGAGCGAGTGTGCCCCGACCAAGAACAACAAATAACGTCTCTGTGAAATAAATATATTCGAATACAAAGCGCAAACATTTGGAAATTCGATTTGAATTGAACTCAACTGAAGCGAACTCGATCGATTGACAGTGGAGCTGAGGCATTTTGGACCCATGGAACGTTGTCGATCAATTAAATTGCACACAATTGAACTAAACAACGAAAATTTGACATAAAAGAAAAGAATAAATACAAATCAAATAATTTAGGTAATTTTTTGTTGTTGGTTCACTTTGCTTAATTATGCAAAAAATGTCAGTCATTTGAGATGGACAAAAATTTCATTGGAATGTCAACCGACAACTTGGCCAAGAAAACTCCAACTGGAGATGAATAGAGTTGAATAAGAAGAAGACAACGACGACGACGACGACGGAGAAGGAGGAGGTGGAGCAGGCCGAGCAACAAGAAGAAGAAATCAAGTGTGAATATAGTCGAAGCGGCAGCAGACGCAGAAAAATCAACGAAATATGCAGAGTTACGCGGCCGAAGCGAGACATTTGTGCGCATGCATGCAAGTCGATATTCAAATTGTCACTTCAAAGTTATTTGGATTACTGTGTCAGCAGAAAAAGTGAAATATACAACAGCAACAATAATAACAACAACCACAACAACAGCACTAAAAGCGCGACGGTGACAGGCCAACACAAATTAACAAATAAAAAAAGCCATAACCAACAAACACACAAATACGATCGCATACAACTAATTTGTAGCAACAATAACAACAACAACAACGATAATGACAACGACAACAAGAAATGTCAAGTGAAGAAAAACTATGAAAAGCAGCAATTCAATACGCGCGCGCAAGCTGTGATATATTGTTTACCAACGGTTGTTGTGTTTGTGTGTGCGTGAGTGTGTTTGTACGACGAGTGCGTGTATGTATTTGCCATATATATATATATATTAATATATATATAAATCGTGCCGCAATATTGTGTCGACCACAAATCAAACAAAATACTGTTATATATACAACGATCCGGTAGAAAAAAACGTTTTGTTTGAAGCACTAATTGAAAAGTTAAATACACGCGGCACGTTACGGGCCAACAACAACAACAACAGCAACAACAGTTTTGCTCAACCATAACAAAAACAAAAAACAGAAAAAAATACCGCGAAGAAACAACAATCACAACAAAATTGTTGAATGCGGCAGCAAAAAATCAAATTCATATAAATGATTGTTGGCCGGGTGCAAACGGCACAACAACAACAACAACAACAGCAGCCTCAAAGGAAAATCGCTACGCACAGCCGCTTGCACGTCAACGGGGCGGAAAAGCGTGCGGCCACCACAGCGAAACCGCTATCAGTCGCAGTCGCAGTCGCAGTTGAAGCCAAAGCAGCGTGTGGACAGACGGCAGCAGCATCCACAGTTTGTCTGGGCAGCAGTTGCTAGTAATAGTTGAACGAAAAGACAGACAGACAGCCAGTCAGTCGATTGGACAGCCAGCGCGACAGACACCTGTGTGAATATCGAGTTTTATTTCAATATTAATTCGCTGCCAACGTACTACAACAACAACAACAACAACAACGACGACAATAATAACCAGATGCAACCGTAGTAATAATAATTCGTAAAGCAACAACAGCAACAATAACAACAACACGCTGAACATAAATATTTTTGGTGATTTTGTTGTTGTGTTTTTTTTTTCGTGGTACGGTTTGTGTCTCCTTTTTCCATTTCGTTTTTAATCAACGATAACTGGATTTTTAACGTGCTTGTGACTTTAAATTTCTTGCAATATAAAACAACAACAATACGTATTAAAAACAACAACAACAACACACACATATATCATCAGTCTTGTGGAATCCAATGTGAAAAGACAGTGTACAGACAACAACAACAAACTGTGCATTTTTTCAACGCCTTTGTTGTTGTCGTGTATGCATTCGTTTATTTATTTATTTGTTAAGATTTGTTGTTGTATGTTTTTTTTTGTTTTCACAAATGCAAATGTTTGTGCTGGTTTGCCGTTTTACGGTGCGTATGCGGTTCGTATGGCGTTCGTATGAAAATTCAGCTAAAAAGCAACAACAGCAACAACAACAATAATAACAACAACAATTAAACGCATAAAATTACCGCTGCAACCCTGAGCGCGTGCCATTGTTATGTCTCATCGTGTGCGCATGGAAATGAAATAATTCGATTGCAACAATAACAACAACAACAACAGGAAAAAAATCCCCAAATACACAAAACAATACAAGTTGTTGTTTCAGAGGCATTCAGAGGCATTCAGAGTCAGTCCGGTCAGTCAGTGAGTGAGTGACGCAGGCGCGCGCGTGTCATGTATCAGCAACACCTGCTGCAACACAGCAACGCCGCAACAACGCCGCCAACACACGCGCAACGCTCGGCTCCGTCAGCGTCGATTGTGACGTTGCCACAGCGCAGTCACAGCAGCAGCAGCACTACCCACGCCACCCACTCGGCCCACAGCAGCGTTGAGCAGCGAACACACGCACACTCGAACATTCAGGCAACACAACAACGTTCCTATCGCCGGCACTCGAGCGCCCAAACAGCCTAAATGTTGTTGCCATTATTGCCCGCAACGCCGTCGCCGTCACAGTCACAGTTGCTGCCAACACCAGCAGTCCAGCAGTCGCAGTCGCAGTCGCCAGCGAGCATCCTTGCGCCGCGCCACCCACACGCCCAGCGTCGTCAGTTGCTTTGCGCCAATACGACTTAACACTTCTGCGAAACATTTAAAAGGTAAACGCCATCGAATTTGCCAATAAACAAAAAAACAAAATAGGCCGATACGATTTGTGCAAAAGCTTCCTTGCACATGTTGCAAGAAAGCAAATCTCTTTGCAGTTCTAAAGTGTATTGTAAATTTCGTTGCTTTGACATGTGTAAACAATGAGCGCGCATTGCAAGCCTTTGCGTTTGCGTTGATGACAGCAATTCATCAAATTGCCGCTATCAATAATAATTTTTCCATTTTTGCACTTTTTCCGCCCAACAACGGCCCCAATCGTTCGCACACGCAGCACTCACGCACCGGCAAAAGTGCTGCTTCAGAATGCCGCGGCCGCCCGAACAGTGCCAGAAGGCCAGCGTGTTCGCTCTAATCTATAATTAGAGGTGCAAATCAATTAAAAGTTTCGTTAAATGTACGCAAAATTGTTCTCCACCTGAAATCTCGCCGAAATGTGCGCCGAACACTGAGGTCCATAAGTGCGGAAATCAATTTCGCAATCATGTGAACACAGTTCGGCTCGGGAATTTATTCAAACATAAAAAACTCAAAAATGTTTAATAGGCTGAGGAAAGCATTTTATTAGTTTGCGGAATTTTCAGCAAATTACATTTTTGTACTCGAAGCTGGCCGTGTTGATTTACTGTGTTCGGCATTCGAAGGCAACGAAATTCAATAAAATTGTATAGTGAAATCTTTAAAATGGGATTATTGCACCAATTGAAGGCGATTGTAAATTTCCATGAGTAGAAAAGTAGAAAAAGAAAGCATTCGAGAGATTTGAAGGCAGTTTTGATTAGCTCTTTCTTGAATTTTTGAGTATTTTGTGGTCATGTGTCAAATAGTTAGGTTCACCTGAAGGTGGAGTCAAAACTACAAAATCTCAAATTTTCAGAATAGGCAACAAACTGTTGATTCTGCAGATGAAACGCAATTATTATTAACAATTGATTGATTTATTGATTTATTGAATATTCATTCCTGTTTGCTGTCAAGTCACTTCAACATTTTTTGTGGCGTTTCTCCATCGCACACTACATTTTTTATTATTATATCATATTTTATTAGAAAGCAGACATTGCTTCGATAATTTGCAATCTAACTGTTGTAGAATTGTCGAAAAACGTCGAGGAGGAAAGGACTTGCTTCAGAGGGGGTAAGAAGCTGTATTTTCACAAGGAAATCAGATGATTTTTTTCTCCTTAATATTTCATTTATTGAACCCCAGCTATTCTCTCCCCCCTTGACTAGCCCGAGCTCCCAACTGCTTGAAGTAGATCGGACCAGCCGCACAATTGGGTGATTCTGCAGTCTTCAATAGATAACCCTTGACATCAAATTTCTCAGCCACTCTGGATCTCTTTAAGCCAGTCCATTGCTTTTGTAAAGCGAAGCGCGTTCAGCAGTTTGAGGTCCAGTAGCTCATTAGAGTCACACTAACTCGCACAATCAAAAGTCAAGTGGGCATAAAGTGCTATCAAAAAAGCTATGACCAACAGCAACTTGAAAAAAATGAAGACTATTTAATTTGGAATAGAGAAAACTAAGCCCCTTTCCTTTCTCTTAATAACTAACTAACTCTTAATAATTCACTGAACCAATCAGAATTTTAACTGAAAATATGTGAGGTTATGTTACGTTGGTGGTGAAATACTTTTTGGTTGGATTATTGTTTATTATTGTAGCAATCAAATGAAATTTATTTCATAACAATGACTGCGATGTTTATAAAAGAAGATATTGGAAATTGGATATTGCAAGATATTGGAAACTGTGTTTTGGATAATATGATTTTTTATCGACGGCAGTCTCTGGGCAGCCTTTAGTCTCATTCGGGTTATAAGTCAAATATTCAAGTCAACTCAAATATTTTAAAATTTTCAAAAAATTATTCAAACATTTTCACTCTGTGTTATACTTTTAACACTTTGTGTGAAATTATTATTAAACAATTTTTATTTTGTTCATCAAAATCTGATTGGATCAACAAACTTTACACTTGGAGAAAGAAAGTACTCAAAATCAGAGATAATTCAATGCAAGTTTTTTAGTGTTCGAAAATCAACATTAGACGAACTAAAAAATTTGTTAGAAATGTATACGAAGAAACTTACTACAACGTTAGATGATATTTTAAAATGAGTAAAGATTATATCAATGAAATCGTAAATTTTACGCGTGCAGAGCCGCCGGGCATTGCCATATCACAATAAAAAGTGTAAAAAGTGTGGAGTTGAACCTCGACTCTCTGGCTTTCGATCAATGGGGAACAAAGCACTAAAGTGTAGTAATGTTTTCTATATTTTCTGATACTCGTACAGCAAAACATTATTTGCTCTTGATTTTATTACTTGAATCAATTACTTGTGATTACATACAAAACGGTGTCTGAATTCATTGCGGAAGTTAAATTTGTAGAATGCTTTCGAATGTTCGAGTTTCGATAAATATGAAATAAAATTTCAAAAGAAGCAAAAACTAATTATTTCCAACTAAAGCTCTACAATTTAACTTCAACTTTTTGCCTTTTCGCTATCAAATTTTGTTTTCGAATGCTTCCATACCCGACTGAATATTCGAGATCCACTGTTTTACCTCTAAAAGTGATGCAGTTCTTTTCAAAAGAAGCTGAAACCATGGCCAACTAAAGTTCAATGCACTTCCAACTATATTTTATGCTCGATTGCAATTTAGTCTCAACTGAATCGCGACTGATAACTTATTCGAGATCCAATGTTTCATCTCTAAAATTTGTGCAGCTCTTTCCAAAGGAAGCTGAAACCATTACCAATAAAATTTCAATTCATTTCCAACTATATTTTATGCTCGATTACAATTCAATCTCAACCTTTACCATTTCTTTTCCTTTTAACAATCACATTCACTCAGATTCATTCAGATTCAAAAAGAACAATTTAAGAATTTATATTTTTTATCTGTATGGAAAAATCTGTGAGAACAAAATGTAATCAAATTCAATTACCCCCCGGCGTGTGCTAAAGACAATTTCACGAAATCCAACTCGATTAAGACTCGATTTCCGTTGCATACCAATTGCAATAAGATTGAAATCTTTATGTGAAAAACAACGTGTAATTTGTTGTAGCGGACCCACACGTCTCGCATTGAGAACAGAGCTGAGTATCTACCAATGCTTTCTTTACTATATAGTTGTGTCTATAGCAATGCGAAGGTAAATCGGCGCACGTAAACGTGTGGTGCCGAACACGTTCGTTCTTCTACTCGTATTTCTTCAGCGACACTATCTGTCGATGCTATCGCGCCAGCGGAAATGAAATTTATTACGAAACACTTAAGAACAATTCAATAATTTTCAAGAGCGACAACACAATGAAATGCCGCTTTGATTTGGTTTTACGCCCGTTGGTAATAAAATTTTGGTTTATAATTTTTGAGACAGTTGTTGTTTTTTTTGGGGTTGTAGATTTGATGTTTATTTGATGTGCGTGTTTATAATTGGCAGTGAATGCAATGTTTGGGGAGAATTTTAGGACTCAAAAGTGGTTTAAAGGCGAGCAAAGAATGGTGAAGTGAATGGAATTAATGGGGGGAAAAAGAGTTGAACTAATAATTGGAAAGAAAAGTTGAAGTTGAGCTGAATCCAAGTCAGAGTTCAGGTATCAATCTGTGAGACATTTGAAGTGTTTGAAGAGGTGTCAATGTCAATTAGCGACCAAAATTGGCAACTCAATATTGCTTATTAAATATTGCATGACATGAGTGAACTTGGCTCATTCTAAATGTTGGCTAGTTGTCAATTTTTGAGACATTTAAAGTGTTTAAAGAGGTGTCAAAGTCAATAAGAGCTCAAAATCGGCAATTAAATATTGCATATTAAATATTGCATGACGTGAGTGAACTTGGCTCATATTAAATGTTGGCTAGTTGTAAATTTTTGATACATTTAAAGTGTTTAAAGAGGTGTCAAAGTCAATCAAGGCCCAAAATTGGCAATTAAGTATTGCATATTAAATATTGCATGACAGCACCATGAACTTGGCTCATTCTAAATGTTGGCTAGATATCAATTTTTAAGAAATTTGAAGTGTTTAAAGAGATGTCAAAGTCAATAAGAGTTCAAAATTGGCAATAAAATATTGCATGACAGCACCATCAATTTGGATCATTCTATGTTTTGGCTAGTTGTCAATTTTTGAGACATTTAAAGTGTTTAAAGATCTGTCAAAGTCAATAAGAGCTCAAAATTGACAATAAAATATTGCATATTAAATATTGCATGACAGCGCCATGAACTTGGCTCATTTTAGGTGTTGGCTAGTTGTCAATTTTTAACAAATTTGAAGTGTTTAAAGAGATGTCAAAGTCAATAAGAGTTCAAAATTGGCAATAAAATATTGCATGACAGCACCATGAACTTGGATCATTCTATGTTTTGCTAGTTGTAAATTTTTGAGACATTTAAAGTGTTTAAAGATCTGTCAAAGTCAATAAGAGCTCAAAATTGGCAATAAAATATTGCATATTAAATATTGCATGACAGCGCCATGAACTTGGCTCATTTTAGGTGTTGGCTAGTTGTCAACTTTTGAGACATTTAAAGTGTTTAAAGAGGTGTCAAAGTCAATCAAGGCCCAAAATTGACAATTAAATATTGGATGACAGTACTGCGTATTCAGTTTCAGCAAATACTAAAAATATTAGAAACACCATAGAAACACATCAGCAGAGCAACACAGCAATTGGCATGCAAAATGTAAACGTTGCAAGGGCAATAAAAGCATTTACGGAATTTATGTGCCATTTAGGACTTAAGCGGTGGACTCTTGGCCAGCGGTTTAGGCTCATAAAACTGACATATCTCTCAATAAGCGGCACAATGCCCATAGCGTCGCACCAAAGGATGCTGCAATGGATGCGGTGTGCTTCGGTGCGGTTGTACCTGTCAATGCAACGGCAGTGCAAGTGCACTGCAACAGGCATTAGTCAGGTAGCAAAGTTTCCTACACAAATACTAACACTCACACTCTCACACACACGCACACGCATTCATACTTTGTTCCATGAGGGAAGATTCTTGTTTGCCTGCTGCACAGTCGCACACATTCAGCGACCAGAGAGCGCACTCAGGTCAGAGCAAGAACGCATGCGCGTGTTTGGGCCGATGTGAGCCAACAGTAGTCGTCCTGTTTTTGCAACCAATCGTCAATGCTGCCTGGCAGCCATGGTGCGCTCTCTCTCATTGCGCTTTGTTGACCTTCCATCGAGGCGAAGTTACCTGTCTGCATGCATTGTTTCGTTTCAAGTATTTTTTAACCCTTTGACTAATGCCGAACGATTTCGTTGCTTTTGTATCGTTTTAGAGTTGCAAGCGACCATGCGCGCATGGCTTCTACTCCTCGCAGTGCTGGCGACTTTTCAACCGATCGTTCAAGTTGCTAGCACCGAGGACATATCATCCCGATTCATCACAGCGATATCACCGCCAACAGAAACGCGCGCGCAATCAGCGTCGATCGGGTCTGCGACCATGACCGGCATTGTGCAGCGGCAACACACCGCACTGACGACAGCATTCAGTTCAGCCATCGATTTGGCATCGATATCAACAGCGACAACAACATCATCAGCGTTGCCAGAGTCGCTGCAATCAATGTCAGCGTCAGCATCGCCAGCAACAGCGCAGTCCGCGGCCGCGTCAGCAACGTTTTTATATAAAAACAGTGATAGTGATAATTCAACTGATAGCAAAAAGGATATTATTAATAAGGATATCAATAATAATAATAACGTAATCGTAGAAATAGAAAACATTAAAGTGATCGATGGTAACGAAGTGAACGAAAGCGAACAGCAAACAGCGGCAGCAACAACAACAACAGTAGCAGACACAGTGCGAACACAAACGCCAGTGCCAGTGCAAAAGCACAGTGAATCGAGCGCCACAATGCTCCAATTAGATAATTCCAAAAACAACCAAACAACAACAACCACACATAACAATCAATTATTTAGTAGTAGTAGTAGTAAACACACACAATTAGTGGATACAATGCATCGAGTAAGTGAGCCAATGGCTGTTCAACAAAGTGTAAATACAACACCCATAACAACAACAACGACGCCCACAACGGGCGAACATAAAAAGCACAGACATCATCAGAAACACCAAACAACGTCACACACCCATCTAGCCACATCCGTCGCCCCATCATCGCCAGCGACAGCCGCAACCGCAGCTGCCGAATCATCGGACAACGAACTGACCAGCGACAGTTCGAGAACGACAACGTCCGCGACGGACGATGGTGCCGCCGAACCCGCCACATATAGTAATAAAGAAATAATTAGTGAAAAAGTGAAACCCGATCCATCAACTCTAGTCGAAATTGAAAATAGCCTTTTATCGCTATTCAACATGAAGAGGCCACCAAAAATCGATCGTTCAAAAATTATCATTCCCGATGCCATGAAGCAGCTGTACGCGCAAATTATGGGACACGAGCTCGATTCGGTGAACATACCGAAACCCGGTTTACTCACAAAATCCGCCAATACGGTGCGAAGTTTTACACATCAAGGTGAGCGATTGTTGAAAGTTTTTAAAAAGTTTTCACTAAAAATATTTTATTTAATTTGTAGATTTACATAGTTTAAAATTAGTTACTAGTTCGGTGTATATAGATTTATTTATATAGAATTTATTTATTTAGAATTTTTATATTTAACTCGTACATTTTTCTCTTCAATCCTTTTCGAAGTTTCTTTGCTTAGTGCTTCAAGAGTTTCTAATAGAATTAGAAGGTTCCTAGTAGAACTAGAATGGGGAAAGAGTATCAATCCAGTTGCCTAATCACTGCAACTTGCAAAGTCCTAAAACTAGTTTCACTTCCGTAATTTAGCTCGCACGTTTTACTTTCTTCAAACATTCTCAAAACTTCGTTGATGAGTGCTTCAAAAGTGAAGGTACCTAATAGAATCAGAATGAGGAAGGAGTATCAATTCAGACAACTGGAATCTGGAATGGATCACTGCAACTTGGGAAGTCCTAAAACTAGTTTTACTTTGGTAGTTTAGCTCGCACGTTGTTTTCTTCAAACATTCTCGAAACTTCAAAAATTAAGGTTCTTAGTAGAAGTGAAGGTTCCTAAAACTTGTAAAGTTATAAAACTAGTTGGGGTTTGGTACCAAAACTTCGTTGCTGAGTGCTTCAAAAGTGAAAGTTTCTATGAGAATTCGAATGAGAAAAAAGTATAATTTCAGTTGCCTAATCACTGAGACTTGGAAAGTCCTAAAACTATTTTTAATTTGCTAGTTTAGTTCGCCTGTTTTTTGTCTTCAAACATTGTCGAAACGTTGCTGAGTGGTTCCGAAAATTCCTAATAGAAGCGAAGGTGCCTGAAACTAGTCCTAAAGTCCTAAAACTAGTTTGGAAGGTTTCTGAAAACTTGTTTGGGTTCAGTAATTTTCTCTTAAAACATTCTCAAAACTTGATTCCTAAGTGCTTCAAACGTCAAGGTTCCTAAAACTTGCAAAGCCCTAAAACTAGTTTGGGTTCAATAGTTTACACTTCAAACATTTTCGAAACTTCGTTTCTGAGTGCTTCAGAAGTGAAAGTTCCTAGTAGAATTAGAATGGGGAAAGAGTATCAATCCAGTTGCCTAATCACTGAAACTTGTCAACAAGTCTTATTGGGACTAAGTTCCAATATAACTACAGATATGCTAAACTTCTCGTTCAAGGATTTCTTTGAGGATCTTTTCTTGAAAGATCTATTCAGTAAGCTAAGCTAAGCTTTATGCTCTATAGGTGCGAGGCTATTTTCTTGAGAGATCTATTCACAAAATTTAGTCCTAGAAAAACTCCAACAGTTTTTTCCTGTACCGAAAAATGATTATTGTTGAAATATACTTGAAACATGTAATAAATCCTATAACAATTTTGTTAACCACGTATCTGGATATGCTTAAGAGATCAAAGGTCCCAAAAAGAAGACATTATTTCAACAGTCTTACAAGATGAATGTAGACGTGGAGCTTTTACTATTTCATTACACAGAATCTGCCGTGGGCCTATAAAGAAAAAAAACTACCACCAAGTTTATGAAAGGATGATATGTTCTAGTTTTATTACAAGGAGATATAATATAGCATTATCCTGTTTTTAATACCAGATAGTTTGAATGCCATTATAAAAAATCTTCCTACAATTATCACAAATTTTATTGGGCTATTTTAGTAGAATGAGACTGAGAACTATAGAAACGCCAGTAAGTTAGTTAATGTTTGAAAGTAGGTTCCTAAAACTTTGTGTGGTATTTTAGTAGAATGAGACCAAGAATGAATGAGAATGAGACTGAGAGCTTTAGAAACGCCAGTAAGTTAGTTAATGTTTGAAATGAACTTTGTGCGCTAGTTTAGTAGAATTAAATTGAGATTGAACGAGAATGAGACCAAGAACTTAAGATACGTCAGGAAGCTAGTTTTTGTTTAAAAGTAACGTCTTAAAATTTTGTGAGGTATTTTAGTAGAATGAAACTAAGAACGAATGACATTAAAAACTTTAGATACGTACGGAATTAATTTGTTTTGAAAGTAACGTCCGAAATCTTTGTGGGGTATTTTAGTAGAATGAGACTAAAAATTACTGAGAACTTTAGATTCGTGAGGAAGTTAGTTTATGTTTCGAAAGTAACGTCTTAAAACTTTGTAGAGTATTTCAATAGAATGGGACCAATAATTTTAGATACGTCAACCATTTTCATGTTAAAAACTTATATCCTTAAACTTTTTGAGGTATTTTAGTAGAATGAGACAAAACATGTTAGATATGTCTTAAAATGTTGTGAGGTATTCTAGTAAAATTAAACTGAGAATGAACGAGAATGAGACTAAGAATTTCAGATACGTCAGAAAGTTTATGTTTAAGAGTGACATTCTTAAATTTTTTGAAATATTTTAGTAGAATAAGACAAAACATTTTAGATATGCCAGACATTTTTAGATATGTCTGTAGAGATTTTAGAAAAATGAGAGTAAGAATATTAGATACAAAAGAGAGATTGTTTTTGTTTGAAAGTAACATCCCAAGCATTATTTTCTTAAAAATTATTCAGATACTTTTAAACGTCTCGACAAAAGTTCATAGAGAATTTAAGCTTTCAAGTTTTTGCACTTAAAAATCTAAAATTTAACAAAACAGTTCTACACATAAAATTGTCTATATATACATACATACTTATATATTTTCTATATTTAATTTCTGTGTCACTGCAAAAATGTCGCCCAGTTTTTGTTTCTCTAATTGATTCAAATCAATTTGTGGTTAGTTCTTACAACAAAACTCTGCCTCCTAGCTTTTACATCCTTTCAAAAAAGGATTAAAAGAGACTTAGAGAGAGAGAGAGAAGTAGGACCTTGTTATGTTATTTCTGTTTTCATCAGGCGATTTATACCTGAAATGCCACAACTTACATCACAATGCTTATTTGGTGAGTTCATGTGACAACAAAATAGTGAACGAGTTAAGCAACTGAAGGTGTTTTAGTAGCTCTCTGTCTCTGTCCCTCCCACAGAGTAAAAATTTGACTCAAACGAAATACCTGCCATGAAAAGTTTTCTAAATTTCTTATTCAGAACAGCGAGCAAGTCTTTTTATTTTATTTATACAAAAGTCTCGTATGAATGAATCTATTTTCGGGTTTTCTACTCGCTAAATGTGAATCCTTCGATTGATCCCCTTTAGAAGTAATAACAACAATGTTCAACCTAGAAAAATTTTGCGAATGTTGCAATGTAGTAAAATGTGTCTTCAAATAATACAGAAAATGCCAAATAATACAGAAAATGTTTCAAATTGAATGAGAAAGATGATAAAGTTTCCTTTTCCAGTTTAATGTTACACAGATTTTTGTTGCAGTTTTATGAAAATTGTTTTCCCACAAAGTTGTGTAAGTTGTGTTGTTTCGACCATAAATTTTTTGTTCCTTCAAGACTTGAACAAATATTTTTGTTGATTATTGATTCCTGGAATCTAGTAGGACACAAGGCTGAATGTTTGTCATATGGCAAAAAAAGTTATGAAAGGGTTAACTGCAGGGTTTTCCGGCAGATCTCTTTCTCTCCCCAATGAAGTAAAACCTAAATTTTTAGACATTCCTTTTTTTCCCTTCAAAACTTAAAAAAATTTTTATTGATTATTGATTCCTGGAATCTAGAAGGAGTCAAGGTTGAGTGTTATCATGTGGCAATAAGGTAGTGAAAGGGTTAAACAACTGCAAGTCTTTTAGCAGCTCTCTTTCTTTCCTCCACGAAGTAAAAGCTAAACTTTTAGGCACAAATTTTTTTTCTTTTAAGACTTGAGCAAATATTTTTGTGTCTTATTGGTTTGTGAAATCTGGAAGGTTGAATGTTGTCAGATAGTCATAAAAGTAATGAAAGCCCTCTTCAGCCCTTTTTCTCTCCCCCATGAAGTAAGAACTAAACTTTTAGTCATCAATTTTTTCCCCTCAAGATTTGAATAAATATTTTTGTTGGATTTTGATTCCTGGAAGCCAGAGGGACTCAAGGTTGAATTTTGTCACAAAATCGTATAGAAAACAAGTAAAAAAGTGTTAAGCAACTGCAGGTTTTTTCGGCATCTTATTCTTCTTCTTCTTTCTCTTTCCCATGAAGTACAACCGCAACTCATAGCCATGCAAAGTTCTCTGATCTTCTCATTCAGAACAGCTAGAAAGTATTTTTTTCTATTCATACAAAAGTCTCGCATGGATTTCCCGTCATTTACGTGAGTAAATCACATGGATGTTATTAATTTTTAAATGGAACCAAAATCATTAATGACAACTCAAAAGTCACATATCGGGGTTTCTTCAAATTTCTTCAACGATATCAACATTTAGGGGTAGATTTGAAAATACATTGAAACACGTGCAATTTTTTGGCAAAGCACCAAAGACAAACTGACGCTGGCCTACCTAGTCAAAGTGTTTTCCTTGCAATGACCTTGAGAATAATTCCACAGAATTGCGCCAAGTGCGGGGCGCACGTTCGCCGAGGCTTTTATCTCGGCAAGAAAAACAACCATTATTAGAATCGTCTTGCACATTTCACGGTCGTTGGGATTACAAAGAAAGGCAAACAAACTGCACACGAAATCCGGTGCTCGGTTCGTTCAACGGCCAACAACAATTGCCGCGATCGCAGACACTCCTTCGAGTACCTGTCCGCGTTATCGTAGCGCAAAGTGCAACATCGCCTAAGCTGCTCGACGCATTGCTGGTACGGTTTAGGGTGTTCCGTTCTCTGGACACTGGACAGAATTGGCAGCATTGCGTTGCATGCAGCTCGAGTGGCTTTTGTTTGCCACTTGAGCGATGCGGCGCTGGAAATTGGAATTTCTTAGAGAAGTAGTTTTGTTGTGTTGAATTGTTGGAATTCGAATTTACAACAGCTACCGTAGGGATGCTGTAGCGATATGTGTCAAAAATTGTCATGAACAGTGGCGCCAACACTTGAGCACAAATCACACAAAGACCGTTCGGCGAGCGACTGCCGACTTGTTGACAACTGGGCGGTCGGAGCATTGAAGAGTCATTAGCAGTTGGCAACTGCAACTGAAACTGTCTGCTGCAATGTGACAATAGGAATGCGCCACTCGAAGTGACTCACATTGTCGCACATGGTTTCGGTTTAGTTTTGCTTCATACATATTGATATATAATACATCCGTCGATTTAGTTAGATACAATTTCGCCTCATTGATCGTTGACAAATGTACTCAATTGGAATTTTGTTGTGTATCTTTGCAGATAGTAAAATCGACGATCGATTTCCACATCATCATCGGTTTCGATTGCACTTCGACATCAAAAGCATACCCGCCGAGGAGAAGCTGAAAGCCGCCGAGCTGCAGCTGTCGCGCGACGCCATCGGTCACGCGGCGCTGAATGCGCGCCTGGCGAATCGAACGCGCTACCAGGTGCTCGTCTACGACATTACGCGCGTCGGCGTGCGCGGCAAGCGCGAGCCGAGCTACTTGTTGTTGGACAACAAGACGATTCGTCTGAACAGCACCGACACGGTGAGTCTGGACGTGCAGCCGGCCGTCGATCGGTGGCTGGCCACACCGAACAAGAACTACGGCCTGCTGGTCGAGGTGCGGACGATGCGCTCGCTGAAGCCGGCGCCGCATCATCACGTGCGGCTGCGTCGCAGCGCGGACGAGCCGCACGAGAGTTGGCAGCGCAAGCAGCCGCTGCTGTTCACCTACACGGACGATGGCCGGCACAAGTCGCGCTCGATTCGCGACGTGAGCACGCGGTCGAAGCGCGCCGGCCATCATCGGCGGCCGCATCGCAGGAAAAACAACGACGAAATCTGTCGCCGGCACTCGCTGTACGTGGACTTTGCCGACGTGGGCTGGAGCGACTGGATCGTGGCGCCGCCCGGCTACGATGCGTTCTACTGTCACGGCAAGTGTCCGTTTCCGCTCGCCGAGCATCTCAACTCGACGAACCATGCGGTCGTGCAGACCTTAGTCAACAACATCAATCCGGCCAAGGTGCCGAAGGCGTGCTGTGTGCCCACGCAGCTGGAGGGCATCTCCATGCTCTATCTGAATGACCAAAGTACAGTTGTGCTCAAGAACTATCAGGACATGACAGTGGTCGGCTGTGGGTGTCGGTAAGGACGAGCGGGCACAATTAATTTGCCATAGTCAGAGCAGAGAGTTCGAATGTTCGAACGTGATCGATTGATCCAAATTGTGGTGACGTTGCTACTCGCACGCCCACGCCCACGCATGCACACGGACACACACACACACAGACACAGAGAGCAGTGCCTGTCAAACTGTGCTGTGAACGGTGCCGGTGCGAACGTTTCGCCTGATCGGCCAACAAGCGGCGCAACGTACAGCCGGGCGCCGAAATCGATCGAACGATCGATAGAGAACGAATTAAAGAAAGAGCGAGAGAGAGAGATAAAGAGAGAGAGAGAGCACACGCACCGCGGGCGCACACGAAAGAGCATCTAATGCTGGGTTTCAAGAAGCCGTCAACGCTTTAATAAGTTTAAATTTTTATTAAACAAACGCAAACAAAATGGACTGAATATTTGAATTTTAAGTGTAAATTTTAGACTTTATTGTATAGAGCAGAGAGTCGCAGGAGCCGTCGCGACTGTCGCCTCTGGCAGCCAGGCTGCCGGAGCGGCGCACAGTTGGAAAGCACTGCCACTACAGCAAAGCCGCAAGTACCTAAAATGCAAGTCCCGCAACGGAAACGTTCGTTCGCGCTTGTCGCAACCGCCGTGGCCGCCGCCCGCTCCGTCGCCGCAGTCGCCACATCGACATCGACAGCCAACGTCAGGCCGCAGCACGTCCGCGTTGCCGCAGCAGCAGCAGCAGCAGCGAATCGCTGCAACTGAACAAACTGTATAGATTTCGTAGTTCGTAGGCCTTCGTTAGTTATCTACTATACGAAATGTTTTTGTTAATAGTTTTTCTAATTTCCAATTGTAATTTGTGTAAAAAAAAAATGAGCGCACTCCATGTTGGATTCGATTAGTGTTTTGTCTGCGCTGTCTGTCGCGCCGTCGCATGCAACGCGCGCTCGAACTGTCAATGTATATGTAAACCGCTGTTTCAAGTGAGTTACCCCCCTTCCCCCTCCCCTCCTAACGTTGTACTTGTACATATCGCTTAACGGCAGTAAATAGTTCCATTTGCTTAACGTATTTTTATACAAAATCTATTTAAAACGACTAAGTATGTATATGTATGTGTGTATGTACAACCACGACATACTTATGTACGAGTATGTCTCTGCGAGAGTCCTTGATTTTGCACAAGGATCCGCCGTATGTATGTACGTCAGAAAGCAACGCGAATACTACTTATAAATTTACCGTATCGATTTGATTACTATTGTGTAGCGATCTGCAGATATACGCATTCGTATATTTTGTGTCTCGAATAGCAACATACAATAATTATCGATAGTACGTCTAAACACACGCAAACACACACACATACACAAATTCACACACACACCCACACACACACACACACACACTGTACGCGCATCTGTATAGTTATGATTATGTTCGTTTCTAATTGCAACGGTAAATTATATACATTTCTATGTATTTTATTATACGATATATTTTTTACTATTACTCGTAAGCGAAACAGAAAAATGTTATAAACACTCACACAATACACATTTTTATTTATTTATAAAGATTTGAAAAGAAACAAAAAAAAAACAAAACTCCCGAAGAAGAAAGAAAATATAAACAAAATTTTATACAAAAAAACAAAAAATTCATAAATTTATTTTGTGTTCTCATTGAAGACACTTGAAATGGCAACGTGTCGATAAAAATGGGGGAATGGGCAGCATGACAAGGCAGGTGCGAACGCAGGTGAGCGATGTGCGAGCAGTTCATTGTAATTTCTCGTGCGAAACTTAGGTTAGGTTGAAGGTTAAAGTGGCCGATTTCTAGCGAAAACAAAATCACATAAGTAAGTAATTACATAAAAATTGATGCCCTGAAGAAAAACAATGCTTGAAAATATATTCGGAAGATGCAGTATCACATTGCTACAATGTTCCAACCCACAACACAGAACAGCGATGTTAGGTTAGGTTGAAGTGGACAGAAAGAAGCTCACAATAAGAACAAATCGATGGATCGTAGATCTATTAAGAAAAACAATGCTTAAAAATATATTCGGAAGACGTGGTACCACTTCGCTACGATGATCCAACGCACAAAACAGTACAGCGAGTGTCTCATCTAAAGTTAGGTTAGGTTGAAGTGGAAAGAACGAAGCTTACAACAAGAACAAATCGATGGATCGTAGATCCTTTAAAAAAACAATGCTTGAAAATATCATGTCTCATCTTAGGTTAGAATAGGTCGAAGTGGACAGAAAGAAGCTCACAATGAGCACAAACCGATGGATCTTAGATGCTTTAAGAAAATCTCATATATACGTCTCATTCATGAGATGTGGTATCACATTGCTACGATGATACAATGCACAACACAGCACAACGAATATCTAATCTAAGGTTAGGTTAGGTCGAAGTGAAAAGAAAGAAGCTCACAATAAGCACAAATCGATGGATCTTAGATCCTTGAAGAAAAACAATGCTTGAAAATATATTGAGAAGACTTGGTGTCACATTGCTACTATGATCCAACCCATAACACAGAACAGCGAGTGTCCCATCAAAGTTTAGGTTAGGTTGAAGTGGAAAGAAAGAAGCTCACAATAAGCAAATATCGATGGATCTTAGATCCTTTAAGAAAAACTGATATGTATGTACGTCTCAGTGGTATCACATTGCTACGATATTCCAACACACGAAACCTACAGGGAGGGTTCGCTGTCGTACGGTTATGGAATAGGCTCTCATCTAAGGTTAGATTAGGTTGAAGAAGAAGTTAGATTAGGTCTTCTTCTGAAGTCAACGTCAAAGTACAATTTACACTCCAGTACACATTAATGGATTTAAGACCACTGAAGAAAAAAAATGCATTTTAAATATAGTCGCAATACGTGTTACCACCACAACACATAACAGGGAAGTTTTCAGTTGTATGTTTTTCAGACGTTCATCTAAGGTTAGGTAGCCTACTACCGAAAAAAAATCACATAGATAAGAATACATGGGTGGATCTTGGTCACCTGAAGAAACCAAAGGCTTTTCAAACTCACCTTGTTGCACACAACGCTCTACAGGAAGGGTTTGCTTTTCAGTCGCACGGTTATGGATTTGGATCTCATTATAGGTTGCTTTTAAATGCTTTTAACAAAAACTCAAGGTTATTGTTGCTTTTTTGATTACAATGTGGAATATAACAAAAACTCACAGGATTTTAATTAACTTATTAAGGAGAGAAGAGCTCGTTTCTTCAACCTGTAACCTTCTCTGATTAAAAAAATCAGGGATTTCTTATTAATGAGACAAGAGTTGGTTCCCCCAACTTGATTGCTGCGATTTTCATAAATTTATAGCAGTCACTGGTCTGAGACATGTTCCATAAATGAGATAATTCTTGACTGATGGGCCATAACACCATGCAACAAAAAATCACTTTTGTCGAGACCCATCTAAATGTTGATATATTTAGACGTAAAACTAGAGATCAGTCATAGTAATCTGGCATACTCAGTTTTTCATTTTCTTGTCCGATGTCCTTTTAAAATGACTTTAAAATTTTAAGGACATACGTATTTCAAAGAATTTTTTTTTGTAAAATAAATAAATATTTGTTAAGGTATCATGGCACGTTAGAAAGGGCAATTTTTAATGATTTACAAAATTATTTCTTTTTCAGCTCCTTTATTATCAATCTTTTTGAAATTTTTTTTTTACAATATTGTATATTGAAGGTTTAAGGAACACACATTTTTTTTTTAAACATATTGTCTCTTATATAGCTGAAGTCGCGAAGAAAAAAAAAACACATCCTCCGTTGTGGACACTTAATCTCCGGATTGGCTCGACTGATTTAAAAAAAATTTTTTTTGCTCTTTTACTTATTTTTTACACGAATTAACCACAATATTGACCACAAATTTTTAATTTAAAGTACTTTTTCTGGGGGAAAAAGGTGAAAAGCGAAGTCAATTTTTGACACTTTTTTTTCACAAAGCTCCTATCCTTTCATTTTTAGCGTTTTTTTTATTTTTCTGGTGAATTCCTGTGTCCGAAAGCTTAATAATTATGAATCTTTTTTGTTTCAGATTGTTTCAAAAAGATTGATATTAAAGGAGCTGAAAAAGAAATATTTTTGTAAATCATTAAAAATTCCCCTTTCTAACGTGCTTTGTTGTTAAAAATTTGTAGTATGAAATGAAAGAGAAAACTTGTAGTTATTTGAAAAATTTTTCTAATATATTTTGAACTTTCATGACAAAACTATATCAATAAGTAATACGTGGTATAATATTTCAAATTATATTGTTGTATCTATTTTTATAGACAAAAAAATGTATGCGTATTAAATACTAAATTCTTGCTTATGGATGGAAACTTATTTTTTAACTCTAAGCCAATAAAGATAGTAGAATACAATTTTGATATCGAGATCTAAAACTTATAAGTAAAAAAATTTTTTTTTTTTTTAATAATTTGTTAAAAAACTCCAAGGTTATTAAACGATACCTACATATTTAAAAGGACCTAACTGACATATTTTGGTTCTAAAATCTCAAAATAGAAAATTTAGTTAGAAAGCAACTATTTTCTCCTTTAATTTGATAGCCATGTCTTCATTATTGCACAACGGTATATAAAAAAAAAAATTTTTGAAATGCATATATCCTTGATATTTAAAAGTCCTTTTAACCCTTTCGATCCCAAAGTTGCCTGAGAGCAACTTCACCTATTTGTCATCTTATAGTAAAAGCTACGATTAATTTATGGGTTTATTTTAAGTAGGCACCAACAAATTAATATTTTTAGAAGTGTATTCAAAGCAAATTACAAAACTTCTACTGTTATCCCCAAAATAATTTCCAATAATTTGCAGCGATATCAGGGAAAGTTTGTGTTCTAATTGAAGTCTACGAATTGGGCGCGTTTGATCAAAATCCTGTTTCTTTAATAATGATTAAATAAAATCAATAAGTGATAATTTTGTATTTTTCCATAAATATTAAATAATTTTTCTGTAATTAAAAAATATTGATACAAAATTTATTTAACCCGCTTTAACCCATTAAGCCCTGAGCGTTGCGTTTGCGCAACGTTTGGGAATTTCGCTATATTAAGTAATTCATAAAGACATAAGACTTGAAAATGGGTAGAATTGGATTAGAATTATCCGCTTTAGATTCTGCCATACTCAAATTTCAAAATTATTTAAATATTCATACGTTTTTTTCGATCCAAAGTCAAAGGTTTTTTTTGGGGAATTTTTGAAATTCAATCAAAAATACTTATTCTTCAAACCTATCAAAATCCCTTAGTGGGCTGCATTTTGCAATGCTAAACTATTTAAAAATAAAATTTTTTTTTTGATTTTTTAAACAAAAAATAGGCTTTAAGTTTTGTGTTACGCGAATGCAACGTTGGGCCTAAACACTGCTAATTTTCATACAACGCAACGCGTGAAAATGTCAAAATCCAAGCAGCTGATATTTTATTGGCACATTTTATTTTCCGCAAATGTTTGATGTTGTTTATTTGTGTAATGTTTGCGAAAAACATGACAAAAAAAAAACATGGCATGAATTTTTGGCTTGATTTTTTTCTTGATTAGGTCAATTAATAAGATTGTGTAAAATTTTATGGTTTTAATGGGTTAAGCTAAAATTGTTCAAAAGTAAACTAGCTCTAGAACTCTAACAAAGAGGCGTGGCGACTTCAAATGTCGTGTGCGCACTTTTTAGGTAAGTGTTTCATAATTAAAATAACAAAAAGTAATATCGAGACACAGGGTAAATTTCGGGGTCGAAAGGGTTAAAAGAACATCGGATCAGAAATGAGAAACTTAGTATGCCAAGTTACTATGAATGACCTCTAATTTCATGCTTCGATATCAACATTTGTACAGTGCACAGTGTAATAGAACCAACAGAACACAGTGTAAAATACTCGTTTATACATAAATCCAATCGCACCCCTGAAGCGACAACATTCACATGGCTGTATTTTTATTTCGTTAAGAATTTCCGGTGCGACTACTTCCTGCCCCCCCAAAAATTTAATCAATCAAAACACAAACGAACAAACCCCAACTGACTCACTCGTTTTCCATTAACAAATTACACTCGTAGAAAACAATAAAAGCCATCACATTTATAAATCGGTACAAGTGTATCAGATCGATTGATTACATCTGCAGTGGTGGCAGAGTGGAAGGAAGCTGCAACTGTGCGCGAGCGGCGCGCTTTGAGGCGAAACGAACACAATGGCGGCACAGTGGCCGCTCCATTCATATTTCGTGCAACAATAACTCGAGCATGACTGGCGATAATTGACAGGCGCGCACAAAAGATACCAGACACTTGTACGCTCAAAGCACAACGATAAAACGACAACTCGGCTGAGGCATTGTGCGGCGTTAACACAGGTGACGGTGTGACGGTGACGGTGACGGCTGGTGCGCCGCAAAGTGTACCAACGCCAACTTATTGAATGGAGTTTCGACAGCCTAATTGGAGAATAACAACAGCAACGCCTGCTGGCCAACTGTGTGCAGCATCCTCAGCATCAGCGATCGGCGGCAACAATAGTCGCAGTCGCACTGTGTACATTGTGTGCGTAATTGCCGCTTAAAAAGTCAAGCGAACAGGTGAGTGAGCAGTGAGTGCGTAGCGTTGAAATTGACGGATTGATAACATCTTGAAGGACGACTTTGGCCTTTGTGCGCCATGAGCCAGCACAAAGTCTGGTGTTTTTAGTTTTTTTTTAATTTTTATTGTAACATGCAGCAAATTGCGCTTCCATTCAAGAATCTCAACAAAGTGAACATAATTTAATGCTCGAAAAAAATGTTGAACATAAAAAACTTAAAAAAAAAAACAACACCAGTGATTAACACTTCCTCCTTCGAGCCGGATTTGAACCAGCGACCTATGGATTTCTATGGCACACAGCGCCTTGCTGCATTCAACACTACAGTCCACCGCTCTACCAACTGAGCTATCGAAGGTCTGCACAACACAGCGCTCCAAATTTCAGTTCACACATCAATTCGACGGTGAGTCACTGCGACGCGTCAAAAGAAATCCAACAATAAACCGTCGACTGAACGCAACAACGCTTATCAGCTGAGAGGCTCAAACGGTGCGGCGCGCACTTATTTACTACAAATTTTGTTATGGATCGCAGCATTAGAAACAATCTGTCTGAAAAAAAATATTTAAAAAAAGAAACAACAACAAATTTATGTGGCACAGTGCACACAGCATAGAGAAGATAAGAACACTTTGAAGGTGAGACACGCTACCGCCAGCATTGACAGCACAAAGCGAGCAACAAAATTCAATTCAATTATGCTTTTTGATAATTGCAGTAAAAAAGAGCCAATTAGGATGCTATGGGAATCAAACACACACACACACACATCAGCATTGAATCACAAAAAATGTTATAAACTCTTAGCGTGCGGCTAGAGGTGCCTTCTGGCTTGACGATTTGTGGAGTGAAAAAACTCACAGCTTGTGGATAATTACACAAAACAGTGTTGCCAGATCAGGAGATTTTTTTCCTAGATTTAGGAGATTCTTGGCCTTTTAGGAGAATTTTTAGGAGGAACATATTTTAAAGAAAAAGTTTAGGAGATTTTGATGGCGACACATTTGACACCATGAGTGGCACTGAAGCTTTGAATATTAAGAGCTAAAGTGTCCAATTTTAATTAAATTTTAATTAAATTTAATTTAATTAAATTTTATGCTTCAAAGTGAATGAATAAAGAAACTTTACAAAAACGAATTTCATACCGATCTCATTTTTTATATGTTTTGTTTGAGTTAAGTTAAGCTGAAACTAAATGAATAAAAAGGCTACAACAAAAAAACACTTTATATATTTTTATTAAATTTTAATGGCAAAAATTAGAAAAACAATTTTTTAAAACAAACAAGATTTTTTAAAATTGTTGGGAGGAAATTTAAGTTGTTGGTTTTTAAAGATTTAGGAGAAAGTCATTTCAGGTATCTGGCAACACTGACACAAAATCCCAAAAGAAGGTTTCTCATGCCACCAGCAGCAGTGCCAACGACAACTCGCTGCCTTGAAAAGGGTTTCCGTTACAGCGGAGTGGCCGACTTTTATGGTTTTTTATAGAAGCGACTGATGGCGCTAACGCTGTCGCTGTGTGTGTGTGTGAAGTTGGATTTTCCAGCAGAATGAATTTTTAAGCTGGCTTGTTCGAAAAGAAAATTATGGCTTGAGCTGAGTTTAGCGTTGCGGGTTTCCTTATGTAATTTTGATAAGGACAAATTTGGCGGCAAGAGATGGTAACAGTTCAATAGAGATGGTAACCTTAAAAAAATCTCTTGACATTAAAACAAACTGAATTTTTCTGTTCAGAAATCATCAGATTTCTTAGAGTTTTATTAAAAATATTGATGTTTCTTATCATTTTACTTAATCCACTAAATATCTGAGAAGAGTCGTCAGCATGGCAATGAACGCCATGGAGTGGAACCCAATAGGCGGCAGAGGAAGGGCGCCAGGTTGTCTTGGAATGCTCGACTGTGAGGCCAATCAACTCAGGTTCGCTAAAAAGATTTGAAAGCAGTGGCCAAACCCGCACTCGATGTGGCTCGAAGGCCTGGTTGATGCGCAATATCCCATTGGTGATTTTATAAAGCACTGACGATAATGTAGTCGGTTTGAAGTTCAAGTTAGATATAAATTTAAAATTTGAATTTACTTACAAATTTACATTTGCAGTAATTGAAAGCAATACCAGGTGTAGTAAAAAGAAATCTATAATTTTTCGCAATGTGTATCTCTCATTCTAAAAGTGCAATCAGAATATGCAAGATGGCGTTAGAAAGACAAAATTTCGTACTTAAAAAACTTTTCAGACATTTTTGCAATTGCTTGACTCAATTTTGTTTGAGCGCGTTCCAAAGTTGGACATCAACATATTTTATAGTTGTTGTTACGATACTCTAGATGGCGTTAGAAAGACAAAATTTCGTACTACAAAAAAAAAACTAAAAACTACTTGGACAACAACATATTTTATAGCTGTTCTTTGAAAAAGGTGAAAACGCAAACCAAGCGACAAAATTTAAATAATGTTTATGGTCCTGACCAGTGGTGCACACAGGATTTCGTTCGGAGGGGGTTTGCATAAAGTTTTGAGCCGAAAACTATTCGAAACCATATTTTGTATCAGCAATTTTTGTGTTTGGGGGGCGGTTTGAACTCCGCAAAACCCCCTGTGTGCGCCACTGGTTCTGACACTATAAAAGTCAATCAATCAAAGATTGATTTCCCTAATTTTAACCCCTAAAACCTCCCTGTATGCGTTACTGCCGTCATGTAAGCATTGTTTTGATTTCCCCGGAGTGAAACATTGCACAAGAGAACGTTTGAAATCACTTGAATAAGTTTGGATACAAGAAGAAGCTGGATGTATGGATGCCACACGACAAAAAGAAAACACCTCATTGGATCAAATTTCCATCTGCGAATCGCTGCTGAATCGCAACAAAATGAATCCATTTCTGAAGAAGGTAGAGACTGGTTATGGAAAGTGTATTACTTACAACAACATCAAGCAAAAACGTTCAAGGTCGAGCCGGCGTAAATGGTGGCCAAGCCAGGATTGACGATCAGGAAGGTTTTGCTGTATGTTTGGTGGGATTGATGGCAAATCATCTACTATGAGCTGCATTGGTGTACACAGAATTTTATTTTAGGGGGGCCTTTGCGTACAACTTTTCAGCTGAATAACATTTAAAATAGTCAGCCTCGATAGTCCAGCGGGTAGAGCGCTGTCTTCTCATACCAGAGGCTCTAGGTTCGATTCCTAGCTCGGGCTGGTGAAACAGTCGTCTACTTCCGTGGCTATCCACACGAAGGAGATGAGAATTACAAGAATCGCACAAGTGTGCTCTTGGCAAAACCCCCAAAGTTTGAAAGAAAAAACTACCAACCGCTATTCGGATTCGACGTTAAACTGTAGGTCCCATCCAACTTTCCTCCATCCGTTTGAAATATGTATGTATTGTAACACATGTTGGGAAAACAGTGTTGCATACACATTTCCAATAAATCGAACTTGTGGTATCACAATGGGCCCATATAGAGGCCTAAGTGCGTCTCATACAGAGGCAGCCACTATAACCTACTTACCTATCATTTGAAACTATTATTTCGAATCTGTACTGTCAACCTGTACTGGACTGTCGGAAGAAAACAATCGCCTAGAAGCGGTCACCTCTGGGCAATAGGAAGGAAATTGTGTTCCATGAGGACAATTGAGACCACTAACATTGATAGTAACTTGCTAGAACCCAGCAAACCAAACGATATCGAAACGATATAGAAACGATATTGTTAAAGCGAGAATTTTTCTCGTTTTCGAGTATTGCTAAAGTGTCTAAAATGATATCGAGAACGAGAAAAATGATACTAAAAAAAATGCAAGCTTTATCGAGATTATTTCGAGAATTTGGCGCTAAAAATTTATATCGAGAAATTGTTTGTAGGGAAGCTCTATCGCTACTTGTTGTGTGTTTGATGAGTTTGGCAGGAAATTATTTACTATGAGCAGTCAACAATTGAATCGTTTGAAGAAAGCAATCATCTAGAAGTGGCCAGATTTTGTCAATAGTAGAAGAATTGTGTTCTATGAGGACAATAAAAGACCACACACAACGACAATGACGCGCCAGAATTTCCGGGCGCTTGGTTGAGAGATTCTTATGTATCCATCTCATAGTTCTGACCTGACATAAGCTGGTGAAATCTTGTGAAAACGTACAAGGCGATTTAACCCTTTCGCTATTTTGTTGTCATATGGCAACATGCTACTTTGTGGATGTCTGCATCCTCTATGGTTGCAAGAATACATTTTTTTTGTTGGTCTTTAGAATAGTTTGAAGTTTTAGGAAAAATACGAAAACTGAATATTTAAGTTTAAAGAAAAGAAGTATACACGTTTTTGTAATAGTATATCTTGACATAGTAAAGGAAGAAGAAGCATAAAAAATTAGGGAACTTTTTAATTTGACATTTTCTTTCAATTTAGATCTTTTTTTTTTAACTTTGGCTGAAATAAATGAAGAAATATTCAAATTTTCATTATGCGTAAAAAGTTGTATGTTTAAGTAATTATTACAGCCACAACGATGTGGTTGCTCTCATAGAAAAACACTCTAAAATACAGGGTCCGAGTATAAAAATTAAAAAAATGTTTATGGAATGTTGCTAATATAACATAGAAGCCTAAGACGTAAAATTTAAAATTTTAACTTTCCCCAGTAAAAACCTGTAGCGAAAGGGTTAAACCCGATGGTCTTCTAGCAACGCTAAGCGAGGAATTGTGTTCCATCAGGGGAGCTTTGTTGAGAGGTTCTTATGTATCGACCTGACTCTAAGGACCTGACAACCAATGATTACAACCTGTTTCTGTTCATGGCGAATGGTTTTGCTGGTGGAAAAAATTGCATCAAGAGAATCTTGTTCAGTCTTTCTATGGTTCAAGGATTTCTATGAAAGAAACATAGCAGCCTAAAAAAGAGAGACATAATGGAATTAGAACAAAACGATGCATATTTGATCTAAATCCAATCATTCTAACTATGCTAAGTAAAGCCTTAAATTTCATGCAAAAATAATGGATTTGTTTTTTGTACATTTTATGTAAAATTTTTTATCTTTGAAGAAATACATAACCTACAAAAATTTTTGGATTTTACTCATTTCTTTCATACGTTAAAGTAAGCAACCGCTTAACGACTTCGAGCATTGCGGCCTTTAAGCCATATTGCTCAAGGTGCAGTTTGGCGCTTATCGGTGGGTCAAAATCTAAAGCGGAACACTTGCAAAAGTAGGTACAAGGAAAAACAACAAATACACAAAATAAAACCAAACATTAAAGGCAAAGGAATGCCAAGGATATCACTTACAGTGCAATTTCCCATTTGTACATTTCCACCTTTTTACATTTTCTACTTCAAACGTTTCTTTGGGCCCTAAATGATGATTGAGTTTTTCGGTACAAAACATCATCAATTAGAAAATGCTTTGCTCGCACAGTTGCACTAAATACTGTCGAAATGTGAATGAAGAACAAAGATTAAACGCGTAGTGACAACAAATTTATTTTCATTTGTATTAGTTGCCAACTACGGCAACGTTATCAGCGGTGCGGATCTGAAGAATTTTTCGGAATTCACAGCAGTTGTGCGTTTGCCAAAATATATATTTTTAGATTAAGAAACAAGAATATGCATTTCAACTTGAGTATGGTTTCAAAGAAAAATAACGTTAAAAAAAATTAGAAAAAAATGTAAAAACCTTCAAAAAAATCCAATCACAGTGCCATTAACGCCCAGCCTTGCTGTGCCCTACGGTCGACCGCACTCGGCCGTTAGAAACGTGTGGCGCTTATCAACTTTAGTGTCACTCAATGTGCAACTCAGCGAGACATCAACTTTGGTTCGGGGTAATGTTTTTGGGCGCGTCTCGGTGCTGCCGGATTATGGGCCTCAATTGACTGAGTCATCTGATTTCGTTGAATTATTTTGTTGTTTATTGCGCAGCGGCGCTTAAAATTGATTTCCTGGGCGGTCCAGCGCTGGTTATCAGCGCAGCTGCTGACTGATTGCCCGGCCGGCTAGTTGGCATCCTGTGTTGCGTCATCGCTTATCGATTGGTTGTTGCATTCGTTTCGTGTTGCGTGTTGCGCTCTCTTCTTCTGTTATGCTAAGTGATGACGTTATGTGGCTTTGATGTCGATACGCATCGCCGTCAATTAGTGCGTCATTTTATTGACCAATTTTCGGACTGCATTGTTGATAGCAGCAAGAAAAATGCATGAGTCATCTCGGTGGTGAAGTTTGTTTTTTGGCTAATATTGGGTGTTGTTGTTGTTATTAATCAGTCGCTACTTCACCAAATGCCGCATTCCATGCATAGCGAGCAAGACGAACATTGTTCATCAGCAAGGTGTTGTTGTTGTTGTTGTGAATATTTAACACTGAATTAAATAGTTGACTGTTAATCAGTTGCCATGTGTGCCAGTGATGGCCATTCGGCTACTCGCAAGAAGCAACGACACTGACCTACGCATAAAATTATAAGGCAACGTCGACTTTTAGGCTACTCGCGAGTAGTCGAATTGCCATTACAGCAATGGAGCCTACGGAAATTGTTTAAAATTCAAATAACTAAAGCAGCTGGAAGCGCCAGCTATAAAAATCGCACATTATTTTAATAAAAAAAAAATTCAAATAAAACATATAAAAATTAATTTTGAATATAAATATTCATAGTAAACTTAAGGAATTCACATTAAAAGGACCACCGCGCTTTATGCCATAATATATTTAATTAAAATTGTTTCTATTGGTTACAAATATTTGCACCAACTGACTTTATTGCAGAGCACAGAAGGCAAACGCATTTATTACTCTACGTGCAGACAATTTTTAATACGTTTTGCTGCGTTCCGCAGACATCGTCACGTGTTTTGTGTGTATGTGTGTGTGTGTGCTTAGGGTAAAAAAAAATTAGAAAATTCCAATAACCACAGGAATTTGCATTCCACGCAATTCTAATGCAATAAAAATAAATCAAATTGCAAGCAAACGAATTGTAAAATTTTCGATGGGCAAAGTGTTGTATGTGCCAAATTATCTGGCTGCAAGAAAGTTAGTTCATGTTTTCATTTTGATTCATTAGAACAGGAAGCTTCAAGCATCTTTGAAGGTGCAGGAAGTATTGTAGAAAAATATAGAAACAGATTTTGGGAGATTTCACGTTGTTTTAATTGTGTAAGGAAAGTATGTTTGAAATTTAAAGTTAAAAATGTTTTAAAAGGGTTCTTTAATACTACTAAATATTTGAACCTTGAAAAGTTTACTGTCGTCATGTCCGAATTGGGGAGAAAATGGCTGGAAAAATTCAAGGGAAAGTTTCCAGAAAGTTTACTTTTACATGACGTTTTCGGAAAAATGATGTTTGTGGTCCTTAAAATTTACATACAGATCGCATCGCTGTAGGTTTTTGATATTTTTAAGCTGTCTGTTGTGTAACCATTTTGCAATGAAGCCGTAAAATATTTAATGAAGCGAAGAAATTGTTACTCGTATTTGGTTGGACAAATTTTTCGCGAGCTACAAAACATTTATAGCCCAAATGATGGTACAAGATTACTCGTTAAACTGTTTTGTATACAAGCAAAATTACATAATTTCGGTAATTCTTCGCTTTTATAAAACTTCTACGGTCCCATAAAATTACATTGAGGCGTCCGTATTTGGTTTTGGCCATTTGGCCAAAAATTTAATATGGGTTCATTTCTTTGTCTATGGAAAACGAAGAAAGACCATTAAGTCTACCTACGCTCAACTTTTTATTTGTTGCTGTAGTTATTGGCAAATTTTTCTGTACTGACTGATGTCTGTAAGAACAACGTGTTCATAGACTTAAAAAATAAATAAAATCTATAAAACTTTGATCAGAAAGTGAATGTTTGAAAATGCAACACAATCAAATTCGTGGTGCTTTTATTTAAACTAAATATGAAAAGATTTTTTTTCTATGTTGGCAATTTAGCATTAAAAATGATTGAGGAAAGTTTGAACACCCCCATACACACTTCTAATAGATAAAAGGTACAGAAATAATGTATAAGCGATTAAGTATCTTGCAGGCCGAAAAAGAAAGCACCCAAATGTTATTCAACTATTTCTTTAGCGAGGTAAAAGAAGACCTGCAATCACTCACATGTCAAAAGTTTCCGAGTTTCTAGTTCTTAGAGTCCGAGAGTTTTCTGTTTCTTTCCAGAACAATACTTGTTCAGAATTTTAGCTGAGGCTCAGATCCAATGAAGAGTGTACGACTGCTTAGTTGGCTTATATCTCTACGGCTTTGTTCATTCTGCGATAGTATAAGCAGGAACTCACTAAAATGATAACATTGATAAGCAAATTAAAGATATTTACTATATAACGAGAGAGAAAATTTTTAAATATGACTTTTAAATACGACTATGACGGAAGTAGTCCAACTTTTTTCCCACTGAAAAATTTCTAAACGATTTACTCTCTGACCACATGATTTGTTGTGTAGCATGCAAAGAAAAATAATGCAATCGGATATGCTTTGAATGACTTTGATTCAGCAGCGAAATATTCCAGCCGCACCGTAACTCATCAATAAGATGAATAACCAATCATGGATATAGTCAGAAACATTTCAATAGTAAGAAGAAACATTTACATTTAAATTACTAACAAAACACAAAGAAACAACTCTGTTCATTTATTAGTAACACTGTTCAACAACGATTTTGTAACGCAACACAATTTTTTAATTTTAGTTACAGTCCACGTTATTTGGTTATTTATTAAAATAGCTCTAATTTTGAATTCGAAAAAATTCGAGTGGTTACACCGTGCGACATTATTTTTCACGCCGGGAAAAATCCATATGTGTGTGAAACTAGAGACCAAATATAGTACGAGTATATATGCGTACTCAGTTTTTCATTTCTACATCCTTTGTCCTTTTAAAAGGACTTCAACATTTTGAAGGGGATACAAATAAAAAAATATAAAAAAGACTTAACCTCGTTAGAATATGGCGATATGTATATCAAATGAAAGAGGGAAGGCTCAAGAATTTAAATAAAATTGATTTTTTATCCAGTTGTAAAAAAAGGATATGACAAAGGTCCTTTAAAAATATTAATTCTAAAAAAAAATTCTACATAAAATTTCAAGGGTATAAAGGATTAAAATTTTCAAAGGACCTTTTTCATATCCTTTTTTACAAATAGATAAAAAATCAATTTTACTTAAATTCTTGAGCCTTTCCTCTCTCATTTGATATACATATCGCCATATTCTAACGAGGTTAAGTCTTTTTTATGCTTTATGCTCTTCAAAATTTTGAATTCCTTTTAAAAGGACAAAGGATGTAGAAACGAAAAACTGAGTACGCAGTATTACTATGTTTGGTCTCTAGTTTAACGCGCATTTGGATTTTTTCCGGTATGAAACATTTTTTTTAATTTTTGTCGCACGGTGTTATCAAATTAAAGAAAAATTATTGAGTGTATTTCAATAGTTTTGCTTATAATTTTCAGCTCAGAGATAAAACTAAAATTGTTTTGGGGCAAAATGAAAAGTTTTAAATTTGCTCTAATACTGTTGTACACTTTTACTTAACTATAAATTGGTTTTAGTAAAAAATCCATTAGTTAGCCAAGAAGTTTTTTGTGTTCTAGTTGTAAGAAATTTTTCTTATTGAAATTAACACAATTTTTAAAACAATAACTTAACTTAAGGTTAACGATATTTGAACAGTCATAAGATAAGATTTCGATAAGATTTCAGTTTGTTTCAGATTTTTGCCAAATAAAACTGTACAACACAAAAAAAACAAGGTTCTGACAATGGATTCTGGTAGAGGGGGCCAAAAAAAAATATACGTGTATGGGCATTTTTAAAGTTTACATCGGAAGTTTTTCTTTATGTGAGGTCAAAGTTTTCCCCCTATTGCACATTTCTATTGTAAATCGGCATGCAAAAACCATGCAAGCTTACATTTTAGGTACATGATGTGTTCAGCAATTTTATGTTAAATATTATGAGGAAAATTTTTGTGTAACATTTTAACCCTCTAGCTTCCATGTTTATGGACCAGTTTTACCTTTTTTTAAATGCCAAAAATGTACTTTAAAACAGGTCCTTAAAAAGGACAAAATGTACCACAAAAACATTCGCCATAAAATTCTACTATCGATCTCTGAATACATCAAAGCTCAGAAATTAACTTGAATGCCAGAAATAAGCCAAAACTGAAAATGTGTTTAAGTATTGATTTTGGAATTATTCAATATTGGTAAAATGTTTTGGTACAAAACTTGATTTTAGAGGGTTTGTGTGTATGAGTAAGACAGAGCCACATCTTTGTTAAAATGCCATCATAAATCGAAAAAATAAAGGATCAGATATGATCGGATACTTTATTCCATACATGTAGGCGATACTTATTACCAGGGAAAGGATTTTGAGGACCTAAAAACCTATAAAAAAGGCAAAACAAAATAGCCAAAAAGGCACGAAAAGGCATTTAAAACTGCCAAAAAGGCAGAAAAAGGCACTAAAAACTGCATAAAAAGGCAAAATAGGGCATTAAAAACTGTTAAAAAGGTAAAAACAGGCATTTAAAAATAAGAAAAAAATACTAGAAAATCTAAAAAAAGGGGAAACGGTATATATTTTTTAATAATTTTATTTCATCTGACGTATGTAACATACAATATTTATACCTCATTTTTTGTAGAAAAAAGAAAAGGAACATCAAAGTCTTCAAAGATAGTTTAAAAACTGAAACTAAGATCTTTTAATTGAAATGTTGGCACATATTTTAAATTCATATTTTAACTTCTCATATAAAAGCATAAAAGCCGTACTTGTATCACATTTGGCATGTTTTTTCTTTAAATTTTCCACTGTACTACAAAAAAGAACAGCTTAGGAATGATCAAATCAATGTAAAAACATCGATAAGTTAACGAAATTGCAATGTTGCCACTTAATTTTTTTTTAGTTTCAAGGTATTTTTGCGAAAAAAAGGGGGAAAATATTAAAAACGAAAGAAAAATAAAAAGGCGCTCGACAAATCTTGAAAAATAATTTTTTGGCATTTATAGGTAAAATAGGCACTAAAAAAGGCATTTATGGGTGAAAAAGGCAAACTGCCTTTTTAAGGCAAAAAAGGCAAAGTAAAAGTGGTATACTTATTTCTAATCAGGAGGACCTAATTCGTGCTCATTTTCAATCAGAAATGGTCTATCTAGCAGCAAACAAAAAAGGCAATTTCCATAAAATCCTTTCCCTGCTTATTACAAACCTCTGTTTTTGTACAATGCTCGATGTCTCTTAAAAAACTTGATGACTCTTGATAATAGGAGAACCTCTGATCCTTTAATGTGATAAGGTTGTCTTTCTAATCATTCGTACAAATTTTCGCGCCGATGATGAACCAATGTAACTATGCCGCTTTTGCACCAATTTTCCGAGACCTCTTAGGGTTCAACAAAGTAGCCAAAAAAATAGCATCAAAATTCTTTTAGACAAGTTTTTTAGTCCTGTGGTACTCGCAGTGTATAAGTAATTTTTATATTCAAATTTATTGTACTGTGCCATATAAGTCTGTAAGGATCTTTTGTAAGGATTTATTGTTATTCATAGACCTAATAAACTAACCATAAATTAAACATAAACTTAAAACATGTCTACTTTCCAATGCCATACAAATATCACCATTCGTTTAATAAATATGGCATTTTTAAAATTATTTATTAGTTCAATAAGTTGAAAGGTCACTTAGTGAAAAGTGATAAACTAGACAATTTTCTAAGACTTCATCAGCAGTGCACTGAGCTCTTCCGGGATTTAAAAAAAACATGTTAAATATTATGTTACACCAAACAAACACTTCTTTCAGTTTCAACAACTTATTCAGTGATGATATAAAATATTTTGTAAACAAGTAATTATATTTGTTCATCCTATTTATATTACATGTAGTAACATTCAGAACAACAATAACAACAGCAACAACAATCACAACCAGTATGAAAACTGTTCCTCATTTCAACAACATTGACAAACGTTGGTATGCGCAAACATACCACAAGAAATCAAAGAGTTTTAATTACAACATACCACCGTCACCAAGCACTGCTAACTGTTGCCGCCACCGGCATTGGCAACGTCAGCTATAAGGCACGCACAGTGGAATGCTGATGACACAAAATGTTTCATAGAACCGATAGATGAACTTATTTCCATTGGTATGTTGGATTCTTACTGGCTTAGATAACACTGAAGTTGATTGAAGCTGATCGTCTGGTGGGTGTCTTAGGGGGTCATGAAGATGGATGTGTCAAAATAAAATAAATGGCTTCAACTCTCACAAACAAAAATGCAACGAAACATTTGTGGCAGCCTACTATTTTATTTATAAACCTTAATCTGGAACATGAAAGCCAATCAAAGTAGCTGGACTTCACCGACTTTTGCTGCGTCTACAAAATCTATAATCGAAAATCTCTTTGCTCCACTGTGCACTGTACTGCCACATATGGAGCTGCGACAGCCAAGTGGTGAAAAATAAATAAAAACAATAACAACAACAACAATATTTGCTACAACAGAAAACAACATAAATGGCAGAGGAGTAAAATGAGAGTAGCGGCGTACACGAAACAGGGCGCCAGTTCGTTAGCAGCTGCCGGCAGCTGAAGTGAGGAAAAAGACCATGTGGCATGCCACACCATGCCACGCAATACCTACAACATGCACGCATGCGCAACTATTTTAAAAGCTGAGCAAAAAATAAAAAAAAAATTAAAGTCTGAAAAGAAAAACAACAAAAAGCAAGAAACGCTGGAAATAGCGAAAAAATCAATAAAATAAAATGAAATCAAAAGACCACAGCGCGTCGCAATGTCTACGGAATTTTTATGCAAATATGTTCGATGTACGCATGTGGCAGTGTTTGTTGTTGTAGATGATGTTATTGTTGTTGTTATTATGGCTATAAGTGCAATTGTTGCTGCTGGTTGCTGCAAATGCACGAAGGCTTTCACAAAGCGCACGCAGCGAGTAAAATATAAAAAACAGCTACAACAACAACAATAATAACAACAACAGTATAAACAAATGTAAACAGTCATTGTGGCAGTGGCTGCGGGGGGGTCTGAGCGGATTGGTGTAGCAAAAGCCAACAAAAAAGATCTTATTAAAGCGTAACTAAATACGCGGATCAGCCAGTCGAGCAGCCAGTCGAACAGCCAGTCGAGTCAACAAGCCAACAACGCAACTGTGCAACAACGCAGCTGCAATGCTGCTGCCACAGTCAGAGCGGACAGCCAACAGCAACAACGACAGCAACAGCGACAGTCTCGTCAGCAGCCAGCAACAGATGTGCTGTTGATTTTGTTGGCGTGGCATGAGCGCCACAGTGCGTTAAGCAGCAGTTGCCACTGTCGTTGGAACAATAACAACAACAACAACAACAATAACATCAACTGCCACGCATAAATGGCATTTTAGCAGACATTTATGTCCGCCACGCTGCCACACCGCCATTCGGGCACAGGCTGACAGTGTGCGCATGCGTGGAAGATGCAATCGGGCTGACTGCTGTCGCAACAACAACCGGCAACAAGTGTGCGTACGCAGCAGCAGCGCGCAGGCAACAAAAGTATTGAATTTCATTTGAGTTATTAAATGCAGCTAATGAAGCAGTTTTGTTAGTGGCCACAGTTGCCAGTTGCCAGTTTGCCGATGCCGAGCTGAGCTGATGTCGACGCAGCCACAGTGGCAACACCGGCAGCAAGTTTGTTGCTTAATTGCAGTCTTTCGTTTGGAGTGCCACACGAGCGAAAATTGCGCGCTGCCGTTGCTGCCGCTTCACTTTTGTTCGCCGCGACAAAATAAAATGCAATTACATTACGCGCAGCAAAACAAATCGCTATTGCTTGCGCTGCGCAACTTAATCATCAACACTTCATGATCGGTTGGCTGCGCTGCTCTCGCGAGTGCATTAATCTGTATTAGCTTAAGCGTTAATTGCTGCAGGCATGAGCCGCTTTTCAGCCACCGTTATTGTTGCTAGTGCTGTTGCCGTTGCTAAGTGTGCAACTGCTGCTGTTGTAATTGCTATTGTTGTTGTTGCAATTGAATTAATAATTGCAGCCAAACTAAGCGTACAACTGACAACTCAATTAATTAAAGATTGGAGACTTAATGAATTACTAACTGCACAGCTCAGCGTCCACGGGCTGCGACGGGGGGGGGGCCCCCCTCTCCCTCTCCCGATCTCCACAGCTTACAGCAATTAAGTATTGGTATTGTTATTAGCGCTGTTGTTGCTATTGTTGTCAGTAAATGGAATATTACAATCAACTTTGCTGTTGTTGTTTACTATATTTGTACAATTTTTTGTTGTTTTTTTTTAGACAAGCGCAGGAATGCGCGCATTCGTTAAAGTTTGCCAACGCAAAACGCCCAGCATTCAGCACACTTTCGCAGCGCAATTCACAATTGACGCGAATGTGCAAAATAATTGTTTTCTTCCATTTAACATTTTTGAGTAATGAACATGTTTAATTTTACAATTGACATGCAGCGTTAGAATGATTTATCATTTGTTAATAGCAAAATTATACTGTTTGCTCAGTGACTGGTGTTAAACGTGTATTAATGTTCTATACAAGAACTTAAAAAAATATCTAGAAAAAAAACTAGATTTTATAAATATTGCACACTCACAATTCCAACGAAAATGTTAGCAAGTGTAAAATTTCACACAGCAGCAAATTATAGCAAATAGGAAAGTGTAAACCAATCAAAAGACTGAAGCAACGAACTGGTTGCGATGAATATAAAATCTGAGCACTCGTATTTGTGACATTACGTCCTAGTAATTTCTATAATTAGGGTTGTGCGCAGAGAAGCTGACACTTAGATTAGCACGTGAAAAGTAATTAGGAAATTTTTCAGTGGCGTTCAAGTGACAATTAGGGTCTGTGAAAATGTGGTTTTGTATTCATTGATATATGTGCAGTGCTTAATTTTGTTTCGTAGCTGCGTTTGAATACGCTTTCCATCAAGATTGAGCTTGAGATTAAATAATCAACTTTTTTCCATTTTTTTTCGTAGAAATCTGAATAGATTCCGAGGTGCCAAGAAGCCAAAGTGGTCGCTTCTCAACACAACGGTGCCAAACGTCTCAAGTCTAATTCGGGCGTAGTCGGCGCGTACACAGACAGAAAGTGGTCCGCCGTCTCATTCTCCTCCCCACAGGCAGGAAATAGTACGCTGTCAGAAATGCCTACATTATCCAAGTGCTCTATCCATAGAAATGGCCCGTCATCAAACCGACCAACTGCCTGCAATCCGAGTATAAAAATTAAAAAATTTCTTTTTGAATGTTGCTAATATAACCACATAGAAGCCTAAGACCTGTAGCGAATGGGTTAAACATAAGTGAGAATATTTGTAGACGCACAAGCTTATTTCACCTCTTCAACTATAATAATTTCTGCACCAACCGAACTTCAGATCTTCAGTGGACTAGTTGGACTAATGACAAGATTTTCGTTCACACGTGGAGGTTTTTCCATTGTCTGCCAAGAGCGCATTTGTGACTTTCTTATAATTCGCATCTACTTCGTGTGAGCGTTTAACCAACTCCAACTAGGAATCGAACCTAAAGCCTTTGGCTAGAAAAGCCAGCGTGCTACCCGCTGGACTATCGAGGTTGGCCAGGGAAAGCTTAACGTACAAATTTCACGAAGTTCTGTTAGATACAGACTTGCTTTAAATTTGCTCTACCATAAAAATGCCAGGGAGATAAAGCAGATCCTGAAGACAGTTCCTTACAACTGAAGCCAAAAACACAACTGTGTCAATTCTTATTGTGTTTTTAACACTTTTGGTATCACAACGCATCTACTTCGTGGCCTAAGTGTGTCTTTTGGGAAGTCCCAGGCCCAGACAGCCACTTTAACTTAAGCTTGCTAGACATACAACTAAAAAATATTCCATGAAAAACAATTCAAAATTAAAACAAGGAAGAATAATACACCCAACAAGTCTCGGTCTTATGTATTTCAAAATTTTATATAGACAGTCCAATGGTAATTAAGACCTTAGAAACAGCTTTTTATCAGTACAAAATATTTTAAGGGATCTCATAGGAATAGATGGGTTTTCATTGGTTTCTGAACAAAAAGAGGAAATCGCAATATTTTAAAACTAAATTAAGAGATCAAAATCTTTTCATATTTAGCATAAAACAATGTTCTGTGGACAGAATAAAAAAGGAAGTGCAAGTTAAGTACTGAGACAGTCAGAGTCTTAATGAAACTGGACGACAAAGCTTAAGAGAATTTTTTATCCGCAAATTTGTTTTCAAAATCATTGCATGTACTTCTTGTGGCAATCTGAATTCAAATCAATAAATTGAAAAAATATAGGGACTACGCAATAAGAAAACTTTAAGAAAAGTTGCAGCAGTTCCAGTCCAGTCTCAGTGACTTCACAATCGCCATTTGTTTACTGGGTTTACGAGTAATTTAACCCATTTTCGTTCACTGGTCAATTTAAGTAATGAGATCTTACCATCTAAGAGACTGTCAGAATCATAATGAAGAGAACTTCAGAAAATTTTTTATCTAACTTCTATGAGTTAATTGCAGCACAATTGCAGGTGTTTCTGTTAGCACATCGATTGAGAAAATGTAGGGACACGGGACAAGAGCTCTTTGGAACAGAAGTTTTACTGGTTCTGATTTTGTATGTCGCTTTACGATCACAACTGGTTTAGTGAGTTGACGAGTAGCTTAACCCATAAATTAAGTAATGAGTTTTTAAGTAATAGATTGTTACCATCTAAAATAGAGTCAGTCATAATGACACCCTACAAAGATAGCTTCAGAAAATGTTTAATCTGGCTTTTACGAATTCATTGTAAAATCATTGCAGGTTCTTCTGGTAACACATTTAATGCACATCGATGGATTGAGGAAATCTTAGGAACTAGTAGGTCAAGAGGAATTTGGAACATCTCTTACTACTGGGTTTACCTTAACCAATTTTCCCATTAACCCTTTTCCTCATTAACCCGGAAACGGATTGTTATGGCCAGTTAAGTAAGTTGATGGAAAAAGTAACTTTCATCTTTTGTTAATCCGTTGGCCATGTCCTCATGTTATATATAAAAAATATATTAATTAGACTATATTGATATATTTTTGTTTGAAATTAGGGCATAAGGTGTCATAAGATGTGAACAAAGAGAATGTTTATCCAAAAAGAAATTTAAGTAGAAAATGTTTGTTTTAGGGGGGAGAAACCTTCTTAAGGAGATATTAAAAACATTTGAGTGATTTCTTGAATTGACCGAAAGATGGGTCAAAATAAATGAGTTAGGAGATAACTATTGTGCAGCCGGGAACAAATAAACCAAATAATACTAAACTATTACTTTTACAACGACCCTCAAACGAGACCCCATCTATGAATGCAAAGAACACAGCTGAGCCTATGCGTGGCCTCCTACTTGATCGATTTACTATAAATGGTCTCATTTTGATAGAAGAATAAAACTAACAGCAACTAATAAACACAAACCATACACTAAATTTCATAACAATCAATTATTTACACACATCCCAAAAAAAATTCCAAACAGCTGCACTTGTCGATCGTAGCGCACTTTGAGCGTTTGCTGGTTGCTTTGGAGTCTTACAGTCTACGCTGACAAAAATGGCAAAACTTTGTCTTTCATATCTTTAATGCGGCCAAAACTGTTGTTGTTTACTTGTGATGTTGTTGTTATTGTTTTCTTCTCACTTGCTGCGTCTTATTCATTTTTACATACTTCAGTAACTTTTGGCACTTTTGACTTTTAATGCGGCGTTGCGGTGAGAACGGCTGCCACTACGAACGCTGCATGTGCCGTTGCCACCGGTAACCGGTGGTCGCTGCTTTGGCCTGCTGGCTTTTGGTAATGAAAGATCTTCATTGTTTTGCTCGATAAAAAAAAGAACATACTGAAAATAGTTGTTGTTATTGTTGCACAGCAGCTGTGCTCATGAAAAGCTGCTGCTTGTGTACTTGTGCTTAATTTAATTATAGGCAAAGTGTCAGTGTCACTTGTGCGAACGTGTTCACGTTGCTGAGAATTTGCTTAGGCAAAAGACAGAGTCAAAGCGTGGGAAGCGAAACGGCGAACGATTATTGTCTGCTAAATATTTTCTTTGAAACGGCTGACTTGGATATACTTTGTGAATGTGTGTGTTTGTGTGTGTGTTATGAGAAGCTTAAAAGGCAGAAGCGTTCATGTGGAAAAAATTATCAATAATATTTTAACGTCAAGTAAATGAAACCTTAAGAGATGAACAATGATTTTGGAAGCGTTTCATTTATGACACGAATTCCATTAAAATCAAAAGACTGAAGCGGCAAACTGTTTTAGTTTAAAGTTCAGCGGAGTAGCAGTGTTAGTTGTGGTTTGGATTTTTTGGTTTGAATTAAATTAAAGGTTAAAGACAAACACGATATATTTGCATTGAAGTGAAAAGAATTGACTGCATTGGGTATAGAAGGCTTTTGTTACTTACAAACAGCTGCCGGGCGTATTGAGATATATGTATCCATATGGATTTATTTGCCCATTGCATTTTAAGAGCCCAAGAAGTATCTTATTTGCCCATACTTTGGGAAAATTCCACCGCTTTCGAGGTAATGTTTTTTTTACTGTTTCCTTCCTGTGTAGTCCTTCATATGTTATTCTATTTGTGTGGTCACTTCTCATTGTCTCATAAGAGTATTTCTGCCCAACTGTTCCTGTATTTATCTATTAGTCCACACACTGCTCAACTCGTTTGGAACTACACATAACTACATAAATAAATAAATAAATAAAAAAATATAAAAATAAATAAAATAAACAAAAATTCATTCGCCTTCAAACACACCAAGTTGATTTTCAATCAAAAACAAAAGACTCAAGTCACAAACTTTAGCTTAATAACTGTTAGGAAACACAATTTCAACACAATTGCTACACTTGTTTCATTTCAGCATTTTGACTTTTGTCAATTGAATTTATTTGCTTGCCACAGCATTGAAAATAAACTCATACATTGATGACGAATTGTAGGAATATTTGTTTAGTCCTTCATATGCTAATCTATTTGCGAGCTACGGGCATTTCTGCTTAACTGTTTCTATATTTTCCTCTTCAAACACACCAACCGGAATGTCAGTCGAAACCAAAGACTCAAGACACAAACTTTAGCTTTATAGATCTCAGACAACACAATCTCAACACAATTTCTCACTTGTTCCGCCTAAGTATTTTGACTTTTGTCAATTGAAGTTATTTGCTTGCCACCGCGTTGGAAATAAATGTGTATACCGATGACGAACTGTATAAATATTTGTTTAGTCCTTCATATGAGCTCATTTGCGGTCTCATTTGCGAGCTACGGGCATTTCTGCCCAACTTTTTCTATATTTTCCTCTTCAAACACATCAACCGGAGTATCAATCGAAACAAAAAACTCAAGACACAAACTTTAACCCCGCAAATGCATAATGATGCCTTTAGGCACACTAACATATTTGTGTATATCTTCAAATTAAACCCCGATATAATATTTTGAAACGACAACCACATTCGAAATCTGTTTGCTAATATTTAGTAGTTTATTAATATTGAATTAATTTTTCAGTGGTTTTCTGTGTTAAAAAGAAAAACCTATGTTTATTTAGCAAACGTGAAAATAATTCATGCATTTGAGGGTTAACTTCATAGCTGTTAAGCAACACAATTTCAACACAATTGCTCACTTGTTTCGCTTAAGCATTTTGACTTTTGTCAATTGAATTTATTTGCTTGCCACCGCGTTGAAAATACAATTTTTTATCTACTCAAGCAACAAAAAAAAACACACAACACAAAAAAACTTGAAATATTTTAATTGCCCAAATGCCACACACATGCGGCATTTGCTTATGGCATACAACCGCCATCGCAGTCACCGTCAACGCCACCGCACACACACACGGCGCACGCCGCACAATCGCGGCGCAATTTATGCGTTGGCTTGAAATTTCTCACAGTTGAAACAATGGGCATTCCATGCGGCCGAGAATTTTTGCGTGCTGACATTTTGCATTGCGAGCGCATTCCTTGGGGCGATGGGTGCGCATGCCGCACTGCCGCCACTGCCACACCACCACATCACGCCGCACCGCATCGCACACATCAACATTGCAAACGTATTGACACTGATGAGCTTTGCGTTTTGTTGTATTTGTTTTTGGTGTTGTGGGTTTGTTGTTTGGTGGCCGTGTCCGCAGGCTCTGGCCGGCCACAATTGGTTGCATGTTGCAGCTGGCAGCAGTTGCACACAGCACAGCTCATCTGCCGCACCGCTGACAATGCCACAAATTTCGGCCACAACACGCACTCAATATCGGCGTGATTGTTATGGTCGCTGTGGCTGTTGCAGTTGCTGTCGTTGTCATTGTTGTTGCTGATGGTCGGCCGTTGTTGGCCGTTGTTGCATTGTAAATTCGTAAAACAATAAAGAAATAAATTACTTTCAATTCTGCCTACAATACGCAAGCTTCGCCGACACATTGCAACGCCGCCAACTCTGTCAAGAAGAAAACGGCCAACAACAAAATCTTGGCTGCAACATTAAAGCGCTGAAATCGTGGTTTGTTGAACGCGTGCGCGCTGCCCGCTGCCCACTGACTGCACTGCTGCCGCCGCTCGCACTGTTGTTACTCGTTGCTTGTTGGTGGTTCCTGTTGGTCCAGCGTCCAACTGAAAATGGCGTTTGTATGCCGGTGCTGCTGTGTGAATTCTTTTGTGTCTGACATGAACTTTGTGCGCTAAAATTGCAATTTTAATGCAATTCGTGAGTGCGGTCAGCAGCAAATGGTTGTAAAGGCGGTGAAGATAAGCACAGAAACAGAAAACAACAAACTAAACAAAAAACAAACACAGACACACACACATGCACTCACACTCAAACAAACGAACGGCGCATATAAAAACGTTTAAAAAATGAAAAGCAACCAAAGTGGAAAACAAGCCACAATTGGTGCGCTTAGCAAGGACCACCCTGACTGGTGATTACGCCAGTGGCCGCAATGCTGCTCTTTCGCCTTTGTGTGTGTGTGTGTGTGTATGTGTGTGGCAAAGTTGTTGCTGCTTTTAGATGAAGGGACATGCGCGGCACAATTTCCTTTTGCAATGGCAGCGAGCGCCGTCGGAGCAACGCTGTAAACACATAAAAAACTCTTTGAGAGAACTTTGGTCAATTGCTTACGATTGTAGACGTTCCTAAGCGAAAAGGGTTACAGTTATTCATTGTTCGTATGGTTGTTTGAAGAAGTGAAGAAGATTATAAAGTGGTTTATTCTTATGCGTGGAATAAACTCCATGAGGCGGCATTTGAGTCATGTGAAACATTATTTTTATTATGAAAGTAAAACGTCTTAAAAAAAATAAAACGTCTTAAAATAAAATTTTTATTTTTGCTAAAATAGAGAAACATTATGCAAGCCTATTTGAGAAATGTTGGTTGCATTGTCGCTGTCGTATAAGTAATCCTGACTCATTTCACTAATAATTTGCTGAATGACTAAGAAACAGAAATTGTTTATTAATATTGATGGTTTGAAGGCCTAAGTAAGTTAAGTTTATAAGATCTCAAAGCTCATTTGTACAGCTGTTTACTGTTAAAAAGCAAAAGTTTCAGATCAAGAATGATTGAAGAATCTGTTCTACTTAAATAAAGATGGAGTTAGGATTAGGTTAATAGGCACTTAGGGCTTTCGAGAAACGACTCTAATGAAGAATGAGCTACTAGGACTCGAGTTGACAAACAGACTTTGCTTTACAGAAGCAACGGACTAGCTAAAAGAGTTTTAGAGTTGATGCCAAGGGTTGTCTATTGACTTCTGTAGAGATTGGCGAGATGAGGAATAAGCGGAGTCAAACCTTCACCTCCTCTGTACCTGCCCGGCGCTTTGCCAGAAACGTAACAAACATATCGGTTTCTTCTATCCTAAAAAACCTATTTGACATCCAATCCAATGTCAACATAAATAGCTTCATATGCTTTATTCTAAGTTCCAGCTGGTTTGAGTTGTATCAGGACCAAGTCCTTAGGTACCAAAACGGGCTAAACTAGCCTATGTGAGTCTCTACTTATGGGATGTTGTTCATATAACCATACGGAAGACTTAATCAATAACTTTAAAATTGTAACTTTCCCAGTAAAAACCTGCAGCAAAAAGGTTAAAAAAAAGCAGTCGCTTACTTGAATTTCAATGAATAAACTAATTCAACTTTTAGCTAAAGTACGACAGATTCAATAGTAACACGACTGCTGCCTGTCATACTAGACAGGAACTTACGCCCAAAAAGTCTTTGAGAAATTATTAATTCTATATATTTTTTTTTAACACTGGAATGCCCAAGGTAGTAATTTTGACTACATTGAGGTCGTTTATTGTAAATAACTTTTGTTGCGTCGCTTTCTAAAAAATATTTTATTTGATTTTTATTAATTTTCAAAGCTAAATGGAATAAATAAATTAAAAATATTTTTAAAAAAATGTTTACCCCAATTTTGCAAAATTTACCTTAAATGCCCAAAAGTAGTCATTTTGACTACCTTATATAAAATTGTCAGCAAATCTTACTGATAAATAGACAAATATGCATCTTCAATTGCGAAATATGAAAATTTCAAATAATAAAAGATTAAAAAAAATAATATCACAGTAGGCTGTGACAATTCCCAAGTTTTTCAATTCAAACATCACTCATAAAATTCATTCACAAATTCCAAATTCCAAATTTCATTCCTTTTTATCCCATTTATGTGTAAAGTACGTTATTTTATTTAAATGAATTTATTTTGCAAACCATCAAAAAATAAAAACTAAATGCTTATTTTAGTTTAATCTCGTGCACATTTATTCATATTTGCTACTTAAAAACCAATATAATTAAAAAAAAAAAAGTTAGTAAACAATAATGTAGTCAAAATGACTACATATGGGCATTTTAGGTATGTGAGATTGTCGGGCATTCTAGCGTTAATTCTATATTTTGAAAGCAAAAAACCGCAACTAAATAACAAATATTCAATTATGTTTGCACACTTTTAATTTATTAAACTTTCAAATTTTCTATTTTTTTCAACTGAAGTCAAACAGTTTAGGCCAAACCAATTGAAAGCAATTTCCCTCAATAGTCATATTTATCTTCAACTAATTAAAAATCAATTAAGTAAATTTTTTCCTTTTTTTCCTTCTCAAAATGACCGAGAAGTGGTGTAGGTTTCATACAATTTTTTAAAATGATTTACACATACATACACATGGCATACATACAAAATGTTTATTGATGGTGCAAGGTAAAGAAACTTATAAAGTGTAAACAAATAAAGAAACACCGGCTTGAAGACGCTCAGGTTGATACCCTCAAAAGTTTAGTTGCTGCAATAGGAGGATGGGTTTCTGAAGATGATTTTTTAGCTTGTCTTACCTAACCTAACCCAGAACTTGGGTTAGATTGAACATGTCTGATGATAAACTTGATTAATAAATTTTAGCTTAACTGGCTATAAACTAATAGCTGAAGAACTTATATCAACTTTCAGCATCACTAATTTACTCTAACCGTGCAATTACATCCTTAAATCGCTTTTATCCAAAGAAACACTAAATGCTTCAGTCACCAACGACACCTTCTTCTATATAAAACATAAGTACCTTAAAAAAATCATCCCACATTTGATCTTAAACCAGTTGAATATCCACTTTATTCAACTCAAGTGAAATCAAACAGTTCAGACCAAAACTATTGAAAACATTTCCCTAACTATTCAAATTCATCTTCAACTAATTAAAAACCAATTTGGTAAACTTTTCCTTCTCAAATTGACCGAAAATTGTTTCTTTCGCTTTGCGATGCCAAATTGTCTGCCGAAACTGCGCATTAACATGAAACTGCCACACAAAGCAATCAACAGAAGAACGCACACAAAACGCCATCGAAATGCCAAAATGTCTAGCAAAGGCAGCCGACAATGGGCCACACGGCAGCCGGTGAGTAAGTTGCAAACAGAAACACAAAATTCGAAATTAAGCAAGAAAATAAAGTCGGCGAAAAAATGTACCGATGATTTCAATAATGAACGGTTTTTGTGGCCGCAAGGGTTTAATCCAGATAACGCGAACGCTTTCTGCAAAATGAGCAAAACACAAACAAAAAAAAAACAACCGAAAGCGGAAAGCAAACAAAAGATACAAAATCACGGCTGGCTATTGTTGTGCGTTGGGCAAAAGAGGGAGGGGCAGCAGGGGTGTCGGCGACGGACAACGGCTGCTGTAGTTGCTGATGGAAAACGATTTTAATAATGGAATTCTTATCGTGCGGCAAATTATTGTTATTAATTATTTCATTTCAAATTCAAGGCAAGGCGGATCTGGCCGAGGATGACCGCAGGATGATGACAAGCCAAAACCGAAATGGCAAAGCATGAGGCGCAGAACAACAACAAAGCGACATGCATAGCATAACATACAACAACAACAATAACAACAATGCGGTACACACCCCTGAGCAATGTATGTATCTACACTTTGCTGTTTTTGCGGAGGGGGTTGTGTGCCTCGGGGTGAATGTTGTTAATGGTAGTTAAGGTTTTTGTTTTCTTCGTTCAATACGTTTATTGTTCGCTCCATAGCGACACGCAGTCTACACACGCAGCCGAAGACAGCTGCGAAAGCAATTTACACCAACCATCTAAGACGGCAAGCGGCGAGTTATTTGAAAATGAAAAGCAACAAAAGTTTACTAAGAAAATAACTGCGACTGATTTATGCTGAATTCGCAATAAGCGCGCATAATTTTTGGAGCACATTGGTGTGTTTGAAAAGCGCATTCGCATTCGCATTGCCAGTCGGAATTTTGATGGTTGTCAGTTATGGCCACCGCTGTGGATGTGATACGAGCCGACAGCCAGCACCGGTTAGTCGCTGTGACAGCGTGCAGCAAGTGTATCTAATCAAATCGAACCTAGTTTTTGCACGCTCCATGCAACCCAACTTGCATGCACAAAAATCACACAAACATCTGTTCATATGTGTGTGTGTGTGTGTGTTTGTAATTTTTTGCTGCTGTTATTGTATTAGTTGTTGCATTCGAATTTTTGCCGTATACAGCAACGAATTTCTTTATATGAATTCGGTTTGTTCTGCCTGCTGACTGTCTGTTGCCTAGTTAGACAAATTTAATGTCAAAACCAAAAATGACAGTCATGAAGTCCGACAGAGATAAGCAACATAAATGTAACGTCTAGTTGTATGGCATATGAAATGTGTGTTTAGCTTTTTGAATAAATAATAAATAAATCAAATAAATCAAGCGAGTGATAGAACAGCTTTGTATTTCATTGAAAATTAATTTAAAAATTTAAAATTTTATATTTGTAATGACAACAAGTTTGTGTCTTGAGTCTTTTGTTTCGTATCAAACTCGTATATAAAAAAATAGGTTATGATATTTTGTAATGACAAAAAGTTTGTGTCTTGAGTCTTTTGTTTCGTATGAAACTCAACGCGCATTCATATTATTGGACACTTAACTTAACAGCTGTGTCGATTGTGTGGCCAACCGCAATCAACAGCAGCACACAAACCATACGAATTTATGTGGCCAATTAGCGTTTCGCATATTCTCACCGCAAAACTAATTAGAGCCACTTAAGCGGACCGTCGACGGACCACCAACAAGCGCGCAACATTAATGAAATTATTTCATCAAATCTTAAGCACGCTGTTGCCTTCCGCGCGACAAAGGCAAACACAAAACACGGCAAGAATAACAACAACAACAACAATACACATACACTACAAACATACGAACAACTGAGCAGACAAGCTGTGCAACAACGCAAGACACTTTAATGTCGGTGTGCCATGAAAATGAAGAAATTAAAGCGTCTAAAATTCGCTAATAAATTTCAGCAAAAGAAGAAATTTTAAAACAACAACAACAACAACAACCAATATAAAACTTGTTAAACACAAAGCCAAGAACATTCAAAAATGTATGCTTAATTTCTTAATAATGTTGCTGCAACAAAGGTAAAACCGCAATATCAACAACAAAAACAAAAATAACATCAACAACAATAATAAGAACAATAACAACAACAGATATAATACGTGTAGACAACCGCATGTTTGAACAAATTTTTATAATCGCCACAACGCCGTTTTGGGCCTTTCAGCTGTGCTGCGCATTGATATAAATTGTTTAATTTTTTTTTAGTTATTTCGTTCTGTTTTGGATCAATGATCGACTGAACGATGATTGCGTCGCTTGATCGTTGAATCAACCGCCGGTCGGGCCAAGCCTTTATGGCTACAACAAACAAATTGTCTGCACAGCACAGCATCAACGCCACACACCAACACATCGGCAGATGTGTGCTGACCTGCGCTCGACCGCCTTGGTGGCCCAAAAGTAAGCAACAAGTTGAGTTTTGCTGCGTTTACTAGTCGCTGGGCTACACCTCCTTGCTTTGCTTTCGACTCCTGCGTCGGTTTCACCTAGTTCTCAGGACTACACTGAGCGAAAAGCGTGTCCATTGGTTGTGAATCCAAATCGCGACTAAATCAATATCACATAAGGAACATTTTTTATAGGCAACTATGCATTTTAAAAACTATGGGAAACCACTGAGGCTAAGATAATAATTGTGACGATCATGCTTGCTCTGCGCAGCATCAGCATTGCATACTTTTAGGGGGCTGGATCGTTTTGGGGGAATTATCGCAGAGACGGTTCGAGGCGATGCTAGAGTGTTCGAGAATGAGTTGCGGTCTGGGCAAACAAGTAAAAAAGGCAGCCAGGAAGTTGTTTATAACAACCAACGGTGCAACATGGATAAGAAAAATGAAGGAAAAGTAAAGTGAATGACTATTGAATCAATGCACAGTTCGTTTCATAGAAAAAATTCACAAAATTTATAAACTCAGAATTTAACGATTTTGTTGTCATTTGAAGGTAACACTCCAACTAAGAAAACCCCAAAGAATCTGTACGAAAAATTAATTTGTGTAAGTGCAAGAGCTGCTTAAAGTCGGAACTTAAGCAGCTCTCGGAAAAATTTAACACAGGTTTCCTGTTTCTTAGTCTATTGAGTTAACAAAATCGTACGAATTCATGATTAGCAAGCAGTTGCTGAAACTTTCAATATAGCTAAAGAATTGGAGTGGACATTTTCGGTTTTAATATTTTCTCAAAATTTGCTAAGCTGAGGTTTCTACTTCACTTTTAATTAAAATATATTTTTCAAAATTAAAAACATGAAAATTGGCAAAACTTAGAGGAAAATATTTAAGAGTATCTGAAAGTATGTTTCTGGATTTTTGTTCATTTTAAGAAGCATCTTTGTCGATTAATGTAAACACATTCCTCGATATCTTCCGATCTCTGAAAATAATTGAATTTGAAAAAGTAGTCTATATAATTTATTTATCCCTGAAAGTATGCAATCAGTATGAAAAATGAAAAAAAACTTCAAAACATACATCTATTATTATCATTTTTATTGCAAAACTAAAGAGTCCTCATACAATTTTTTTTGCAATTATCAGTGTTGACGTAACTAATTTAATGTAAAATCTGCAAAATCTAGCACTTGGGGCTGTAGCTTTCCAAAAATGATGAAAATTGCAAATTTAAGTCTCAAAATTTTAAGAAAAAAAAGAAGATTTCACTTCAGCAGACCAGGATTAACTAGCATACCAAATTTTATTAAGAACACACTATTCCTTTTAATTTTGTGTCGCGGTTGTATGGCGTCGAATCACTGTGCAATGAAGTGAAAGTGATCACTTGGTGAATTGTAAATAAAATGACTACAGTGTGAACAGTCTTAAAAAATTTGAGTTTGCTCTGGCACAATCCAGCGATACGAACAACACCTGTTTTGGCCAGGAAAACTAAATTTTCAAAAAACTATGAAAAGTTCCAAATGTTCCTTTCGACAGCGAGAGCAAATTTCGATTCCTTTCATTCCTACACAAAGTTTCCAACTAACCACAGAGATGCAACACAACGCTCACCTATTTTTAATTCTGAGTTTTGGCTTAGAGAAAAAACTTCCATATGATTGATCGCAAGAACATTAGTTCTAATCTTTCATAGAACTGTTGCTCTAAGTGATGTTCAAAAGATGGAAAAATATGCCGTTGATAAACAAATACTTATTTAGACTAATTCTACCCAAATTTACTTTCAGTGCATCACTACCGTTCGTTCGGTTATGCTTTTTTCACTGTGCTTTGGTTTTTGATTTTACATTCTACTGAAATGGAATGAAATCTTTATTTCCTTTCGTGACTATAATTAATAAAAAATTTTGTTATGTTCCACACACACAAACGCACGTTCACGAAATCAGTTTCAACAACTGAGAAATGCCAAAGCAACAAAACGTCCCAGTACCACACACACACAAAAAAACAGCACTACGCCTCACATCGTTATCAGCAATAAAGTGAAATAAGTTTGTGTTTGTTTTTGCTTTTGTTTTAGTTAATTTTCAAAAATTCCATTTGAATGTGCAGCAACTTACTGCTACGCAGTGCAACAGTCGTGTCAGTCATTGGTAGCGAAGGCAAAGGAAAACCGTTGTCTGGCTGGTTGCCGGTGGCCAGCATGTCTCCCATGGTTTTCGGGCTCTCCATTTGGATTCTTATATAATTAGTGGTTGGCTTGAGTTCTTGCAAGGGATATTGTTGTTGTTGCTTTGTTTCAGATTGATGAAGTTATCTGCATGGATATTCTTGATTATAGGGTAATACAGGGCACAAAAGGCATTTGGATATTTTATGGAAATTATTTTTAGTGGATTCATTATTGTTAATGTACAGGAAGAAGGGTAAAGAAACTAGCGGAGTAGCTGGATGAAAAAAAACGAAATATTTATGCAATACCAGTTTTACTGATTAAATATTAATTCTATTGAAAATGTCCAATTTATGTAGGAGACTTTGTCACAAAAAAACACTCTGAAGTTTTTTTGTTCAAATAGTCTCATTGACTCTACTTTTCTCTACATGGACTGAGGTATGCATTGGTTCAACTTTAAAGCACATTTATCGTAAATCATCGCTTAAGTAACAGGAACACAGTGCCGCTAGTTGACACTTCGCTTTTCTCGTCTAAAAGCCTAAAGACTGCAATTTGCTATTCTTTTCAGATTTTTTGAAAGCACATAAGAGACAACTACATTTCCAACTGTTTGGCAAAGCTTTAATAAATTATTTTTAATATTTTATTTAAGGAAAACTTAATTGAGTTTGTCCTAACGAAAAAATCTATATTCATATAATTCTTTGTTCTGACTGACTGACTAACTGATTCATCAACCGCTAAAGGAACAAACATGAAATTTGAACTGTGACGTGATTTTTTTAAATTCGGGGTCTAAAAAGGCAAAACATGGATTATGGTGTTATGTGAAGGAACGTGATTCAATGTACACATTGATTTCAAATTTGGGGGAATTAAAAATAAACATAATTTTTTTCAGAATTAAAATTTTATACACGTATTTTTCAGTTTTTCGTATATTAAAGCCTACGGGATCAATAATGGATTAAGGTTTGTATACGAGAACACTATGAAAAAAACGTGAACCAACATCGAATTTAGTGAAAACAACGGAAATAAAAAATAATTAAACATTAAACATTTTTTTATCAAAACCTATACGGGTAGGCAAGGGGTTAAAGTTTTGTGAGGAGAAACAAAATTGTATGTGCCTTTTGACTTAAAACTTGGTGAAAGCAATTCGCATGCGAACCTGGTTTCTCCATACCAACATTTAACCCTTTTTAACCCCTTTAAATTTTGATTAAAAAAAATCTAAATCTAAAAAGGTAAAGAAAGGGTTAAAAGTGTGTATGGTGAAACCAGAATTTTATAGGCCGTTTAACTTCAAACTTGATGAAAGTATTTCCCATGCGAAGTAATTCGATATGTTTTTCACTTTTATGAAAATAAAAATCTGACAGGGTCCACGATGGGTTAAAAATTTGTATGGATAAACATGATTTAAATGGTTTTTTGACTTCAAACATTGAACAACTACCTCAAATGATAAAAACAAATTGGCACATATTTTTTTTTCTTTTTTTTTTTTAATCGAAATCTTACAGAGTCAACGATGGGTTAAAAGTTTGTATGGGAAAACATATTTTAATGGGTGTTTGATTTCAAACTTGACGAAAGCACTTCACATGTGAAATAAGTCGAGACGTGTTTTTCAATTTTTTGAAAATCAAAATCTGACGTAGCCAACAATGGGTTAACAGTTTGTATGGGGAAATGTGATTTCAGAAGTCTATGAACTTAAAAAATGGTTAAAACACTTCAAATCAGAAATAATTCAATACAAGATTTTCATTTTGAAAATAAAAATCTGGTGGTGTCAACCATGGGTTAAAACTTTGTGTAGAGAAACATGATTTAATGGGTTTGGTGAACGCACTTCGAATGAGAAAAAATTAGACAAGAATTTTTATTTTTTGTCATAAAAATTTGACATGTTCAACAAAGGGTTAAGAGAAACTTGATTTATTAGGCTCATTGACTTCAAACTTGCGTTCAAGGCCATCGGGCCCTGCTAGCCATGTAAGTATATATGTATCCAATTTCTGTCTCTAACATTCAAGCAGTGAACTCATTCAAAATGCTATCAACGCATATGACTTCAATATTGACCAAAATGAAACTTCCATTTCATTATCTTAACTGCAATGGTCATGACTGAATTCATTACAGTTCATTCAAAATAAGTCGGCATCGTAAATATTGTGGAAAATTACAAAATAATGCAATACTAATTAAAGAAAACGTTTCAGAAGGGCAAACAATATTAATGCAAAATGTTATTGGCATAAAATGTAAATGCAGTCAACATCGAGAATTCAATGTCCACCAACAGCACTTTACGACTTTGGCATTTAAAATCAATTTTAAAACCGTTGAACAATTAGCAGTCGATTTCGTGCCCACAATTCGACTCCCACACTTCATTAGCCTTTCGGATAATCCACTTGCCGCTGGACAGCAATGCCCCTTCATAAATTCTCCCACCAACGCTGAGTAAGCCGACCATCATCGAACACATGTCTGTGGCGCTCTTTCTTCCCGCCGCCGCCAAGAATGCGCGCTCGGCAGAAGGATGCGCATAAATTTCGAGTTCGTTAAAAATGTCGAAATAATAAATGCCGCCGCCACATTAAGCTGCGGCAACACAAAAATCACCGAACAATGAACAATCGATTAAAACAAAGCAACAGCAACAACAAAGGCACAAATGCCGACAAAACAAACAAACACACACACACGCGCGCATTCATGCAGATTGAGTGATACGCCGCAGCGTTGTTGTGGCACAAGTGAGTGCAGCCAGCCAACAAAGGATTCAGCTGTGTCGTTCATAAAGTGAGCGAAATTAAAATTTATTAACAAGCAAAAAGAAAATCACAATGACATGCAAATAAATGCCACAAGGCGCAAATGATGCCAAAATAAAAGAAAAAAACCAAATCAAAAAGTAAAAATAAAAAGTCAAAACAAAAGAAAAAAGAAAATTCGAAACGTGAGCTGCGAGTGCAGTAGGGCCGAGCAATTTGTAGCTGCGCTCCATTAACATAAATTCAACGCTGAGCGAACTCAAAGAAAGTAATTTTCAGCTTCAACTGGACTCACTGCGTTTTTTGTGCTTCGTAGCTGTCAGAGCTGCTTGCAATAACAACGTCAACGACAAAAGTCCCAACGGAATTTATTAAAAGTGCTAACAAAACAATTTATGCCTTTTTAATGGCTTATTAGCTGTTATTAGCCGCGCTTATCATGTCACTCAAACGCAAACAAGTCAGCAGGCAAACACACTCGCACATGGCCAGACAACGGCACAAATGCCCTGGCAGGATATATGAGTGCGCATTGTGGCCATTAGCCGCAGCTGGCAACACTGGCCGAACGTCTGGACTGCTGCAGTCGCTGATGAGCCCTGCGCGTAGACGGCACACAATAGCGGTCCGCCGTGGTGGTCTGCGAAGCTCGAAAATGAAAAATTGTCGCAATAAATTAAATTCGCTATCGGCACACATTAATTTCTTCGGGCCAAAGGAATTTCATTCATTTGCAATTCTTTTCGTTTCATTCGTTGGCTCGTTCAGTTCTACTATGCTTTGGCGACATACTTTACATTTGATGATATATGGCAGAGAACTGTGCTTTGGGCGAGGTGTGGAATGTACAGAAAACAAACCGAAACAAAAGACTTAAGACACAAACTGCTGTTGCTGAGTGCAATGGAAAGTTGCTTGAGTTGTTGAATCGCTCGAATTGAACATGAATACTAAATAATGAATTGTTTATAGAATTAAGGAAATTGTAAATTAAAATTCTAAAATAAATATTTGAAGTATTTATTTTATTTTATTTTATTTTATTTTGGTTTTTTATTTTATATTATTTTATTTTATTTTATTTTATTTCATTTTATTTCATTTCATTTCATTTAATTTCATTTCATTTCATTTTATTTTATTTTATTTTATTTTATTTTATTTTATTTTATTTTATTTTATTTTATTTTATTTTATTTTATTTTATTTTATTTTATTTTATATATATTTTTTTTATTTTATTTTATTTAATTTTATGTTATATATTGTTTATGGAATTAAAGAAATTGTAAATTAAAATTCTAAAATAAATATTTGAAGTATTTATTTTATTTAATTTAATTTCATTTTATTTTTTTTTATTTTATTTTATTTTATTTTATATATAAATTTGTTTTATTTTATTGTATTTTATTTTATTTTATGTTATATTATTTTATTTTATTTTTTTTATATTTTTTTTTATTTTACTTTGTTTTATTTTTTTTATTTTATTTAAATTTTTATTTTATTTTATTTTACACAATATCGAGAGAGCGACCACATCTGCGTTGAACGGTTGTAACACCAGTTAAGTAAGTAATGAAGTAAGTAAATGGGTACGTAGGTTAGGTTACGGTTCAATTTATACCCATAAACTTCATGGAGTAACTGAAAACTTATCTATTATTCGTGCCACATATGTATGTCTATATATCACACTACATACTTAGATTTGTTTACTCAATATTTGGCACAAAAATAACTCATCATCAGTTTATTTTTAACATCAAACGGCTGCCAACTGAGTAGAAACGTGCCGATTGTCATTGCTATATTTCGCTGGATTTATGTCCTTATGAGGCTGAACACGTTTTGGCAATTTGTCAGATGACTTCTTGTCATCACCTGCGCCCTGAATACTCTTGCGCTCCCATGCTATTTAGCTGTACGTGCCACGCTAATTGCAAATAAAAATCTATTTTTAACACTGTCGCATGCAAACTCGGATTTTGGCACTCATTCGGCTCAGTGCCGCCCACACTTCTATGTGCACAGATCGTGGTTGCGGTGCTCTTCCCGGCAATGCCAAGCGCCGGCCCGTATGTGATCGCATAGCATGGCGCAGCGCGCAGTTGACAACTACCATGCAGCACCCAACCAGTCAGCCAGCCAACCGAAACATGTTGTCCGTCTCTTCAGAATTTAATTAATCAATATTTTATGGTCATTTTTGTTATTGCCACACAAACAGGCACAAACGACGCATGAGCGCGCGCTGCGAATGCGAAGGCGAGTGAAATTGCTCGATTGCCCCCGAAGCAGCAAAGCGAATGAAGAAGGAGCAGAGCGAACGCGACAGCACCATTGAATACACATAGAATGAGTTTTGTTAGAAAATTTATACGCTGGAGGATTTATTGTATTTGGCGGAGGAATTTCGGGTGATGATATCATATGATAACAACGCAGGCAGCCGGCCAGGCGGCCAGGCAAGCGGCGGCGGCGACGCGGCAGAGCGCGCGCGCGTCACAGCAGGTGTTTCAATTTGAATTGAAGTGAAACGAATTGAATTGAATTTGGTGGCGAGATTCGGATGAGCAGCCCATAAAATATCTATGAAATTTATGAAACGTGTTTGCTGTGATTGTGGGCTTGTTTGCGTTCGCCTTTGTGTCGACTGGCAGTGGCAATAAAATGCCGTACAATACACGCTGGCCAAGGAGAAAGAGGCAGCCGAAGAATTTTAAACAAAGATTGATTAACATGATAATGACACGCCACCACTACAGCACACGCGGGACTATATAAATAGCACAACAACAACAACAACAACACCAACAAGATACGAAACATACTGCAAGCAAATGTAACAACAAATGTCCAAGTAATATTTCTATTATCAGCGAAATACTATACATAGAGCTTTGTTAATGCGCAGGTTTGTGTCTTCAGTCTTTTGTTCCTCGACGGCCTTCTTTCGGCACTAGCAGTGAGCACGAGCGCAATTGGACGCAAATTGCATTTCGCAAATTGTTGCAATTTCTAAACTGAATTTCATCATTGCCGTTGCAGCCGGCCCATTCGGTGCGCCATCACTCGAGCCGACGAGCGATGCGCGCGCATGCAAATGGCGCATGCTTGTCTGACAGCGCTATGGTCAGCGTTGTTGTTGCTTGGCTAATGCTAACAACAACGTAATTCCGCGCTTGGCTCCGCTCAAGTGCGCGGCTCAGCTCAGCTTACCCATTTATTGTTTATTTATTTATTTATTTGATTTGTACGATATTGTTGCGCGCGATATTTCGTTCCTGTGGCCGTTTGCTCGCTTCGCCTCACTGGCTGCCACAATGCGCGCACAACACACCTCAACATTTATGCGCAGTGTGCACGTTGTTTTTTTTTTTGGTTTTTGCCGCTTCTTGGGCCGCTGTGGTTGTGTTGTCCACCAGCGGCTATTCTCGAAAATTGATTTATTAATTAATAATGATAAATTATTGTTCAATTATTGTCACACCTTTGAAATGTCAATAGCGTGGCTCGCTTGTTCGCCACCTCTGGCCACCTCTCGCTGGCTCGCGGTTTCGTTGTTTTTCAACTTTTTTTCCATTTATTTGTACAACTAATGGATTTATTGAATAATCATTGTCGTTTTAAAATTTTAAATAGATTTGCGCTGTCACTTGTCGTCCGTCACACAGTCTCAGTCTCACTCAGTCGCAGTCGCAGTCGTAGTCACAGTTCGTCAGTCAGCGCTAGTCAGTTTGGCTCCCATAACTTAGACGTACGCTAGAAACTAATGTTAACGCTAGACAACGCGTCTCCAGCGCTTTGAATTGAATTTTCAAGAAATCTTTACAATTTACAATCCACACACAATCGACTACGCACACACACACACACTTCAAGCTTCGCTTATTTTTGGCATGAAATATTGCGCGTCTCGTTGTATTTATTTATTTATTTGTGTATTTTTAGCATATTATGGTAATTTAAATCAAGGTTGTCGTTTAGTAAAAATTTCTATGCACACCACACATTTGTATGGACTTACAAACGAACACACTCGCTTACAATAGAGAGGCATGTGTCAAATGCCGAGAGTGCGGCAATTCAGTTATTTATTCAGAAATTCAACTGTCTTGCGACTGATGGGCCATACTGATTAGTTTCACTGTGAAATTGCTGCCGTGTGCCAATATTTAAAAGTTGCGAAAAAATTCACCTGTTCGCCATGGAATTCCTTAATGACTATAAATTACAGCGGTCGAAGTAGAAGTGGGGAGTAAAAAGAGAGATCCAGAGGTAAGACTATGTTGTTGCTAATATTGGCAAAGCTCAAAGACGAGCACTTGAGCTATAATTTTATATCAAGTACACTATTACATTATACAGGGTGTTCCATCCATATGAATAACTTTGACAGTTGCTATCCGACTTGCTTCTTTTATATCGTTTTAGAAACACCTATTCAGTACAATTTTAATCATGGAGCGCTACACAGCCACAGAACGCGCAGAAATCGTGAAATTTTATTTTGAAAATCGGATGAGATCTTTCGAGAATAACAAAGGCCGAACTGCAACTGTCAATCGTGAACAATATCGGTGCATGATCACCGAATTTCTGAAGGCATTCATCGAGGAAAATAAGTTGCGAGGATTTTTGGTTCCAGCAGGATGACGCGACATGCCATACGACGCGGCAGACTATGAATCTACTGAAGACAATGTTCCCTCTTGCTCTACAATGTTATAAAAAATGCAGGAAAAAATTCCAAATGTAGGTGGAAAATGGAAATGGTGAACATCTTCGCGATTGTATAGAACCAAAAAAAATGAACCGGAAGAAATCGAAATTGTTGCTTTTTCACTAAGTTATTCATACAAACTGAAAGGTTCATGATCTACTAACTAAAAGGTCGAGATTCAAAATCCACATTAATTAACCTTCGGAGAATTATTAATTAACCTCTTAATCAGCTATTGAACATTTTGACTTAAACAATATTAAAAAAATTTCAAAGTACACCGAACATTTTATTTTACAAATTTATAAATATTATAGATAGCTTTGAAATTTGAAACATACTCAAAACAATTCGCGAGAAAAAAAGGTATGATTTTTGAACACGTATTTTTGCTTAAAGTAGAAGTATGGGTCTATATGGCCCTGTGTGTTCTTTGAAGGTTAAAAATTCTCTGTGTTTTTCCTCTTACTTAGAAAGTGAAACTCATGAGAAGCTTTCGAAATATAATCAGAAAATGTTGGGTGCAGTTTCAGTGGTGCACACAAGGGGAAGGTGGGGTTGAAATGCCCCAAATACAAAAAATGCTAATGCAAAATATAGTTTGCAATGGAATTGGGCTCAACAGTACGCAAAGCCCACCCCCTCCCCAAAGTGAAATGCTGTGTGCGCCACTGGTTTGTTCCTATGGAAATCTATGCTTAGGTTGAGTGACTTAACCTAACCTTAGCTAAAAAAATTATGTTGAGGATCGAAAAATGTTTAAAGAATGACAAGTTTTCAGAAGTCTTGTGCTGAGCTGGGATACGAACCCAAGGCTCTCTGACTTGAGATTCATTGCACTAACTTTTCAGCTAAGCCAACTTCTATGAGCATATAATTGAAATTTAAACTCATGAGGAGGAACAAATTTCAACACATATTTTCATTTAGTAAAACAATAAAAATACATTGTAAATGCGCACGCAAGAGGGGTTTAGGGGGTTTCAACTACCTATATATCTGTTTCGTAAAAAAAATGTGGGTGGCAAATATAGTTTTAACACTAGAATGCCCGACAATCTCACATACCTAAAATGCCCATATGTAGTCATTTTGACTAAATTATTGTTTACTGACTTTTTTTTAATTTTATTGGTTTTTAAGTAGCAAATATGAATAAATGTACACGAGATTAAACTAAAATAAGCATTTAGTTTTTATTTGTTTATGGTTTACAAAGCAAATGCATTTACATTAAATAGCGTACTTTACACATAAATGGGATAAAATAGAATGAAATTTGGAATTTGTGAATGAATTTTATGAGTGAATTTTGAATTGAAAAACTTGGGAATTGTCACAGGCTACTATGATATTATTTTTTTTTTTAATCTTTGCAATTATTTGAAATTTTCATATTTCGCAATTGAAGATGCATATTTGTCTACTTATCAGTAAGATTTGCTGAAAATTTAATTTAGGTAGTCAAAATGACTACTTTTGGGCATTTAAGGTAAATTTTTCAAAATTGGGGTAAACCAATTTTTTACAATTTTTTTGACTTATTTATTCCATTTAGCTTTAAAAATTAATAAAAAAAAAGTCAAAATAACTCTTTATGCAGCCCCAAAAGTGTAGAAAGATTAAAAAATATATTCTAAATATTCAATGAAATAATCAAATAAAAAATTCTCACAAATCTTGTGTTGGTGGAACTAACCCTATGATCCTCTGACTTTTGATTCAACGCACCAACTACTGAGCTAAGCCAACTTTAAGCTCATCAACAGTTAGAAAACTTCTACGTCTTCATTTCCGTAGGTTGTTAAATAAAAAATTTGTTCTAAAAAATCTAAAAAAATAACAAAATTCCTCTATTCACATTCCTTTAGTTCGAATTATGGCGAAATTTAATGTCATTTGCATATTATCCATAGACACCTGCTGTCAAGTGCTTCCACTAATTTTTTAACGCCGCACGGAAATCGCACAAAAACTCATTTTATGATGGTGTAATTTACACCTGCCGCCTGCGTACTGGCAGCCAACTAAACGCCTACTTGGCGCCACTGATCAATTTCAATTACAACCATCACCGTCGCCAGCTTCACCATATTCGCGGCCATCTCACTTTCAATTGCAGTCGTAAAATTCGACTAATAAAAATGTTTCAGCTCGTGTTTTTGCTCCCACAAAAACCTATCCGCATGCGATACAATGCGAGGCGAGACAATACGAAACAATTGCTAGTTCAACCGCAAGAATTTCACATACACAAAAATCTATTTGTATGTATGTATGCGGCTATTCAATTCAGCGTATTTGTTTTTGTAGTTTTACAATTGCAATACGCAGCAACCGAGCGCCGACACTAACGCTGCCGCTTGTGTTCATTGGCAATTAGAGGCGCTGGCCGATTATCGCCGTCGAGTTCAGTTATTGATTTTATTTCGCATTTAATTGTGAGCAGTTATTATTTTGTTTTTACTATTAATTAAAAATTGTTGTTGTTGTTGTTGTTGTTGGCTTTATTGCTTAATTGCAAAGCTTTGTCGAGTGTTTTGCTTCAATTATAGCGCAATTGTTGTGCATTAGGTACGCGTGGGCAGCATGAAATGACTTTCGCGTTTGTGTCTTAAGTCGTTTGTTCTCCATACAAGGCAAAAAAAAAAATTAAAACGCTGCGCGATCTGTCGACGGCTGATTTTCTATAATTGTTCTTATTGTTGTTGTTATTTAATAATCCAGCTCGTGTCAGCAGCGAAGCGGCAACACATTGCCGAAATGATTTTGATGTGTGCGTGCGCCATATCGGGTTGTATCGAGTTGTCAGGCACACTTAACGCGTGAAACCACAAAATTATCCATAAATGTCAGCCTTATTAACCTACTTAAATGCATAACTTATTTGAATAATGCGATATGAAAAAGCCAAGACCAGCGAATATTCAATAAATGTATTGCATAAAGAGCACAAAACTGATTGAAGTCATTAGCATTTTTAAGCAGAGCCCGAAATGGAGCGCAACAAAAACCACACACTCGCAGCGACGGCGCGTTGATATGCCGTGACAACGAAATGAACTTAAGCAGCTTTCGAGACAGGCGCAATTGTGACAGGTTGTCACAGCCATCAAATGTCGCCGCCGCGTCGTAGATATACTCGTAGTTAGGTGATGTCGGTTAGGCGATTTTTGTGCCGATTGGCTGTCATTGGACTTGAAGAAATGCCAAAAAAAATCAATAATAGCAACAACTACACCAACAAAAAAAGCGGTCTAAACTTGAAACAGTTTCGAGGCGCGTGTACGCTTGCGTGCGGCGAATTTCTAGTTTTACAATGGTGCGACGCGGCATGTCGCTTTACAAACGTCGTAGCGCAGCAAAAACAGCAACAACAACAACTAAGCAACAGTAGCCAGCAGCTTACGCGTCTCGGCCTGCGCAAAAATTAGCACCAGACACTGTGGCTCCAGCGTCGCAGCTTCGCGAGCGCTACAACGCTCAGACTTTGTGGCCGCCTTGTCAAAATTTCGGCTCACCGCTGCTGTGCGCCTTTTCGTTAACACGTCTGCTCGCACCGCTGCTGCTGCGGCTGCTGCTGCTGCTGCTGTTGCTGTCCATCTTTGCAGCACTTCAGGCAGCGATGACAGCGGCAACAACAACAATTGCCAACCAACAGTGCGCGCTTGATTTGAACATTGACAGCTGGCCGCTGTGGCCGTTGTGGCTGCTGGCAATTGCCAATTACAACAACAACAAAAACAACAACAACAGCGTCTCTGTTGCCACACTTAAGCCTCTTAAGCTGTTTTCAAAGTCAAAGCCTTGACTGCGAGCACACGCCTTTTGTTCGCTGCTGCTGCTGCCGCTGCCGCTTCCCGCCAGCCGCGCCCCTTCACACTGTGTGTCTAAGTTCGGTCTGCCGCCCTGCCCCTACGGCCGCTTTATTGGTGGCCGCGTTGTGTATTTTAAGCTTAATTTATTAATAATAATTCTAAATTTGAAAGTTTTTGCTTATTTTTTCAAATTCCTTACGAAGTCGCAGCCGTAGCAGCCCGTTAGAGCGATTATTTACGATCTTAATGGCATAACATCAAAGTTGTCGAAGCATCAAAGCCACAATACAACAGAAATACAACAACAACAACATCAACAAAATTGAAAAGAAACAAAAAACCAACGCCAACCAACAACAATAAATAACAGCACACAATAATTAAACAATAATATTTTTACGATTTTTTCGTTGGTATTGTTTTGTTATTGTTGCTATTTTGATCATTTGTTGTGTATTTGTGAGTTTCAGTTCCTTTGTTTTTTGTTGCTGTTGTTGTTCGATGTTATTTTTGTGCAAAGAAATTCTTGTCGAAATGTGTTCGCATTGGTAAATGCGCAGAAATTTTTGCATTGACGTCGCACAGTGCTGCGATTAGTGACCGAAATGCCAAAATTAAATATTGCAGCAACACAAATCTCAATACGTGGTTTTGTTGTAATTACTTCAATTAAGATAAATGCCAAATTTTAAGAAAAAAATATTACACAATATAGAATTTATGAGCTGAAAAAAAATGTTAAAATTTTTGTTCTCTCTTTGGGGTTCAATATAAAAAAAAATTGTGAGCGAGTCCCTAAAACTTATTGTTTTTGTAATTGAGGTACGACAAGAAAACTTGCTGATTCTTTTCAACTCTGAGCAGTACCATTATGACATACATTGAAACAAAGAAAACAAATAAGCAAAAATTGAGTTGAAACTTTAAAAGAAAATTTTAAAAAAAAATTTTAAAAAACCTTAAATTTCTAACTTGTTATATTTTTCTTATATTTTTTATATTTATACTAGCAGGGCCCAGCGGCTTTGCAAACCAGTTTGAAGTCAATGGCCCCAATAAATCAAGTTTCTTCAAACAACACTGTATGGGCGGTGCCACGCCCCATTTATGCAATGCTCAATCTATTCTTCCAGTTGAAGGGTGCGATCCAGTTTCTTTGATGTGCTTCTTAAAGTTCCAAACTGACGCGGAAAATTAAAGTCACAAACAATGTGCCACGCCCATTGTCCAAGGCCTATCAAATTTTATCAGTAGAATGATAAAATCTATGGGACGACAGGATACAAAATTTCAATGCTGTCCAACGTATAATTCCACAGATATTGCATATTAAAAATTCAGGTTGTATGGGAGGTGCCACGCCCACCTGTAGGGCCGTATTCGGATTAAGTGGTTTGCCGAGATTTAGTCAAGACGAATATTGCGTGAAAGATTCAGCTCAATCGGTCGTTCAGTTTCTGAGTTTTAGTGTCGTGTGACCAACAAACAAACACACATTAATTTTTAAATATAATATAGATTTTATATATATTATTTTTATATTTATAACATTTTTTTGACAAGTATTTACACTATGATGAAAAATTTTCAAGTTATCGGAATTTTTTGATATTTTCGCTATTTTCAACCTTTGATTGAACGCCAATAGTAATCGGCTAACTAATACTTTGTTGTTGGTGAAGAAATTTGTTAAATATAGTTTCGGAAAATAAATTACAATTGCAAGTATATTCGAAAAAAGGATATTAATGGGTTTTCAACAGTAAATTTTGATTTTTATTTCATAGAAACCAAAAATTTGACAACCTCATATTTTCGTTTGTATGGGGGTGGCGCCCTCTGGTGGTGAATTTAAGAACTTTAATTAATTTTGTATTTTTTGCACTCAAAAATGTTGACAATTGTTGAATAAATCATTCAAAATGGTTTAATAGATTCCGAGATAAGATGTTTCCTCGCTTACAACATTTACAAGTGAGGAGCCAATTCCATTGAAAACTGACTGATTTTGTATGGCAGCCCCCTTAAGAGTTGCAGATAGCGGTTAGGTATGTATGAATAAAACATTTGGAGCAGAAAATAAATGGGGGTCAGTCTTACATTTGATATGTCTTGACACAATCTGGGATCAATGGGAACCCACTTTATAAGACCCATAAATTTGTATGGGAGCCTCTTTAGGGCTTGGTGATAAGGGTTAAGTATGTTCGAAAGAAATATTCAGCAGAAAAAATTAGTAGGGGTGAGTCATAGATTTTAACCCTCTAAGAGCAACTCTAGAGCAGCTCGAAAGCAATTTGTAGAATTTTTAATTTCGAGTTTGATTGCTTTCGAAGTGAGCGCATTTTCTTGTTTTGCTTTGTACGCATTTATAAATAAATTTATATGAAAACACAAATATTATGAACATAGCTTTTGTGACTTGAGATCACTTTAATTACTACTAATATGATATTTTTTCAAAATCGGTTGCATGGAAGGTGGTTGTATTTTTACTCCGATTTCATTGAAATTTTGCATAGTTAATTCTTTATTCATACAAGAACTTTATACGAAATTTGATTAATGTACTTATGACTACTTCTTCTATTTTTGTCACTCGGCTATATGAACTCGCAACACTGTGCGTCGTCGTCGTCGTTGGCGTCGTGGCTGTTGTTGATGCTTGGATTCTTAGAAAAATAAATTGCGCTTCTATGAAATCATTGAAATGTTGGCAGCGATTCGATATTTTCTTTGCGCCATACAGGCTGGGCAGTGGCAGCCACACTGCCGGCCGCTGGGTAGGCTGCACTCTGGCAATTTATTGCATTTTAATTGCTTGATTAAATCAATGCCAATTCGCTGGCGCAATTGTCAGCCAACGACGCGCACAACTATTTTCCCTTTTCATCGTTTGAGTATTTTACATAAAACGTACATAAAAAAGCGATTTACTGCCAACTTGCGCACAACGATCCACACCCACAAATTGCAATAGTTGTTGCTAACAAATATTACAACAACAAAAACAACAACAGCAGTAGCAACTATTGTAAATTATAATAATAACAATAATAGAGAAATGCAGTGGTATAATTAACCAGCAACACGTATCAACAATGTGTCAAAATGTGACGTACTCGACGATGCAATTGCAATAGCAATGAACGCAACTGCGATACAGGAGCGCGACTGTCATTAGGGCAACGAAAAAATAAGTAGTAAGAAAGTAGAAAATTTGATTTATTCAAATGGGAACTGAGTTGCGATGTAGTTTAAATTGTTTGTATTAAAACACCACTCTAGGATTTTGAAAAAACAAATTAATTTGGCCCACTTTTTGTGGCCGAAAATGCTTTTACTTCAGAACAAAATGAATGGACAGATTCATCAAAGCATTTTTCATGGCTGGTTACTACTTTTTTCTATCTCTCAGGCAATTTTCGAAATACATCTCGAAGAAATATCTCGTCTTTTGAGGCGATCCAAGTTCGGATCAACTTTTGATTTCTGCGAAAGAAGTGAACCGTTGAGCTGCCAAATTGTGCTGCATCCCTCAGAACAACCACTAATCGGAAGAAGCAATGTTCGAAGAATACGGCGGGTTCGGGAAAATATGCCACTTGAGCGTTTCCAAATATTTGTTTACGACTTTTGCGACATGAGGCCGAGCGTTGTCTTAGATTCAGTTCATGTTCATTCATTGAAAAATTACCATGAATTTTAATCGTACGGAAATTCTTTCTTGTGTTACTTTCAATGATTCTGCAAGCTCCTCTTGCGTTCAACTCGAACCTTCATCGAGTAATGCCTGCAATTCTTTGCCTTCAAATGTTTTTGGCTGTCCAGAATGAGGTTTGTCTTCAACGCTAAAATTCCCATTCTGGAAACATCAAAACCATTCCCTACACAATTTTTCAGTGGAAGCTTTTTTACCATAACTTTCCTGAAGCTCTTCGATTTGTTTCAGCTGCACTTTTCTTTCAATCAAAGCAGATAGCAAAATCTTCCTCAAACTAAAAATTCCAACACACTAAAAAGTAAGATTTTTCTAAAAACTCAAAGCGATATTACCCTCTCTGGAACCACCACAATCAGTTGTCACTATGAACCATTTACAAGAACCAGAGCCGCGTTTTCAAAACGGAACGAATTTACATTCGCTTCCGTCCATGTTAAAGGCCTGAACGAGCCTATAAACCAGCTCGAAGAGGCTCCGCTCTTGGCGCTAACGGTTCGCGCCGCACTGGGCTCTGTCCGGAGCGAGGTCCCCAAGGACTTCGTCGCTAAAGCCAACATTAGATGGCATAGGATGGAATCTTTTAAAACCAGTAGATAACTTTGGCCAACATACGACAAAAACAAGGCCGCGAAGCTCTGAAGCAAGCGCCATCGATGTGCCATCATAATTTCGGACTTATATGTCGTTTCACGTCTCCAAGATGAAAGAATGTTTTTTCTGGCCTATAAGTTTAGTTATTCGCATAACAACAACAACATTAAACTAAAATTATATACAAGATCTGTCCCATAGAAACTAAAAAAACAGACTGCTCAAAAAACAAAACAACAAATATTTTCTTTTTGCAAAATTCATTCATTTTATTCAAAATAGTCTCCTTCTGCTTCGATACAACGTTTTGCATGATCAATTAGATTATCGAATGATTTTTTGAGGTCATGAGACTGTATCCATTACAGTCTTCAAAATGTCGGTCGTCGCCTTTTGAATCGTTTCAACATCAGGATATGATTTTTCTTTTCCTTGACGAATGCATTTTACTGAACAAATAGAAGTCACACGGAACCAAGTCGAGTGAGTAGTGCGAGTGGTTGATGGTGAAAATTGAATTTTCGACCAAAAATTGGTTGCCGATTGGATCGGTTACTCCATTAACAGTTTGGCCAGTCGGAAGAAATTTTCTGTGAATAATGCATTCGGAATAGTAGAAACAAATCAACATTGACTTTTTTTTTTGACTTCTCAAGACGACTTTTTTCGGTACCGAATCGTCTGGGTGCTTCCATTCGGCACTTTGTCGCTTGGTTTCAGGATCATATTGAAAACACCACGTCTCGTCAACAGTAACAATCGACTACTTGATGTTTGGATCCTTTTTTAAATTCTCTAATGAGGTCAATGCAATGTTGAATTCGCAACGTTTTTTTGTAATTAGTCAATTTGAGTGGTCGGTCAATTTAAAATGTCGGTCAAAATGAGATGAATTAAATTTGTTGAACATATTCAATTCAATTTCCATTTATTGCAATGGCGATTTTGGCTCATTTTGGATGAATTCACGATTTTTGGACAGACATTTCCATGTATTGGTTAATTTTTGATGAATTCACGAATTTTTTCGATGTTACTATGAGCAACTTCGGTATTGGAAGAATCAGGATGTTCGTCGTTTTTTTTGTCTTCACGGTTCCGTCCTGGAACCCCTTAAACCACTCATGTACACTGGCTCGAGATAAACAATCATCACCATACGCTTGTTTCATCAAATTGAATGTTTCGGTAAAATTTTTACCAAGTTTAAAAAAAAACTTAAAATTGGCTCTTTCTCATTTTCTCATCTCAGCTCCTTTTCCGACCGATGCTATAAACAGACTGTCACTTTTGGCGCGAAAACTTGGCTTGTACTGAACCAAATGTCATGAATTTACAGCATGTCAGTGAAGGATAGGCATTTCAAATGTATAAACCCAGCAATAGATTGCGCCAGTAGAATATGCTATTTGAGCATACAGACAGACATACCTTGTATATCCCTTTCACTTTTGAAGCAGTAAATTGAGAAACAGATAAACTGACAGACAGATACACGAATAAGAAAACAAACTGAAAATATTTCAGCCATAATTACAAAATAATGATGGTCACCTTAGGCCTTTTATTTGCCTTCAATATGTGCTCAATGTATTCTTTGAAAAGAAATCTTCATACTTTTTCCATAAAAAAGTATGAGGAAATAAATCGTCAAAGTATGTAATTCATCAATGTTATCTTTCCTCTTTCTCTTCCTACTAAAATTTTTCGCCAAACCTAATTGTTGCTTTTGTATTTGTTAACTAAGCCGACTGTAGAGTGTTTACATTTTAATGCACGCGAACTTAACAGCACAAACAACAAATAACAACGGTAGTAACATCAAATTGATGACATTCGCCCGCACAACAATTGTAAAAATTTCTAAAATGCCATCAACCATTTTTATGACGATGTGCAACGCATTTAATTGCGCGCTGCCAATTGTCATCTGTCAATCAAATCGGCAACCATTTAAATTCTGCCGCCATCAATTCGATGCCAATCGACTGTGACATGTACGCAAATGGTTAACACTCGATCGGAGGTGGCAACAATTGCATTGAAATTTTGCAAATTAAAAAAACAAAAAAAAACCAACCACAAAAACAACAACAATAAATTCTAGAAAACAAAAAAAAACATTAGACATTAACTGAACACGCGGCAATTGGAATTCTTTGGATGCCATTTCGTTCCAATTGTTATGGCACATTTTGTATTGTTGTTGTTATTATTGTAGTTATTGTTGTTCTTTATATGTTTTTGTTTTTCATAGTGTAATTGTTGTTATTATTGTTGTGGTTGGTGGTAAACAATGGTGCGCACAAATGGCAGCAGCCATGTTGGTGGTCGCATCGTTGTTGCTGTCGCTGCCGCCGCCATCGGTCGGCATCCATTTGCGTTGCGCACGATTTGTGCATTCAGGCAATCACTTTGAATATTTCAAAATTGAATAATCGGCCACAGCGAGCGCCAACAACAACAGCAAAATAAAAACACAAACAAACAGCAGCGACAGCGACAGCGAAAACCAGCGCCAAAAAAATGCTGAAATCGCGTATTAGAAATGTAATAAAAACATTGCCGCGGCGAAATGTGTAGCAAAGTCGTGATCGGCGCGCAATGAGCCGACAACTGCACGCAAATACTTAAGCCGACTCAATTGAGTCGTGCCGCATTGCGCAGCCGCAGCAGCAGCCGGAGCGTTTGCATTGCATGCCACTTGCATCGATGCGGTGCGCCAGCAATTAAAATGCGATTTTGCGATGCTTGATTTTCGCCACAACTGTCAGCGCATTTAACAACTTTAAATCATTTATTGCCGTCCTCTGTGTTATTCAACGTGGTGCTACACGCCAAATTCTAAAGGCAGCGACTTGTAATTACGCGGCTATAAACACACACAAACACACTCACACACATACACACTCACACACACATGCACTGACACATGCAATCGTTGGCACGTTTCGCTTTAATCCAGCACTCCAGACACGCTGTCTCATCCGCACTGCCACCGCAGCCATTACGGCAGCAGCGACGGATTCTGCTGGCCGCTTGGCCAGTTCGGGCGACTGACTGACGAACGCGATGGCGCACGCGCAATGTTTGCGTTTAATTTTCTGGCCAACAGTGCTGCATAATGAATGAATGTTGTTGTTCACACACACACACACACACACACCCACACACTCGCACTTTCGAAACTTTAAATTAATGTTCGATTAGGTCGATTAATCGACTGCGACCTGTATTGACTAAACATTTGGGAATCGTTAAGTCAAAAAATGGTCTAAAATCAGGATATTTCTTGGTCCTTTTTGTTGACATGGAAATTTTTTTATAGATTTTCAAATTGTTCCTATATTAAAATTCATCGTTTCATATCAAAAAATGTTTATCAATAGTCTCATTTATTACTTAATACGAACTTCAGAGAAAAACTTGATTTGAATTGGATTGAATTCTTAAATTAAAAAATATGTTATTATATCTCTATTAATCCCATTTCTGACATCAGATTCTGGCCAGAGGATTGAGAACTTTCGAAAAAGTTAAAAAAGATCACAACACCCGAAAATGTTCTTACAACTTTTGTACTTTCTGTTGGTGAGAGAATATTTCATACCTTTCATAATTTATTTATGAGATGAAATTCATGGTTTCATATTTACAAATTTTAATCAAAAGCTTAATTTATTACTTACTAGGATCTCTAGAGGAAATTTGATTTGGTTTGAATTGAGTTCTTAGATTGAAAAACATTCTATTACATTTCTGTGATTTATCGCACTTGCAACAGTCAGTCTGTCGGAAAAGTAAAAAAAACAATCCAACGCCCGAAGATGTTCCTTCGACCTTAGTTCTTTTTGTTGTTGAGATAATCTATCTTCTCTATACATACATATAATTGTTTGTCCTGACTGATTGACTGACTGACTGATTCATCATCGCCAAGCCCAAACCGCTAACGCTACAAGTATGAAATTTGAACTGTAGGTACACCTTGAAAAATAAACCTCCGCTAAGACTGGATTTTTTGAAATTCGAGGTCTAAAAAGGCAAAATATGGGGTAAGGTGTTGTATGAAGAATTGTGATTTTATGAGCCTATTGGTTTCAAACTTGGTGAAAATACTTTAAATAAAAAATAATTCGACACGTATTTTTTCAATTTTTCGAAAATAAAGGTTTAATTGGGTGAACCAAGGGTTAAGGTTCGTATACGGAAAGACTATGAAAAAACCATGAACCTATAGGCCTATTGACTTCAAAGTTAGTGAAAACACTTGAAATCAAAAATAATTTTACACGTGTTTCTCATTTTTTTAATCAAAATTTAAAGGGGTGAACCAAGGGTTCAAAGTTTGTAAGAAGAAATATGATATTTTACGCCTTTTGACTTCAAAATTGGTAAAAGTATTCTTAGTGAGAAATAATTCGACACGTGTTTTTCATTTTTTTGAAAATCTCAATCTGACGGGGTCAACGAAGTGTTAAAAGTTCAATTAGAGCAACTGAAAAAACGTGAATTAATGGGCCTATTGACTTCAAACTTGGTGAAAGTACTTAAGGGAAGGCTCCCCTGGATTTGGGCAAAAAATAAGGCAAAGTTTGTAATTTTTTTGTGGGATAATGAAAAGGTGTACAAACTTCCGGTTTTGACTATTAAATTCGTCTATTATTTAGGAGTTTAAAAAGTTAAAAAAACTTGATAAACTTTCTAAAAACTTCAAACGCGTGTATCTCGAAACCATTTTTTCCAATCTAACTGAAATCCCTGGACTTGATCTAATGATCCGATTTTCTTCATCTAAAAACTGCTCGAATGTATTTGATTTTCTGTATGCCTTGAACCAACAATTTGCATAAATAGTTATTTATTTTTAATTTTTAAATGTGGTTGAAATTAAAAAAGGTGCAAAAAATTGAACTTTTTACTTCAAATATTCATTGTGCAAGAATTTTTCGTTTAAATTTTTTGAGTCTAGTTCAATGCACAGACAATTTTGTTATCTTTAAGTAATGACAATGCTTTTTGATTTCAGTCCACTACAAGAGGCTGCAGGATTACAGTTCTCGAGCGATGTTTGGCGCGCAGAGGCCTACGGAAATCGCCATTTTGTAGCCGCCATTTTGAATTTCATCAAGTTTTTTAACTTTTTAAACTCCTAAATAATAGACGAATTTAATAGTCAAAACCGGAAGTTTGTACGCCTTTTTATTATCCCACAAAAAAATTACAAACTTTGCCTTATTTTTGCCCAAATCCAGGAGAGCCTTCCCTTAACAAGCGAAGTAATTCAATACGAGTTTTTCACTATTTTGAAAATCGAAATCTGATGGGGTTAAAAGTTTGTATGGAGAAATAAGATTTTATGGGCCTTTTGACTTCAAACTTAGTGAAAGCACTTAACATGTGAAATAATTCGACAAGTGTTTTTAAATAAATAAATAAATAAAATCAAATCAATTCTGACAAGGTTGGGTTAAAATTTTGTATGGAGAAACTGTGAAAAAACATGAATTAATAGGCCCATTGACTTCAAACTATGAAAGTGAAAGTACTCTTAGTGAGAAATAATTTGACACGTGTTTTAATTTTTTCGAAAATCAAAATCTAACAAGATCAACAATGGGTTAAGAGTTGTGTTGGTTAATGAGGTCAGTGGATGAAGAAAAGACGTGTGTTCGGTATGATGATGTTTAATGAAGTAAAAGCATAGTACAATAGTAAAGTATAAGTTAGGTATGAAGCATAACTGTTATACTGGAATACTGAATTAGTGTTGATAACCAACAAGTTTGCATGGGAAACATAACTTAATACGCCAATTGACTTCAAATGTGATGAAAGCACTTCAAATGAGAAATAATTAGATAAGTATTTTTTCATAAAAATCTGACGTGATCAAATAAAGGTTAAGAAGAACTTGATTTATTGGCCACATTGACTTCAAGCTTGCGTGTAAAGCCGCGGGGCTCTACTAGTTAGGGAGCTACTAGGGACCAGGAAACTTTTGCGCTCAATCCCATTTGAACCCAAATTTTCTATCAAACATTTTTATTAAAAAAATATATTTGGTGAGTTTGAAATCCAAAACTCCCCTTGAGTCCGCCACTGCATTCATACATTTATATGCAATTGACATGTTACAATTCCTAGTAAGGCTCAGCTTTTCGCAATCATCCATCTTGTGAATGTAAATTTATACACAGATAGTTTTTATACAACGAGTTGGAAATATTTTCATAGGTTTGTCATTGTTGTGCGGTCAGAGGTTTGTCATTTCCTGCTGAGAGAGCAGCTGTAGAGAGACAGTTTTAGTTAATATTTTAGAGTTGGTTACTTTGAGATCGAACCTGCTGTCTCATCGAACCTGTCGAATTTTGTTTCAAACTGCAGACATGTGTTTTACGCTCTCCGCTACTATACTTTTTCTTACCGACTACACATCTTCCTGGACGTTACGAGCTCCATGCCAACGTAAATGTACCTCTGGGCACCTCAGTGTAGGGTACGAAAATTCAAATTTTTCGGTTAGAGTAGTTTACGAAAATCCAATTATTTTACAAAATTGCCACATTTTTGTTTCATAATGGAAAAAATTAAAGTCTGTTCTAGAAGATTACATAAAAAAATAGGTGTAATAATGCGCAATTCTATATTTTTCGTTCTACCAAAATATATCGTTTTCATAGTTTTAAAGAAAAAATTATTTTGTTTAAATAACGCAGAGCCCCGTTTTTTTTAATTCCCCTTCAAAATAGCTCGTGAAATGATTTCTGGATTGAAAAACAGTCTTTTGGTTACATTTGCAAATACAAACTTTGACTTTCAAAACTGTATTTTATCACAAAAAAATAATTATTGATTTTGATCAACTTGTAAATGCTATAACTCTCTCAAAATTTAACCGATTTATAAATTATTTGAGATTTTGCTTAGTGATACTATTACTTTTCAAATGACATCAATTTCTTTAAAATCGGTGACATAAAGTTATTATAATTTTGTTCCACTTCGAAGCACTGTGTGACGGTTCCACTTGTCTTACCGAAAATTTATATTTGTTTAACACTAGAAAGACCAAAATTTTTCCATACCTACAAAGATTACATATTATATCCGCTGATATCTCGAAAAGTACACATCGGATTTTACTGATTGTAATTCCAGAACCAAATAAAAAAATAAAAGTAATCCATGCAAAAGTTGATAGAAATACTATAGAAAATACAGATTTTTTAAAATGGAAAAACCCTCAAAATTACCGCAATGGTCTTTGAGTGCTAAGCTGTTCTTCATAGACCCATAGATCAGTCAACATACTTAAATTATAGTTTTGAAATATTAAAAATATTGAAAAGAAATCGTTGTGGTACGAATGACTGCAATAAGTATAAAAGTTAAACATTGGACTTTACGAACTGGCTGAGACCAAGGTTCAGAAATAGATGGAACATAAGTACAAAAGGAGAAGAAGAATATGGGATAAACGGATGATAGATCACTAGAAACAGCATTCAACAATTGAAACAGTTCTGCTTTTATACCAAATGTGAAATGTTGCGCAAAATTCATCGAACCGAATTAACTAATTCACACTGACCTCCAGTTTACCACCTTGAAATGCTCTCAAAATCGTAAAATTCCGTCATTCAATACCGATCGTACTGACCACAAACTACTTTGTTCTCAAATAATCATTAAATACTACAACATTACAACGTTTTTGTTTTTTGTCGTTTTTTTTTACTGAGCAATTCATTTGTTTATTTGCTTTGTACGACTGCAAATGTTTTCATCTATTTCGCGCTTGTTGTTGTTTACTTAGTGTTGTTTTTGCTATTTACATATACATATTTGTAATTGTTGTGTTTAGCGAGAGCCACTCTTCGCTTGCGTTTGCCTATTGGCGCGTGTTGACTTTGCGGCTGTGTTATTGCCAGTTTTTGCAGTTATTCAAATATTAATTGATTTACTTGTGCGCCGAGCGAAGCGTTGCAAGTGAAGTCCAGGGACGACTTCTGGTTATAAAATTATGCAAACTATCTAAAATAAATTTTAATGACACTCGTAGACAACGCTTGAAATGGTAAAGGGGAAAACGAATATGGTGAAAATATGCAGTTAATAAATAACTGGAAAATGTTGTCGCAATACTGTTTAACAAGATTCCCCATACACGCCGATGCGATGCGATGTGATGTGATGTGCTGCGCCTCATTTTCAATAACTCAAATATTGCTCCGACAAGTGAATGGGTTATATCTTACGAATTATTGACTTATGTAAATGTTATTGAATATAAAAAAAATTATTGTCATATAAAGTGTTGTGATGATGAGTAGGAAGAAATAAGGTTGTAGATGGTTGTGGGACCTGAATTCAGTTTGCTGCGATTTATTTACTAAGCTTCATTAACTACCTCAAGTTGCAATAAGAGACCAAAAGCCTAACCACAATAATCTCATTCGATAGTGCGGCGAGTCAGTGTGATTTTAACAAGCAACGATGTAACATGGATAAGTTTTATTTTGGCACAATCCAGCGATACAAACTACGCCTGTGTTGGCCAACAGAACAAATTTTCACAACAGTAGGTATTTTTTTTGATTGGATTTGTGTAAAAAACATCAGGAAGTATTTGTTTAGATATTGTTGCGAAAACTAAAAACCACTGATCAAAGCTTTTTCACGACTTAAAGGTTCCTTGGTAGACGGTTTCCCGATAATTCTTAAAGATACGCGTCCCACCACCTCCTTCTTGATGGATGATTTAATTATGGGATATAGCAAAAAGTCTGCTGGAACCAAAGAGGGACTGTACAGGGTACTAAGGAATCGTAAAATCACCGTTTAGCTTTAGGTAGGCAGTAACTTTGAAGCAGGTGTGACTGGGTGCATTGTCGCGATGCAATTTTCAACTTGAAACAATGGCTAAATTCTCACAAGCAACGATGAAACACGGATAAGTGAAAGAAAATGAAAGTGACTTTGGAGAAATATAAATAAAGTGGCTAAATAGTGAAATGCGCTAAAGAATTTCAACGCGGTATATTTTGGCACAATCCAGCGATACGAACTTTGCCGTTAATGGCCAACAACACACATTTTCCTGAAACTATTTTGATTGGTATAAAAAGTATGGGGAAATACATTTGTATTAGATATTGTAGCGAAAACTAAAAACCACTGATAAAAGCTTTTTCACGACTCAAAGGTTCCTTGGTTGATGGCTTCCCGATAGTCCTTGAGAGTACGTATACAATTTTCTCTTACGGCACTTAGGGTCCTATGGCACCACCTACTTCTTTGAGGGACAATTTCACTTTTTGAGATAGAAAAAAGTTGTTTGGAACCAAGGAGGAACTGTAAAGGGGGTTAGGGCATCGTCAAACCACCGTTTGGCTTTAGGTAATCGATAACCTTAAAGCAGGTGCGACTGGGTGCATTATCGCGATGCAATTTTCAACATGAAGCGATGGCTAAGTTCTCACAAGCAACGATGAAACACAGATAAGTGAAAGCAAGTGAAAGTGACTTTGGAGAAATATAAATAAAGTGGCTAAATAGTGAAATGCGCTAAAGAATTTCAACGCGGTATATTTTGGCACAATCCAGCGATACGAACTTTGCCGTTAATGGCCAACAACACACATTTTCCTGAAACTATTTTGATTGGTATAAAAAGTATGGGGAAATACATTTGTATTAGATATTGTAGCGAAAACTAAAAACCACTGATAAAAGCTTTTTCACGACTCAAAGGTTCCTTGGTTGATGGCTTCCCGATAGTCCTTGAGAGTACGTATACAATTTTCTCTTACGGCACTTAGGGTCCTATGGCACCACCTACTTCTTTGAGGGAGAATTTCACTTTTTGAGATAGAAAAAAGTTGTTTGGAACCAAGGAGGAACTGTAAAGGGGGTTAGGGCATCGTCAAACCACCGTTTGGCTTTAGGTAATCGATAACCTTAAAGCAGGTGCGACTGGGTGCATTATCGCGATGCAATTTTCAACATGAAACAATGGCTAACCTCACTTAAAAAACTACAGTTTGATACGTCATTTCATCCTTTAACACTTGGCGATTCATGCCCAAAGTGTCCGTATCCGATTTCCGCAATCCAACAATAAATTTGATTGTGAACCTCTGTTCACTGCATTTTGATCTTACACAAGGTCTCTCGTAGGGGTCCAAGAAAAGCTAGATTTAGTCTGAACAAAAGCTCACAGGCGACTGACTCTTGGAGATCAAAGATTACATATTACCCTCCTCCCGCCGAACGCGCTCATTGCAAGCGCGCTGTGACGTAGAGTCACCTGTCTGGGTCTCCTAGTAAGTATGGATTATTTAATGGTAATATAATTACGGCTGCGATTACAATTATGAAATCTACAATGTGCTTGTAAGTAAGATTATTAAGTTATGGTGTCTGCCTCTGCAAAAGACACACTCGGAGGCCTAAGAGGCCCATTGTGATAACACGTATTTCACAAGTTTTTTAAATGTTGTATGCAACACTGTTTTTTCTAACATGTGTTACAACCAGTGTTGTGACTAATATATTAAAGTAGTGTAACTAATTACGTAGTATATTACTTTTGCTTAACAATTTTGTGTAACTAGTTACTTTTCCCATAAGTAATCCCCTTCAGTAATATTACTAATTTTTTTCAAGTTACTTACAATATTACAATATTACTTTTTAGTCAACAAAGTTCTAATTTTCATGTAAAACAGCAACACTGATAACATGATTAAGATCTATTACAATTATACAACGCTGCACTCGCTGCAAATATTTCGATTTGTTGACGGAAGCAACCGACTTGCAAAATGCTGCAGTCAAAAATATAAAAGTACGCTGCAAATTGTGTGAGCCAGAAAACGTGACCCTATCTACTTTAAAGATACATTTTTTTTTTAAATAACAAGATGCCTGAGGTTTTCTAAAATAAATATCAAATATGTATGTAAAAAATATCTTCGTTTATTGTTTTGGAAAAAATCTGTAGAAATCATGTATTTTTAAAATAATGTATTACTTTTTGTAATTCATTACTTGACATTTCCTGCGGCGGAAGGGGCCAGGAGAGGACCTACAGATTAATAGCGATAGAAGAAGATGAGCGTTTCACCAGCTCGAGCTAGGAATCGAACCCATGGCCTCTGGTATGAGAAGCCAGCCCGCTACCCGTTGGACTATCGAGACTAATTTTGATTCATTCAATTAAATATCTACTAACTTCAATCACTTTTCTGTCTAACCTCACTAAATCTTATCCACGTGTTACATAAGCTTTGTCGAAACATTCCATAGTCCAACCTCAAATCAAGCCAATTTTATTAGACTTCCAAACCACAACATTGTCAAACCTCAATTTTCTCATTAAATCGAGCACTTCCTCTCGAAAGGTATTTGCAATAAAATTTTGTTCATATTTTTTATGTAACTGCCAGTAAAAATACTCGACTGACTGTAAACATTTAACAATGCCACTGCATAAATATTTTTGATGAGAATTGTGCTACCAACAAACGACAAAAGGTGTACGGCACATTGTCAATTCGTCACATAAAAGTAACGAATGAAGTGTGATTTTTATTGGCAATTTTTTTAATAGATCAAAAAACGCGCAATTCGGCTGCAGTGCCGCAACGATTCGTAGGCAAGTGCACGCGTGCGCTTCGAATCGATTCGAGTGGTTGGTGGCTGACGAGGCGATTGCATAATTTGCATACACGAGCACCGACTTGACAACTTTAGAGTTGCTGTAAAAATAAAAACAAAAAAAAAATATTAAAAAAAATAAAAAATCGAAGGCTTGAAATTTAGCGAAAAGAGTTTGCTTTTGATTTTGTTCGTATTAATTTTTAATTAATAGTTGCGCATGCGCGATGCAACGACGAAAAAAAAATTAAAAAAATTGGAAAAAATAAAATAAATTCAAAAATAAATTCAATTGAACAAAATTAATTAAATGACACGAATGTGACGTGACAATGTTTCGCCGGTGACAGGCGATGCGATGCAACGACAGGAGCAGCGTTGCATGAGCAGTTTGGCAACAACAACAACATTTTCTCATGTTGTGTTCTCTTTTTTCCCATCGTTTGGTTGCGCTTTAGGCCAAATTAAGCAAAACGTTTCATGGCTGCGACAGCGAAATTTTGCGAGCAATTAAAATTTATTTATATTCTTGTTGCTGCACTCTGTATGCGAGTGTCTGCATGTGTGTGTGTGCAACTTGTGTTGCCGATTGCAGTTGCAAAGCCGCTGCCGTTTGTGCCCCTCGATTGCTCGACGAGTCTTCATGTTGCCATGTGCCATTTTTGCTGCATTTTCACTTTCAAAAGCGCTTAAATTCAAAGTCGTTTTGAAACTGTTTGCATGTAATCGCATTTGCTTGTGATAAGCGTGCGCAGTCAGTTGGCTGTGCCTGTGTGTGTGTGTGTGTGTGTGTTGTTGCATTTGTTTACTATGATTTTATGGCCAACACAGCGTCGACTGCAGTCTTGGGGCCAACCTAACATTTTCTCACTGCTGTATGCGTGTAATTTGGTTGAAAGTTGTCAGCCATCGTGGCGCAGCGCAACATGTATTCGTTGTTATTGTTGTTGTTTTTAATATGATTGTTGTGGTTGTTGTGATTGTGCTGCCACACGCTGCATTTGTCAATGTGGATTTGTGCAGCAGAAATTTTTCATACTTTACCAATCAACCAAATGTGCAGCCGACAAACCAACCAAGCAAACAACAACGTTTTTGATGATTTTCTTTTCCCGCCTGCCTCTTCTCCCCGTCCTTCTGTCTATCATCGCTCAATAAATTCGTGCTTAATTCATCGCACACAATCGCATTATTAATTGATTGCGCTAATGAACGTTAGACATCAGCCAAGTTGTCGCCAGCATTGCGCTTTGTTGTTGTCATCTAAACAAAGCGTACAATTGTTGCCATTGTTATTGTTGTTTTATATTGTTTGTTGCTGTTGTTATGTTGTCGTTTGTTATTCTTTATTTTTTTTGCTAGTTGTTTCTATATTTGTTGTTGTTCGTTGCTGTTGCCGTAATAAACATTTAATCCCAATATTTATTTATGTTTTTGTTTTTTGCAAAAATTGCAAACTCAGCGCGTTGTATGCGTGTGTGTGTGTGTACTCAACGTGGAAAAAAACTGCCGATTTGTATTTTGTCATAATTAACAAGTAGTGTCGTTTTTATATGCTGTAAAATAAATTTGCTTTTACGAGTTTAAGTGTCATAAGTACGCGCGTACGTGTGTTGTTTTCTTTTTTTTAATGTAGTATATGCAAACCAGTTATTGGCTTTGTATAAGATATACAAAATATATATGTATATACAAACATATGTGACTGAGTTCAGCGCTGAAAATAGGTTTCAACTCCGCTGTAGCGTTGAGTTCTTTCCTAATTCACAACTACGCAAAATTATTTGTTTGTTTTATTTTGTATTTTTTTCATATTTTTTTAATTTTTGTATTTATTTAAATTTTTATTTATTTTCGAAATTGCTTTGAAAATTTCACAATATTGCGACAATTTCGAATGTTGCCAGTGGTTAGTGTTTCCGTTCATAAGTTACAGTTATTGGTTTGCATATGAAATCAAATCGATTAGACTTCTTGCATGCCATGAGATTTGATTCGAACGTTGTTGAGTTGTGAAACTATAACATTAATGAGGTGTAAGACAGCTGTTATACCACTCGCTAATACGGATTACAATACCGCGATCCCGAAATGCCGGAAAATATCAGTCCTAAAAATCCCGATATTAACAAAACTTGATCCCGGGATCGATTTTTGTGACCTTAATTTCGCAAAAGGTTCTTCTTCTTCTTATTTAGTACAAAAAAAATGGGTCCCTAGCGGTACCAAATGTAGTTTCTGGATTAAAGTAAATGTATAAAATGTTATACATTGCAAAAGTGGCGCACACAGGATTTCAGTTTGAGGGGTTTTGCGTACAAATTTTGAGCCCAATTCCATTTTAAACCATATTTTGCACCAACAATCTCTTTATTTGGGAGGGTTTGAACCCCAAACACCCCCTCGTGTACGCCACTGCACTGCAAGCTCTTAGAACTACCAAAGAATAGTTTGAGAAGTATTAAATGTTTTATGTCCTAAACTAATAAAGTTAAAAGAACGAAATTCGAGGATGTAGTAGTGTACATATTAGTCTTCAAGATATATTTAAAAATAAAAAAAACCATTGGAAATTTCCAAGGATATTCAAGGATAAAGTTTTAAAAGGACATTTTCAATACCTCTATGTCCTTTTGTACCAAAACATTAAATTTGCTAAGATTCTAAGGATTTTTCTCTTTCATTTGATATCCATATTGTTATTCTACATTGCGCTCAATTTTTAAATAATTTTTTGAAAAAAACATGTCCTTGAATTTTCAAAGTCCTTTTAAAAGAAAACCTGATGTCGGAGAGAAAAAATGAAATCGCAGTTTTACTACATTTGACCCCTAGTTTCGCGAGTATATAGATTTGTTCGTGTGTTTTGATTTTTTTCAGTTTTATCGCACAGTGTTATAAACTAATATTTCTCTTGACAAAAAATTCAAACATAGCAAATTTAATTAATGTGTTAAATGTATTGGATATTTGATTATTTGGTTGTTTGTTCTATATATTTGGTTAATTAGATCTAACGGCCAGAACAGATATAGTTTTTTGGAAATTTTTTTGAAGTTTTAGGAAAAATAGGAAATTAATAAACTGAATATTTAAGTTTAAAGAAGAAAAGTATACACGTTTTTTTAATGGTAGATCTTGATATAATAAAGGAAGAAGAAGCAGAAAAAATTAGAGAACTTTTTAATTTGACGTTTTCTCTTTAATTTAGATACTTTTTTTTAATTTTGGCTGAAGTAAATGAAGAAATATTCAAATTTTCGTTTTGCGTAATAAGTTTTATGTTTAAGTAATTATTACAGCCACAACGATGTGGTTGCTCTCATAGAAGAACACTCTAAAATACAGGGTACGAGTATAAAAATTAAAAAATTTCTTATGGAATGTTTCTAATATAACCACATGGAAGCCTAAGATGTAAAATATAAAATTTTAACTTTCCCCATTAAAAACCTGTAGCGAAAGGGTTAAGCCAATGGAACAAAATTTTTTTATGTTTTCTTGTCCAATAGTTTGGTAAACTAAGGTTTAGGAAAAACAGCGCTAAAAATTTGAAAACGTGTGAGAAATTGTTAAAAGCAAATCCATAGACTGATTGGAAAATATTTTTCAAATATTTTTCAAATATTTTCCTACTTACAACTGCTTTTATATCATTCTAGAGATGTTAATACATAATTTAAGCTAATAACAAAAATCGGAAAAATTTTTAAGACAAAGTAATTTGATAGCTCAAAACAAACTTGCGCTCTTACAGCACTATTGACAAATTGCTGTGGAACCCCCCCTCTTGAAGTCATTCTAGGTAATTCTTCTTCATAATCAAGTTCGATTTTCTTAAGCAGAAACTGTAAGTAATTTTGTTCTAATAATCTTGCAACACATATGAGAGATTTTTTAGTAAATAATTCCCTTTTTTATAAATTTTACCTATCAAAAAATATTTAATAACTACAAAAGAACAACAACAACTCATGCCAAAATACTTGACTCTAATACTCCCAAACTCATTTGTATTGGCCAAAAACGTTCTTCTAGCAACTTCTTATATTCCACACCACACCAGTTTTGCATATGAATGCACACGACTGTGTTTTAATGTCATTGTTGTTGTTGAATATAAAGCAAATTCTTTCTAAATCATAACCTCTTTCGCAAGTTCACATGAAACCGAATCGCCGCTGACAAAGGCCAACTTGACGACTTGTCAAATAAATGTCGCTTTATTCAAATTTCCAACAAGCGCAACTCAAGCGTACGAAAAAAAAAAAATACCAAGTCCAAGTCTTATCAGCAAAATGTTAATACACACAGACACACACACAAATATATAAAAATATATATGAGTGTGTGTGTCAGTATTTCGATATGAAATAACAAACCTTTTCATTGACGCAAAACCCTAATTGTCTGCCGAAAATTATGCGCTACCAAAAAAATTAACAACAACAACAACAACTACACCATAAACAAAACGAACATGAAAACGAATCACAAAAATTAATATGAGAAGAGGCAAAAACAAAGCGCCGCTGCCGCTTGTCCACATCGTTGGCCGTGCAAACGCACTCACACATACACACACACACACACACACCCAGTGCCCGGTCAAGCTTAAGTGAAGTGTAGTCCAGTTGTGGTGCCGCAAGTAGACTTTATGTCGCTTTGCGTTGTCCGACGCTGACGACGTAAAGTCTTCGGTTTGTCGGCAAACGGCGCGCCATGTCAAAGCCACGTCTGACGCAACGCTGAAAGACAAAGACCAATCAAATCGGATGCGCGGCAAAGATAGCCTTTGTGCTGATCCTTTTGTTTTTGCGGCGCAAATGTTAAAGGCAAATGAGCTAAAGTCCACGCGAAAACTTGACAAGCACTGATGTGTGTTTTTTTTTCAAATTTTTTTCTTTATGCTAATTTCTGTCTGATTTTTTGCGGTTCACTTGAGTTTTGAGTTGTGCGATTGAGAATCGTGCAACTTTTCGGTGAATGAGATTTTAAGTGGACATTTGATGGATTAATATTTGATAGAGTAATATTGGAATGAAGAGTGAAGAGATTGAGTGATTGAATGATTTTTACAAAAAAAAAATGGAGGGAGTGGCTATGACGAAAGATATGATGTGAGAACGTTGCTGAATGAATGGTAACATTTATTTTAATAATTCGTTATTCAAGGTAAGATTCGCATATGAGATCAACAACGATGCTATGGATGGGTTTACGGTTGCCTCATGGATTGTGATTCGAACTAAAAATTACCGTCAAGCGAAGATACTAACTGCCAGTTTTGAAAGAAATTTCGCTATATTTTTTTTTTGTATTCAGGTGGTTCCAGTTGCATAGAATTTAATGCTCTCTTTACTAACGATTTGCATTGTTAACTCTGGTGCAACTGGTGTCAATGTTGGACAGCAGTTTTACAACTTATCAACTTAGCATTGCTTAGAGGAAGTCAAGTCCAAGTCTACTCGAAATCTAGTTCCAGCCAAGTCCAAGTGAAGTTCAGATCAAATCCGAGGCAAGTTTAGGTCAAGTCCAGATCAAACCCAAGTCAGATCTAATCAAAATTTAAATCAAGTCCAAGTTAAGCCAAAGTCAAGTCCACTTTAAGTTCCAGTCCAAGTGAAATCAAGTCTTCGTTATAATCCAGTCAAGTCCGAGTCAAAACTAAGTAAAGCCCAAGTCAAGTCTAAGTCAAACCTAAGTCAAGCTCAAGTCAAGTCCAAGTTAAGTTCCAGGCCAAATCAAGTCAAGCCTACGTCATAACCAAGTCAAGTCCGAGCCAAGTCCAAGTCAAATCTAAGTCAAGCCCAAGCCAAGTCCAGATCAAATCTCAGTAAAGTCTAATTTAAGGCAATCCCCAGTCAGGTCCTAGTCAAATCTATGTTAAGTTCAAGTCCAAGTTAAGTGTAATTTAAGTCCACTTCAAGTCAAGTCCAAGACAAGTTATAGTCAAATCTAAGTCAAACCCAAGTCAAGTCCTAGTTTAGTACCAGTCCAAGTGGAGTCAATCCTACGTCATAACTAAGTCAAGCCCAAGCCAAGTCCAAGTCGAATCTAAGTCAAGCCCAAGCCAAGTCCAAGTCAAGTTCAACTCAAGTCCAAGTTAAGTCCAAGTCAAATTCATGTCAACTCCAAGTCACCTTCTAGTCAAATCTATGTCAAGCCCAAGTCAAGTGATGGCCTACGTCATGGCCAACTGAAGTTTGAATCAAGTCCAAGTTAAGTCCAAGCCAAATTCAAGCTAAGTCTAAGTCAACTCCAAGTGAAGTCCAAGTCAAGACCAATTTAATTTCAACTCAAGTCAAGTCCAAATTAATTTCGATTCAAGTCCAAGTCAAGATCAAGTCAAGTCCAAGTTAAGTCTAATTCAAATCAACTCCAAGACAAGTCCTAGTCAAATCTACTTTTGAGTCAAATTCAACTCAAGTCTGAGTCAAGTCCAAGTCAAATCCAAGTCAAGTCCAAGTCAAGTGAACGCACACCTATTATGATCTCTGTATGACTCAAGAACACTCAATTTGAATCAATTTCCTGCCATTAATGACAGCCAACATAGCTTCACTTCCTGCTTTCCAACCCGTTGCAGCACATCCACCAACCTTTTGTGTGTCATCAATTAGCACACCGGATGTGTGCGGTATCCGCGTGTGCGGCACAATCGAATTAATCGGCGTCTCAACGCCCGACTATGCCCACTAAATAACTAAATGGATACAAAATGTCTGCTCAAACGGCAGATGAGTTAATTAAAGCTGTCAATGCCCGGCATTTAGCCTTCGAAGTCCACTCGAAAGCCATAAACTAAGAACAACAACAACAATAACAACTATTAAAGCCACATTTGGGACAAGTCACAACGACGCACACGAAGACAGCATGCCGAAACTTCAGTCAGACCGATGGTAGCCGGCGGAATGTAACTCGATTCCTATTAACTCATCAACTTGGCAACCCAAAGTCAGACGCAACAGAATCACACGGACCAGCCACAAGGAGCGACTGAGCGCGAAACGAACAGTCCAAGTGAGGTTATGGTGTGGTCAGGTTTCGATATTTGTTGCATAGGTATGAGATCGAAAAAAAAATGCGAACTGATGCTTGTGCGGTCCTTTGCACAAACTCAAACACACACACATAAACAGATACATATGAACATACACATTGAAAAGTGGCCACACACTTTACTAATAGGCCATAAATAATAACCAAAGAGGTCACTTTATCATAATATCGGCTTGGCAATACATACACAAAAAGACACCAACACACACACACGAGAGCACGAAATGTGAGCAACTTGACAACGGGCAACAAAGCACAACAAAATGCAAAGTAACAAAATGCGAAAAATTAAGCAAACATTAAAAAAGACTGCAAAAGGCCACGAAAAGGAGCAACAACAGCAACAACAACAACTAAATTACGTTTAATGGAGCGTTCCGGCCTAAAAGCCGCAACATAACTTAATCACATATCAGACCGCAAAGCGACAACAAAAAACGCAAAAAAGCCAAAATGCCAACAACAACAATTTGCGCACAGCATGTTTGGTAATTTTGTATTATATGTTGTTGTTGTTGTTATTGTTGTTGGGCGTGCGTTTTTTTTTTAATGAGCCTGACCACCTAATGAGCCTGATTAACCACACACACACACACACATACATACACACGTAGGATACAGTCTTAGCGACATGCAGAATGTCGACGAGTTGGTCGGTTTGCTGTTTTGTTTAGCTTCATTTGTACGACCACAGATTGTGTCGAATGCAACGCGTCCTTTTGACCTCCATTCGCTGTGCTGTGTGTGTGTGTTGGCCCGCCCGTGAGCGGATGCCTCACTTTATGACAGGCCTTTGCAGCCATCTAGCGTCGTGGCCGGCGATGTGTCAATGACGACGCTGTCCATATGCCGCTTGCTCTGCACTCCGTGTGCCACCTTGTCGATGTGGTTGGATGTCGGCGATGTGGCGATGTTTTTGTGCCTTTGTGGTTGTATTAAAATGTTCACAGCTGCTTATGCGGCTGATACGTTGTGGCTGCGACTGCGACTGCGTCCACTCTTGCGGTAATATATTGTTTGGCTGTCGTAAATGATGTCATTAAATCGGTTTATCTGCGCGCTGGTGGTTTCACAATTCACAATGTCCCGCACATAAATTTCACCGACATTCGCTGACAGATGTCTTAATTGAAAATTTAAGGTGGCCAATCTGTGTGCGGCATGGTGTGAGCATCGAAAGGAGTGCGGCTGCAACATTCGTTGCCGATTAGTCACATGGAGCTGAGGAGCTAAGGAGCTGTTCTCACTTTGCAGCGACTTAGCTAAGTTGTGACATTTCAATACGCATTAAAAAAACTGTATAGAGATTATAAATGTTTACAATATTTAAGAACAAAAGTGAAGTTAAGTAGTCGTGGGAATTGGTGGAGTATAAGTGGATAGTGCGAATATTTATGGCTCCAAAACATGGTGAACTTTTTTCAATAAAAGTCAAAGATGACTCAAATTCCAAAAGACCAATGCCTAAAAAATAGTGTCCATCACAATTTAGTATACACTATGATATTGAAAATAAACAAGGTACATTTTGTACCAGTTGAGCTAACTTTCATATGTCTCCAAGCTTCCGACAGAGCGTCGAGTTTCCTAACGATGCTAAACTAAGCCTTTGTGGTTGATTAAACAAAGCCAAATACCGAACCAAAAATTATAGTTTGGCGACCACAGTGAAGCTTGTTGCTGATTCAGTCGTGTGCTGGGAGACAGTGGCGCACGCAGGATTTTGTTTCGGGGGTTTTGTGTAACTATTTTGAGAACTTTGAAATAGACTAAAATTAAGATGTATGAATCTACAAACTGAGATCCAAAACATGTATGTTTTTCATACCTGACATATTTTGGTCCTGAACGTTCAAAATAGAAAATTTAGTTAAAAGGAGAAAGTGTTTCTCTTTCAGTTGATATCTTCATCATTTCATAACCGCAAATATTTTAAAAAATATTTGAAATGTGTATATCCTTAAAATTTTAAAGTCCTTTAAGAAGGACTTTGGGTTAGAAAATGAAAAACTGACTAGCCAGGTTACTATAAATTACCTCTAGTTTCACGTCTATATCAACATTAGGATGGGTCTCGGCAAAAAAATTTATTTTTTCGCCAATGGTGTTTTCACTCAGTTCTTTCATCTAAGATTTGAAAACCAAAGGAGAAAATTTATTTTATCTATAAAAAAACATTTGAAAATTTATGATTTTTGAAAATGGTCAAAAAATTCAATTTTTTACAACTTTCACTGTCAGTAATTTCTTCAAATCTGGACAATCTGTATATTTCTGGAAAGGCAGCTTGTGTTAGTCGGATGATTCGTTTACGAGATATGTGGTCATAACTGAAACAACAGGAAAAAAACTGGTTTTTCGAAGATTTTTCGAAAACGCTTCTTAAAAAATGTTTTGATCTCGGTTATAAATTAAATTTCTGTACTAACTTTAAGATATTTCGGGGGGGGGTTAAACCCCAAAACCCCTCCCCTGTGTGCGCTACTGGTGGGAGATATAGGGTATCCTATGGTATTGAAACCACTAAGTTTGAAGAACAAGGAGATTTATTGGAACATTCTGAAACTCAAACCCAATATTTCGCTGGTCACAATTTCGCTTGTTACAATAAGTTAATGAATCAAAACAAACGACACATATAGTAGCATATTGGCTTCTATATAATGTTTCAAAACAATTGATGATGTAACCACAATCATCAGGACCATATTGAACATCTCTGTATTACCCGTGTAAAGTCAATGAATTGATATTGGTAATAACTTTCTAGCCCTTTGTTCTACAATTTCCGAATAAAATGCTCAGTTGTGGTCAAATATAACTTTTTCTTTTCAGTACTGTATAGTGAAGACTCGATATACGTAGCGTAAGTGCCCTATCCTATCATCCCACAGATCATGGGTTCGACTCCTACCTGGTACATGGTCCCGAACTCTTCCAACTTTTCCAATTTTTCCTGTCCTCTAAATATTCCATAGCTCAGCAACATACCCCAGTTCAAAATTTCCTACCCTCAGATGATCCTTTCCCAAGCCCTCCTACGCAATATTACGCGCAATCATGCAACCAATATACAGTTGCACGGTGAAGCAAGCCTTAGCGAAAAACAGCGCACCAAACCAATCTGAGCGAAGTCCCCATCCATCCTCCTGTCACCTCCTTTGCACAACAGATGTCGCTATGAGCGGTAGCTCACAACATCGGAGGCGTCGTTCCTACACGGCGGTAGATGGCAGCCCCATCACTTAGGACTACCTGCGACAGGCCAATCACCTTCCCTGGCAGAAAAACACAACCGATAAACGTAACCAACATAAGGCAATGTCTTGTGGAGGCTTTATGCTCCCGAGAGGAGTGAACAAGAAAACAAAAAAAACTCAAGAAGAATAACTGGCACAACAGTCCTTAGTAGCTAAGCTTAGCTAAGGCTAAGCTTTCCGCATACATTGGCGCTGTTTGAGCAACTATACTTAGACTTGAATGCATGTCCTCCACTTGACTAATTCAAAACGAAATTTTCGTCAAAGGACAATCTTTTTTTATTAATCAAAGTCTTAGATTGAAGTCGATATTCGACTCCGTAACTCTCGAACAAATGATCCAATGCCGTTTTCAAAGGCCCCACGATGGCTGCACCCTAGTCAGCCGAACAATAGTTCGCCTAGCAGCTTACGAGTGGTTTCCTTACATAAAGTCTTTCCAAGAAGCCTAAGAATGTGGCATGAAAAACCATAGTGACTTCATTGCCGAAATAAGGTCTGCATTAAAACCATGTGGGTTCATCTGTTACATCACCAAACGACAATAAGGTTTCCTTCTACCTTGCTGACCTCTAATTACCGGATCAAACACATTGCATTTCATTTACATTAGTCAAAGTATTAAGGTAAAAAACTTCTTGAAAACTTCAGAAGATTACCCGACAATTTCGACCTAAGACCCCACTCGCAAGTGAGTCCTTCGAATCTTTGCCTTTCTCGAACACCACCTCTTTGAAACAAAATTATCAGCACACATATCTCATAGACAGGATGGTTCGGTTAGGTTATGGTGGTTGCCTCGTTATGAGATACAGTTAGGCCCACATTTCAAGCGGATGGAGGAAGGGAGGGAGGAGGGGGCCTACAGTTTAATGCGTTTGGGCGATTCTTGTAATAGCGATAGAAGTAGACGATTGTTGCACCAACCCGAGCTAGGGATCGAACCTAGGGCCTCTGATGTAAGAAGCCAGCACGCTACCCGCTGAACTATCGAGGCCGAAGTATACTAGATACTAAACCACAATTATAGTTAGCGTACCCCTAGCTACCTGTAAACTAAACATATACTAATTCTCTCTTGAAACACCCAATAAACGGTGGCAAGAAGAGAGTACTTGCAATAAAACCAAGCTGCTTTTAATCTCAGAAGCACAAGAACACTTATCTTACTAAGCAGACAACATATTAGTACTTTTTTAGTATTTTTGAAAAGACATTCTTTGTTCGGACGGTATACCAACAGACTTGGTCTGGTGGAGTCTATAGTCTAAGTAAAGGAGATTATAGGTCATTTCCTCTGCACTAACTGGCCCTCTCCAGTCGCCGATAGAAAACTTTAGGCTTACTATTCTACGATCTCTGGGATGACCTCTGTAAGGATTCATTGACGAATAAACTAGCTTAATAGTCCTTTTGAATAACTTGAAATAGGGCACATCTTTTCTCAAAAGGTAACAGAATGGGTCCAACCTATGTGTGAGTCTTGCGGCAAGATTCGATGCCCTGACAGCCTCTGTAATCTAACTTAAACTTTACCACAGACCCATTTTGACAAAGCTGCATTCGGAGATGCCCGAATCAATTTGGCTTTGAAAGGTCTTTTTTAGTAGAGGAATTTAAGAGAAAAATATTTGTGTGTAGGAAATTGAACGTATAACATGGAAGCGAGTCTTAGTGTCGTAATCGGACTGGTAAGTCAGTTATAAACATACGTGATATATGTAGGTATACAAAGTAATGTAAAAAGTTTGCCAACCCATTTAACTGATTATAATGTTTTTTTATAAATGAAACGAACAGATACAGTTGTCATATTAGAGATCATGCAAAAGATTTAAAACAAAAACCCCCACCTAAGGTAGAATACAAAAGTGTGTTTTTCAACTCACCATAACTTCAATTTTCTCTCTCTTTCTCCCTCTCTGTCTTGTACTCACACTAAAGACACAACTTTTGGGTGGTCAAAAGCCACAGCGAAACAATGCGAATTGTTTGCAAAATACCCAACAATTTTCAACAGTTGCCGGCCACTGCCACACATACCACACATAAGTACAACAACAACAACAGAACAACATAATAACAATATAGGCGCAATATCATTCGCCACGATATCAAACAAAAAAGATTCAACGGCCGCTGAATGCAGCTGAATGTTGAAAGATCATATCAGCGCGCATGGCACAAGGACCCAACGCCGCGGCGTAGACCAGTCCAGGTCAGAACAAACTAAGACAACATAAGCAAAAAAGATGAGACCGCAAAGTCAGATAGAGGGCGGTGCGCTTACACATACATACTAACATGTGTGTATGTGTGTATGCATTTAGGGGGGCAACTGCAAGCGCACGAGTTCGGCGGCAGAAAATTGACTTTGCTTTATGACTTCATTTCGGTGGCCACCATCGGCGTTGCGGCGCGCAGTAGTCGGCTCGTCTTAAGAGTTCAACACAACACGCACAATTTCCTCGGAATACGAGTAATACAAAACAATAGCGAATTTCTAGTGAAATGGCCAAAAGTTTCGTTCAGACGGCAGCGATTTGATTGCTCGATGTTGAGCCAAAGCGACACCAACAGCGACACCAGCAACCGATCGACACAAATTTCTTCCCAAGCAAAATACCGCCGAAAGCACTGATCGCCGATAACTGATTGACAACAACAATTTAAGCGCTTCCGCTGTGTGATTTCGTAGAGTGCACCCGCGCGACGACGACAGTTCGTTATCGTAATTTATGCACTTGTTGGCTGCTTCTAACTCGATATCGACTTTTTGTTGGCCACAACACAAGCGAACATGACAGCCAGAGCCGCAAACGAGCCAACAATCGGAGCTGATGCTATCAGGCAGCGATCATCAGAACCGGAGCAATCAGAAGAACAACAACAACGTGCAACAGGCGCATGTGAGCACTTCACTCCCCACTGCACAGCGACAGCCAACTGAACTCGGCAACTGACTGCTGGGTGCGTTGCTGCAACTCATTGCTTGTTGCTTTGGTTGAGCGCCTGCACAAAGGGTCCGGTGCGGTCGCTGGGTAAAAGGATCCCCCATTACGCGCCTCAATAACAGCTTCATAAATGTAAATTAGAGCTCGTTCGGCAGTAGCCGAGCGCTCGTAAATAAATGCCAAATGACATCATTATCATTGTTTTGGTTAGTCTTTGTTGTTGTTGGTGCGCTTGTAGGCAACCACTCGTATCATTGTGGCCGTTGATGGAAACGTTGATATGGTGTGGCAACATGGGTCGCACAATCAGCGAACACAAACGTTCGGCCAGCACACGTGCAGCGCGTTGCGTGTGCGCGAGCGCGTGCAACATTGCGCCGGCCGTCTTATCACTCGCGAGAATCAGTGGAATTGGTGATAATGGCATGTAGGAACAACATGCGCTGTCAGACGGCTGGCTGCCAAGCGATATGTTATTCGATTGTTTGTTTGTTGGTTTGTTTGCTTGTGGAGCTGAAGCGTTACACGATAAGTGAAGATTGAAGATGTTGTTGATATAAGTAATGTATATGAGTTCACTCTTTAGAGATTTGTTCGAGGAACATTAGATAGTTGGAGAGATGAGCGCAGAGTTTAGAAAGGATAGAACTGAATTTTGACTGGGTGGACAGGAAAAATTTTGGGCATATGGGAACAGCTAAGACTATGGAATCGATTGAGATACTTAAGTGAGCAGAGAATGAAAGATGCGTGGATATATATTTAATTCTTGAAGCCATAGACGTTTCCAGCACTCACAAAGCGAGATGCTGTCATAAGGGCATAGAGAAAAGAAAGAAAAGAAAGGATTTAATAAGGTTAATTGGATATATAAGACAAAAAGATATTGTGACCAAAAGCCGCAATTACGGGCCCCTCAGTATAGGCAACACAACAGCACTGAACGAGCAATAGTTGGCGGCAGTAGCCTTGCATACTTTTAGGGAGCCTGGTGGTTTTTAAGGGAATTATTTTAGAAACGGTTCGAGGTCATGCTGTAATATTCCAGAATGAGTTACTCTCCAGCCAGACAAGTATAAAAGGCAGCCGGGAATGGTGCTGCAAGTCAGTTTTAGTTTTGACAAGCGCCGGGGTAGGTTTGGGTACAGGGAACAACAAGTCGTAGTACAATGGACGTATAATTGTCTGAGTGCTGCGCTTGCTAGATCGTTCCGACAAGGGGGAAAAAAGGTTTGGGTTAGGTAGGGAAGGGTGCATACGGCACATAGACCGCTCTTCCACTCGTAGGCGAAGTTGGCACATTGTGAGTCCCTTCTGAAAAGACTCTGGAGCTAACCAATCAGTCTTAATCCGAGGCAAACCAGTTCGACCTCTTGATAAAGGAGGGCAGATTCGAAATTTCAAATTTTGCGCGCAATCTTCGCTAGGAATCTTGCCCCAGGGTATGGAGTCGGCAATCCTGCAGAGCCGCGCAGTGGCACAGGAAGCGTTGAATTGTTTCTACTTCTTCTTCATCTCCGCAGCTTCTGGACGAGACGAGAGGCGCCATTTGATAAGCATAGATCTAATAGCGCAGTGTGCAGTGAAGACTCTAACGAACTCTCTAATAGAGCTTCGACTCAAGGACAGTACAAATGGCGTTTTCCTCAAGGAAAGGGAAGGCCATAGTGCCCGGCCGGTGCTACAGTCTGTTCTGCTGCGCCATGCGGACTCGATGTTCTTTTTGCTTAACCTGTCAATGTAAATATATAGAGCAGATATCGGAGTAAGCACAGAGTGTAACACAGACATCAAAAGATAAATGAAAGTAAGTGAATCAGTGAAATGAAATTAAAGTGATTTGTGAATTAGTAAAGTAAAATAAGTGACAAGCTTAAAAAAGTGACTACGGCGGTGAACTACGTTAAAGAATTGTAAAGTGTTTTGTTTTGGCACAATCCAGTGATACGAACTTCACCTGTATTGGCCAGAAAAACCAATTTTTGTAACAATAATAAAATAAATTTAAGCAGTGGCGCACACAGGATTTCATTTTGGGGGGTACAACTTTTGAGCCGAATGCCACTTTTTCGTGGCTTTGTGGTTTCAAAGCCACATTTTGTACCAGAAATTTGTGTGTTTGGGGAGGTTTGAACCCCCAAAACCCCCCTGTGTGCGCCACTGCATTTAAGACTTCAAACTATTCTATTAGGCAAGTAGCGCCCAGACTCTTCCAAAAGACTCTTCCCAAAGGAGTTAAGTATTTTCTATGCTAAGGCAGAGCAGCCACAAGGGAAAAGTTTTAGTGTATCCCACTAATTTTCTTCCCTGCAGCTTCTGTAGAAAGAATTCTGTGGAATCGCTTATCTCGCTACGTTCTGACCAATTGGCCAGTGACCCGTGATCACCATTGATAGCTTAGGGACATTCCAATGAAAATTTAGCAGGAGGTCGTTTATTCTACGGGAGTTGTCGAGCCACTCTGCAGCTGAAGATATGTTCCCACCTATTGTTAGCCACTCGCAAGTAGTAGCCTTTTTTTGTGTTAGCTTTGCACTTAAAGGCGGTGCCACTTGATTGCATTGTGAGTCCATATCAGACCTGAACCTGGCCAGGCCATCAACCGAATCATTCCCGAGGATGCCTGCATGACCATTCGGTGAGGTACACCACAGCAGTTTCTTACTGCTTCTAGCCAGTCTAAATAGCTTGGATTTTACTTTAGGCGGAAAAGTTGTAAACATCCCTACATCAGACGTTTTTCTGTAGGAGAATCCTATAAGCTACTCTTATTGCAAAAACTTCCGCATGAAATATATTCCTTGAAGTGTATCCTAGCCCCAACACTTCCATCCATCCAGTCCATCCTCGAACCATCTGTGCACAGAGAGATTTCTTCTTCTTCTTTCTTCGTAAAAATATATGCCTACCGTTTTCACTTCCTTCTGGATGGAAAGAGCTTCTGGAATGAAACCTCAAGGAAGGAAGTCCGTTACCTCACTCAGTTCCACTCGAACCCAAGATGCTACTGTATCCATAGTGTCTCTCCGCCCATTGAGTTGATTCTCTTAGTCACAGTGCGCTCAAATTATTCTAGAAATCAATTAGAAATTTGACTGCTGGATCCATAGAGGGATCTGGTCATATGGACACAAAAGAGCAAAAGCATTAAATAGGAAATACAATGTTTGTTTTCCCGTGAAGTTATGTTGAGAAGAAAACCCCAAATCAAACGTTTGAAAGTCGATTTAATTAAAAATTGCACCTTTTGCATGTTTTGAGCATTTTCAAAACATTTTCAATTACTCCAATCCACTTATCAAATATGTCAAACTATTCCCCCAGGTACACTTTCCTACTTCTTACATACAACTTTCCTACTTCAAACCCTTTTTCCACCCGTACGGCGAACACATTACGATCGTTCAGTTCAACACGACAGTCGCTTTTTCGAATGGAATTTTTATTACGGCAAAGCGAAAAACAACAACCATCAGAACAAGCCTCAGAGAACACCCCGGCCAGCGCGAATATCAACAAAAGTGTAAACTAACGAGGACAACAACCATCGATCCTAGACAGCTGCACAAGTGCAGCCCACTTGAGCGGCAAACATAACCCAGACGCAAAATAGACGTTCGTACAGTCATAGTCACAGTCAGAGTCGCTTACAGTCATAGTGTGGCAAGAATTACAGACAAATGCCAAGCGAGCTGCAGCTAACAACAAACACACACATACACACACACACACACACACACGCATAGATGCAGCCACACAAATAAAATTGCCAGGCAGACAAAAAGCGACAAATAGAAATAGTTACAAATGCAGCTTTGTAATTTCTATGCAATGTCGCTGCGCTGCGCTGGCACGCAGCGGCTATGTTGCTGCCTACAGCTGCCGCAACGCTGCGCCTCGTAGCCGCAACGGCCGCATCGAGTGCAGGAAATTTCAATTTCAATTTTTCTTAACAACCAAATCGTGCAATGGCGTCCGTTTGTCTAAGTCGGTTCATTATTTTGCGGCATTTGCCGCAACCACAACGTCATCGGCACCAGCGCCGGCCGCAGCAACGTCATCTATGCGGCCGCAGCAGCCGTCGTCGTTGCCGTCATCAACAACAACGGCCACAATAAAAGCAACATTCGACCAACGTCATGATTGTCTTCGACGTGAAAAATGCAATTTCAATTTTGTTTGAATTGCTTTTCCGCGCCCCAACCACCGGCCGCCCGTCCGCACACTTTGGCATTGTCTTCCTTTCCGCCGGCAGTTGTATTTGCTTTTCGCTTATTTAAGCTAATGCAGCGCATCTGCCATGTGGCGGCCGTAGCGACAGTCAGACTGGCTGTCGCGGCACGGCGACCACTGCGAGTGCAGGTTGTATTATGTTGTGCGGTGCCGCTTGGGCCGCATGCAACGCGCCGGGGTGGGCAGGTTACGCTAATTTAACCTGCAGGTTGCCACCTGGATTCCATTACCTGAATGCACCAACAACCCAAAGCGAACAGAATCTGTAGAGTAATGAAGTGAACAGATTTAAGTGCCATAAGGCATTTCAACCAATTCAATTTTTGCATTCCAATGTCTACTCTATAGGCGAGGATAGTGAAGTGGAAAGAGGCAACGGGGCGTGGTTATTATAGACAGGTTTATACAGACTTATCCCCTGAGTGTTGGTCTTCACAAAACAAGTTACATTTCTTCCTGCCTTTTCCCTAGCAAAATCGAACCCCAGTACATCTGAGAGGACCACACTAATGCTTACATCATTTGTGGTTAAGCTGGAGTTCATTCGGTTTCCATAATAGCCGATCATATTGTTAACCTTACTGAAACATTTTACAAAAATTAAATAGCTTTCGATTTTACTTTACATAAAACTAACACTAACTGGGTTTGGGTTCCTGGAGATGGAATCAATTTCGGCAACGGAAAAGGTAAGGTTACACTGGCCAGCCAAAGGCTAAGTATAGATCAATCAGGTTCTTAGGAATACCAGATAGAGCGAAGAGACTTTACTACTCTTTAAATATCCGAGCACTATTAGCGATGTTTAGTAAATTGATGACTGAAAGTAATGACACTTTTTCAGGTTCGTGAAAGTCGGAGCCCCATGTTAATGATCCAGGTTCGAGCGAGCGCCAGACGAGAGCAGAGAAATGGTACCCACTGTTAATGGTAATGAAAGGCTACAAAACCTATCGAAGCATGGAATGGGATTTAAAGGCCTTTAGGTTAGGGTACACTCTCCACCTAAAAGCTACGCATAGATCAGTCTAGATTGAAAAGATTTTAGACTAGGGTAGGTTGCACTGTCCAGAGTAAAAAGCTTCTCATAGATCAGTTTAATACCAGATTGAGGTACAGAGACTTCATTCCTCCAATCACTTTTGACGGTTTTTAATTAATCTATAATTATAATTTATGATACCTCGTGCCCCAAGGTTTATAAGTATCGTTCTAGCCAGCGCCAGAAGAGAGCAGAGAAGGGGTTCCCTCTGTGAATGGTTCTGAAAGGCTACAAACCCTATCGAAGGCCGGAATGAGATTTAAAAGACTTCAGGCTAGGATATGTTGGGTTACACTGCCCAGCTAAAATCTACGCATAGATCAGTCAAGTACCAGATGGAGGTATAGAGACTCCCTTACTTCAAGCACTTTTGACGATCTTTAATTAATCGATTATTATAATTTATGATACCAAAGGATCGTGAAACTCGGAGCCCCTAGGTTTATGAGCCTCGTTCTAGCGAGCACCAGAAGGGAGCAGAGAAAATGCTCTATGGTAACCCTTGGCCCCTTCTTTACGTTGCTCTATGGTACCCTTGGTCCCTCCCTTAGTTCGTAAAACTCTGTGACACTAAGTTTAAGAGCCTAATTCTAGCGAGCACCAGGCGGAAGCGGAAGAAATCCTTTATGGTACCCCTTGGCTCCTCCTCAAGATAATATATTTGGTACACTTATCTCTACCGACTACGCCAATTCGATGTGCTTGGCGTCACCACTAGACAGTGTCCAGTTAAATCATCGTTGATCATTTGCAATCTTTTCGTCGAAATAATAGCAAGGATGAGCGGTCCTTGATTGTAGAGTTTGAAGAAAATGACTGAAATTGACTGTTCTGCACGTTTTGATACTGCCCCTTATTCTTCTTAGATTCTTAGGTAAGTTAAAAGTATTCCCTTATGACAGAGAAACTCCAGCAAACTTAGCAATCTCACAAGACTTAATTCATTCTTTCAATGAAGTTGGTATGAAAATTACACAGCGTTTATCGAAGACACCAAGCCTTTGTATCAACTCCTCCAACCTATCAGCAACGGATACGCAGAATGCGCTCATATAACTTAGTCCAAAAAACTCTCACTATACAGTGGAGTCCTAGGGGGCAGAGGTTTTCCTAGGGGGCAATAGATGGCAGTTCCATCCCTCAGGACTGTTAGCGACAGATTAATTACCCACCCTGGCAGAACTTCCATATATTATCGTTACCAACACAAGACCTTGTTGAAGCTCAATGCCCAAACGGAGACTTAATAAGGAGAAAAAAGACCAATTTTATATTATTTTTCCTTACGACAAGATATAAAATTACATAAGTGTTTATGTGTTAGTGGCTGAAACAGCTGTCCATACACCTTTATGCTAAGGGCTGCGAGACAAGTCAGGGCCCATTCCTTCGGACAAAGCTCTGACAACATGACTTCACTTCTGCACTTTAGAAAACGGATAAAGGTCACAATTGAAGGGGAGGAATGTAGCAAAACCATGATTCCTAGGTGCAATAACCTCAACGTACTCACAGACGGCTCCAGGATATTAAGTAGAAGGTGTTGGAACCGGAGTTTACTGCTCAGCCATTTTATTTGCCCAATTACTGTAGTATCTTCTAAGCTAAAGTGTTTGCTGCAAGAAAGTCTGCGGAGCTATTCTGCCTTGAAACCATCAAAAACCGCACTATTAACACGTTCGCGGACAGTAAAAATTTCAGTGAGCTGCAAAAATAGACAGGCTATTTTTGTAGAAACTATAAGCACTATCTGAAATCTGATTACACATATATTGTTAGAGTTGTCAGATTATCATATTTTAACCGTTATACACAATGAATGCTATAGCATTCACGACGATATAGATCAAATTTTTCAACTAGAGTGACGTGAATGCTATAGCAGTCATTCATAGAAAACATGAGAAGAAGAGGTTTATTATATTTTTATAACTTTATTTATTCAACAGTAGTTCTCTCTTCGTGTATATATAATAACTGGACGCGGACACTATACTTTATACCATTTTGATTAAAAAATCTCTCATAAACGGACAAAATTCAGAAATATGCCCAACCAGTTTTTAAGAATCTGTACTACCCTATAATACCTACCAATATCTCTCTTATTTGAAAATGAATATTTGAAATTAAATCAATCAGTGTTTAGGCCAGTGGCGCTCAAAGGATTTTATTTTGGGGTGGAGAGTTTGCGTACAACTTTTGAGCCGAATACCACTCGAAACCATATTTTGTACCAGCATTTTTTGTGTTTGGGGGGGGCGGTTTTAACCCCAAAAACCGCGCCAGTGAGCGCCACTGGTTTAGGCAATCAACCATTACAAAATTTTTTCAACCAAAGTAGTACTAAAATGTGAACACTTGTACAATGTGTGTACTTTACCTGTACATGTAATAAATATTAATAAAATATTCAATATTCATAACTTCGTCCAAAATATTAAATAAATAAACGAGAAACACTTGGATACAATTTTAACTAATTTGTTGTGCACCCCCCCTCCCCATAAGCGGGCATCTCCCTTAACCGGACAAAACCACTGTGATGGTGAGTTTCCAGTTATGAGGAATTTCACTGTACACCGAAAAAAAATAAAATAATATGAAACTACTTGATGAATCAGTTGCTAATTACTTTGAAATGTATATTCATTACAAAAATTAAAGTTTATAAAAATATAAATGGAAAAAAATTGGCTTTAAAATTTGAATGCTATAGCATTCACGTCATTTTGCATCACTATGAAAATGACTGCTATAGCATTCACGTCCGCGAACGTGTTAACTTTTATAAAGATAGACAAACTATAATCAAGGCCATTTACTTTTTCTTCCAAGAATGTACTGCAGTGCCATGGCAAAATTTTTGTAAGCGCCACCACGGAAGGAGTGCAGAGATGGACTGAACTGGACACTGTTTAACGGCCGCTCATGCTTACAAGAAGCCGATCTTAACGACTGGGAATCGGACGACTGCAGGAGATGTTACAAGCATGGCGTCATGGAAACCCTGGAACACATTCTGTGCCACTGTCCTGATGTGGCTACATCTCGCCTTGAATGTCCCGGAGCAACGTATTTCCCTGGGTTGGGTGAGGCCCATAAGCTTGATGTCAAATCGCTGTGAAAACTTAATTTGAAATTTCTAGCTCTGTTTTAGAAACGTTGGCTGAGATCAAGGATCTGAATATTGGGCATCGATTCAGAGTTTATCTTCACTTTCCATGTTAATTGTATTGTCTCGCGTGCCTACTCTATTGGGTCTGCCTTCTTCCTTATCCTTTCTTCTTCTTTATCCAATCCAATCCAATCCAATCCAATCCAATCCAATCCAATCCAATCCAATCTAAATTTGTTAGGTCCAGACTGGCAAGTACTGCTTTCGTCTGGAGACCTCACCTTGCTTCCCATTTAAGTCGGTTATAACGTATCCAAAAAAGATTTCCAAAGTTTGCCCTTTCCTCTTTGCATTTTTCTATGCCCTAGCCTCCATATAGGTTTCGATGATTATTGCTGAGTCTAAAATCTCTTGAAACCAGGAGGTCTCTCATCTCCATGTCTTTCATTTTTGCAATAGTCAAAGGAAACATGGACAGCCCTTCTTTTTTGGCCAAAAAAGCTTTCATTCGCCAACACATTCCTTCAGACACGTTTCTCCTTTTTGGGTTCAGTTCTCTAGAACGAAATAATGGTAGTAAGGCACCCATTTCTTTAGTCTTAGCAGAGTTAAATGCGCTGTGGGCCATTTCAATGTTTGATCTATATGTCCCTAAACTCCCAGTTCCTCGATTAAGTTTTAGACTTTAAGTCATTTGTTAATTAGTCTGTAAGAATTCTATTCAAACACTGGAATTGAATAAATATATGTATAAAAAAAAAATTTATAAAAATTAATTTTTTGTATGTAAAACTTTTCAACTTTATTTAACACCAAAGAAACCAGTGCACCTGACCGCTGACAATTCCAATGGTTTTGATAGTCTAAAAAGGTTTGAAAACAGAGTAATACATTTGCAGGGTCACCCAAGGATTAAACAATGCACAACAAAATCCTCGATAGCGCAACTTGAAATTCTTGAGGCTTGTAAGTGGTTTCAACAAGTTGCAGCTTACCATCAAATTGTTGTTTTAATTTATTTTTTTTAATACTCACTCTCTGTGTGTTGCGTTGCGTCCTACCCCCAAGTCGTCGGGTACTAGTCATGCGAGCACAACAACAAAATAGCGCTTATGACCAGCGACTGCGAAAGAGACTTTGGCGCAGGCAAAGTCAGCCGTGCACAATCCTGAGGATAAAAACAAACAGTCGACGGACAGATAACAATTCCAAAAGAATTGCGGTGGTCTGGTGGCTAAATGCTGAGAGCTCTCGAGCGGTTGATGCAGATGCTGCAACAATAACAACAACAACAATAATAATAAATGCCAGTTGCAGCACACAATTGCAAAGCTAAGCAAAGCTAAAGCTGACTGCGTTAGGATAATGAGGCAGTGGGAAAAAACCGCACAACAACAACACGATGGATACAACAATTTTGCCAAAGCGGTAGAAAAATGTTGCAACAACAACAACTAAACGACAAGACGACAACAAGAACAGCCAACAACAGCAACGACAACGACAACGACAGCGGCAACAACTAACGTCAAAGTTAATGATGCTTTTAAAAAGTTGTTTAAGCTGCCACCACATGTGCGCACTTATGTTACGCGGCAGTTGGTGATTTTTGGGCGCATTGTTGTTGCATTGGCTGCAGTTAGTCGTCCCGACTGAGTGTCTGTTGATTTTGCATGACGCGCCCAGCTGTGTAATTTTTATTGATTCGCAACTTTGCTACGATTTCAAGTGGTTGCAAATCGATTTTCCTAGGAAAACCTATGCACGCATTGGACAAATATTGATAGTAAATATTGCATTAATTCCGTCGATATGAGTGCGTCGATCATTAGTTCTTTGAAAGCAGGGTGCGCCCTTTGCATAAGCGAACGTCAGTGCTTTGTGTGACTTAATCATTTTTCATTTACGTAACACAACAACAACAACCGGATATGCCAACGAACATGAAGCAAAGTACAACAGCAACAAAAACAACAACAACAACTCACACACAGAGGCAAATGCGTTTGTAACAATTTTCGGGCAATTAGCGCAACAAATTCCAAGACGAAATTAAGTCATAAAAAAAGGCCGAACGCCAACAACAGAACCCGCTCGAAGGAAAGTCAACCGGGTAGGAAATGCTGCAACAACAACAAAACAATGCATATAAAACGCTAAAAGGCTAAAATTGAAAAGTCAGAAAGAAAACCATCGACCAGACCACAACGAAGGTGATTAATTATAAACACTGACAAACAGAAATTTTCCACAAAATTCCCCACGCTTTACAAAAAGGACCGCAACCAGGGCCAGTGGTTTTTTACGAATGTGTGTGTGTGTGTGTGTGTGTGTTTGAAGAAGGTAAAAGAAGCGCCATTAACTGGCCGATAATTTCGATGATTATGCGCAGCTAATTGCCCTGAACTTACGCCGCTCCAAGGCGAAAAGGACAGCAATAGGCAGCAACACACTCAGCGTGGCGGCAACGGTTGCGGTGTGTGTGTGTGTGTGCTGGCTGCCTAATTTAGCTATAAACCATTTACAATAAAATACTCAGTGTTTTTTTATGCTCGGCAACAAATGAGCAGCACAACTAATTTGTTTGTTTCTTAATTTGAAATGGAATGACAAACGAAAAATCGAAAAATTGAAAAGTTTAATGGGAGGTCAAGTGGCAATGGCAGGTTCAACTATTTGAATGATTTTATGTAAACACATTTATGTTTAAATGTGTGTACAATGCAACTAATTGTACAAATGATTGTTGTCAAAACAAAGAAACCTTTATTATAAAAGCCTAAAATTCTAGGCTATAGCATCTGAAATGGTCCTCGAACATAGACCTCACAGATTTTCAATCGAATACCTTAAGCACTAAGCTTACTGACTTATTTTTGAGAACAAATCAGCCATGGTGGTCTGAAAAGTTTCCAACCTAACAAAGAAAATGTATTTGACATTTTTTGGTCTGAAAAGTTTCGTAACAAAGATAACAGAAATTTGTTCTTCAAATTTATTTTAATTTTTCAACTTAGTCTCCTTGTAAGTCCCAGCAACAAAGCAACCTTTATTATGAAAACCCCAAATTCTATGCTAAACTATCTTAAATGGTGCTCGATCCTCTATTTAACAAAACCAAAAGAAACATTGGTAATGTTTCTTCGAAAATTGAAAAGTTTAATGGGAGGTCAAGTCTACTCAAGGCAACGGCTACTAGAAATTTTGTCCTTAAATTTATTTTAATTTTTCTACATAGTCTCCTTGCAAGTCTACACACTTCTCCCAGCGGTGCTCCCATCTTCAAACACTATTTTAGTGTACTAAATATATCCAAATCTTGATTCAATATGGAAATGTTTTTCGAAAATTGAAAAATTTAATAGGATTTTTAAAGTGGCAACGGCTACCAGACATGTTTTGTTCGAATTTATTTTAATTTGTTTAGATAGTCAGTTCTTAAAAGTCCCAGCGATGCTCCCATCTATTTAAGAAATCCAAAAGATGCATTGGAAATGTTTCTTCGAACACTACTTTAATGTACCAAACGTGCCTAAATCTTGATTCATTATGCGACAAGCATGTTCTTTGGTCTGAAAAGTTTTCAGCCATGGTCCCATCTTTCTAGCACCTTCAAATTGAGCGTTGGGAATATTCATTCGAACAAGTATTTTGGACTAATCTTGACTAAATATTTGACAAATAAGCTCTTTAGGCATTGTCTGAAAAATTTCTGATCAAACGAAGGTACAAGATTTATTTTTTCAAATTATTTTATATTAGTCTTCTAGTCTCTAGGAAAATTCTTAGTTATAAACAATAGAACCAAAGGGGCTGTAGGGGTTTTCAAGCACGCAAATTCAAATCAACAGTCTACAATTTTTAATGTTTAACTTAAGAAATAGTTCCTCTTTTTTTCAAAGAACATAAAATATCCCACCTGATTTCGAAGGACTTCTCAGCTGTTTTGATTCATAATCTTCAATGTACTTGCAGCCTTTAAACTTGCGAAAAAATCCTTTCGAATCTGATATATTATATTTATATACATATATATATATATATATATATATATATATATGGCCAAAATTCCCCTTCGATATTAATTTGAAAAAACTGATATGTTGATAGTTAAAATCCAGGTTACTTTGAATTTTTAACTTTTACAAATATACGCAGCAACACCAACACGTTTCATTTCATAACTTTTATAACTTTCAGCCATAAGTTTCAGTTCATTTTGTTGTCTTCTCTTTGAAGTTCGCAAGTTGGACTTATCAGCGTCAAGAGATCTTTTCATTCGCTCCATAAAATATATCATTACTTGCTGTTTTTATTTAAATTAAAAAAAATCACTGACTAATTTACTAATTGACTTCCAACTCATTATTGATTAAATTAATTGTTATGCTGTTGCAGCTGAAGGTGACATTCCCGAAAAGGCAATGACAGTAAAATAAGCAGAGTGAAAATTGTTGACTTACTGTGGTTGTTGTTGTGCCCATAAAAGACAAAAAGTGTATGAGTGAGAAAGAGAGAAAGAAGAGACATTTAAACCCTTTTGAACAGTGAAATCATTGTTGGATATGTAAACTTTTACAATTAGAATTTAAGTACTTTACAATTACAATAACAATTTAAGTACTTTTGTAACTAGTCAAACAGATTTCGTCCAAGTTGAACTAAAATAATTATGTGAATTAATAAATTCATCAAAGAAGCTTACTGGGTCAGGTGATGCTGGGTGAGGTGAGGTGTAACCTAAACCCAAATGTGATCTAAACGTTGTGAATAATGTTAACCTAACTTACACCAAAAATACTCCAGCAGGAAAATGTTACAACACTCACTGCCGCTGCCGACAATTTCAATAGCACAACAGCCATTAGGACTAAAAAAACAAATACCTATAAAACGTAAGACAATCCACAGCTGCGAACCAACTTCAGACTTTGATGCAGCTAATGTGAGGATACTGCACACACAACCACACTCGCACATGAGCAAAGCAACCAATAAACAAACAAACAAACGAATGAGCGCACCAATAAAACAACCACACACACACACACAGACACATAGTCCAACCAGACACTAAGGGAAGCTCGCACAGGAACCTCACTTTGCTCACTTTATGATCGCGTATCTCAAGTTTATCGCTTCATTTTCCATGTTTTATGCACATTTTATGCGCCGCTGCAAAGCAACCACACACACACACATACAGACACACAGCCAAACTCAGCCGCAGCCACACCGCACCGCAGTGGCCAAATTCGCGCAGCGGAGAACGTTCTGGTGTCCAAACAGTCTGCCATGACCACCGCCACGGCACAGCAAATGCCAGTCAGACGCGCTGACAGTCGAAATGTGAGCGCTGGGCTTTCGAGTGTGAGCCAAGCAGAAGCTGCCGCGGCAACCGAAGACGAAATATTTCGCAAGACACAACTTTCAGTAGAAATGCTGTGAAAGACAATGAGAAAAACCATCGGCAGGCAACCAGCGGTGCAGACCGAACCGCAGCGCCGAATCGTTGTTGGTATTTGGCATTGGCGTGGAAGTGATTCTGTTTCATTTTCGTGCATAATAAAGTTGGTTAACATGCGCCGTCATGTGGCCCTTGGGGGCGAAATGTGAATGAAATGCTCGGACCCACCAGAAGTTGAGTAAATGTGCATCCGACCGCCGCACACACTTGTGGCCGCGTGGGCCACTTCATACTACCTGCGCCCTCAACTGGCCAACGTCTGTCTGTGGCTTTTGTGAAATTCACTTAGGCCGACTGTGCGGTGCTTTCATTTTGGGGCGAGGGGGGAGACCTACTGGCGTGTAATTCCCGAACGTTTTGTTTGAGCCCGTTTAAAGATTGAATTGCACATCGATAGGAGCACTGCGAGGTACACTGAGAAGTTTTTATGGATGGATTGTCACTAGTTCGTATTTTGTTGTTGTTATAGTTTGACTAATTTGAGAAGATCTCTGGTGATGATTAGGCAGTAAGAAGTGACTAAAGAGACAAGTGTTCTCGGAATGGTTTGAAAATCTTCAAAAAAGTAAATTAAAACACTTCAGAGCTACCAAAAATTCCTTCTTGGATCAAACTGTTTGAATCAAACTGAAGATTTCCATCAAACACTTTTTCTAGTAGTTTTGAGTAGTTTTATTAAATCAAACTGATGATTGCCATCAAGCACTTTTTTTTTGTAGCTTTAAAGGTTTTTGTAAGTAATGTAAATATGCTGGCATTAATCTCTTCTTGGATCAAACTGTTTGAATCAAACTGCTAATTGTCTTAAAGCACTTTTTTAGCTTTAAACGTTTTTGTAAGTAATGTAAATATGCTGACATGAATCTCTTCTTTGATCAAACTTTTTCAATCAAACTGATGATTGACATCAAGCACTTTTTTCTTGTAGCTTTAAAGGTTATTGTGAGTGACGTAAATATGCTCACATGAATCTCTTCTTGGATCAAACTGTTTGATTCAAACTGATGAATTTCATCAAGCATTTTTTTCTAGCAGCTTTGAGTAGCTTTAAAGGTATCTGTAAGTAATGTAAATATTCTGACATGAATCTCTTCTTTGATCAAACTTTTTCAATCAAATTGATGACTGACATCAAGCACTTTTTTCTCGTAGCTGTAAAGGTTATTATGAATAACGTAAATATGCTCACATGAATCTCTTCTTGGATCAAACTGTTTGATTCAAACTGATGATTTCCATCAAGCACTTTTTCTAATAAATTTGAGTAGCTTTAAAGGTATCCATGAGTAGTCAAAATATGCTCCCATGAATCTTTTCTTGGATCAAACTGTTTGATTGAAACTGAAGATTTTCATCAAGCACTTTTTCTTCTCCAAAACGCTGGACAGTAGCAGATGAAGTGTTTTGTTTAAAAAGGTATTTTTTTATGAAAAAATATTTAAAATAATAATTAAATATTAATAATAAATATTAATATTAATAAAATGAAAAATATTTAATATAAAATAAAATAAAATAAAATAAAATAAAATAAAATAAAATAAAATAAAATATAAATAAAATAAAGTAAAATAAAATAAAACAAAATAAAATAAAATAAAATAAAATAAAATAAAATAAAATAAAATAAAATAAAATAAAATAAACAAAATAAAATAAAATAAAATAAAATAAAATAACATAACTTAAAATAAAATAAAATAAAATAAAATAAAACAAAATAGAATAATATAAAAATAAAATAAAAATAAAATAAAACAAAATAAAATAAAATAAAATAAGTATTATATATAACTATTTATGAAACAAAATAATTCAATTTAAATTTTTCATTTCACTTGAAAATTTCTCTCAGTGTCACAATATCTACAACTAAGCCATGTTGTCTTCAACAACGTCGTGTAGTCTGCCAGTACTCTACACTGCTGATAATAACAATAATAAAACTGATGATACTCCATCGATATTGAGCAATTTCTTAATACATTTTCGTATTTACTTGGCGTTACGCTGCATCTGGCGGCGCTGCATTGACGTCTGGCTCCTTGGCGTCTTCACCGTCTTTTCGCTTTGCTCTGCTCTGCTCAGCACTTTGCAAGCCATTTTGCCGATTTCCACAATCGACACCGAACCTATGCGGGTCGAGGATTGCATTTGTAATGATGCGACGGCAACACGTTGTCGATGACTAAGAGGAAATGCAAAGAAGAAACGAATCGACTGGGAGACTGCGCCAGAGCGGCGTAGAAAAAGCGGGTGCCAAGGCAATGAATTACACAATGCAACAAGAACAGAAGATAGAAGATTGAGGATTGAGAGGGCTGACCTTAACAGAGGATTGAATAAAATTACATGTCGCTGAGTCGTAAATAGAGTGAATTAAGTTATTATTGAAGATATTTTAAGTTGGAGCATTGCTTGCGAATTTGTCATAGAAAAGTGTGGAATTAAAGTTAAAAATAAAAATTTTAATCCTAAACAAATATAGGAATGAAGTTCAAAGCTTCATTTAGCATGGTTTGAAAGATTCAAATTAGGTTAAATATGTACCATTTTGTTCGACAACTTGTTGCCGTTTTGAAGGTAATTTAATTATGTCTCTCTTAGATAAAAATCCTGGCTAGTCACTATCGATGTGTGCGTCCTGATGGCACACAATTCTTCGCTTAGCTTTGTTAGGTTGCTATCGGGTTTGAATCGTTTTCCCCCCCTGGATCCGCCACTGCAACCAAGCTTTGGGAACTTCTGGCGCGTCAGTGTCAATGTGTGTGGCCTGACGTTGTTCTCATGGAACACAATTCCTCTCCAATTGGCCAAAGCTGACCACTTCTGGGCGATGGCTTCCTTCAGATCGTCCAAGCGTTGTCAGTACAGTTTCGAGTTAAGAGTTTGAACGTAGGAACTTGAGCAGCGTTCCCAATGCAGATAGCCAATCCCACCAAATACACAGCAAAATCTTCTTGACCGTCAATCCTGGCTTGACCACTGTTTGCGCCGGCTCACCACGATTCGACCACAACCCTTTTCACTTGACGTTGTTTTAAATGATCCACGTTTCAATATCAATCATCATTTGCTTCAGGAATGGATCGATTTTGGTGCGATTCAGTAGTGACCCACTGATGGAAGTTCGTTCCATGAAGATTTTTTGCGTTCACTCGTGTGGCACCCATACACTCATCGTGAAGGCTCATGAGACCACTTACTCATTGAACCAGATTCAGCTTCTCACGAATTCTAGTAGACTGAGAATAATCCTATCGGCTAGATTGTCGAAAAGGAAGTTGTCCAGGTGAGTAGTCCTTCTTCTGGGTAAAGCAGAACAAGTGTATAGAAGGTGAAGTACACTTTCTTTCTCTTTCTCGTCCAACGAATAACGACATAAGTCGTTTCAAAACAGCTCAAAACTTTAAGCGTGGGTCGCACTTTTACAATACAAAATACAAATAACTAATCCATTCTCCATTTGGAAAAATTATAGACTTGAATAGATACAACTTTTTTTGTATTTTTAATCCCAAACTTCCAGACACATTTATATCAAAAAAAAACTTTAAAGCCAAATTTTCAACAGGTTACTGCCAACCAACCAACCAACTCAATTCTTGCCCAATCATTTTTTTTTATGATTTCAGGAAATGGTCAAAAGTCATAAAATATAATTTACGCAAACAAGGCAACACAACAAGAACCAAAACTATACAACATGGCTAACAAGCTGCTAACAATATGGTGAAAATCAACAGGCAAAAAAAAAGAATTTCACATAAAGGCCAACTGGAACGTTGCACGTTGCATCCTCGACATGCTGACATATAGAATGTATGCGACTGTGTGTGTGTGTACGTGGTTGTATTTATATAGTATCTGTGTTTGTGTGTGTGTTTAAGCTGCCATAAACACTGATTAAGGCGGCAAATAAAACGCGCTCGCATGCATAAAAATACACACACACACCTTGCCGACAGACACACGCACGCACTCACCATATTTTGCTGATTAATTAACATCTGATTTAGAGCAGCAGCGGAGAAAAGTTGGCAGGCAGAGCCAGAGACTCCAAAAGGACCACCATGAAATCCTCAACCAACCAAGGACTGGGCCACCAAACGGAAGCTATGAAATTCTCTGCCCAATGTGCGAATAGTTTGAGTCAACAAGTAGCCAGTGTTGTGTGTGTGTGTGCGAGCAGCGCAATGGATTGTCGTGAATCACACGTGACTCACTACAATAGAGATGCACGCATCAATGGTCATGTTGGTGCAACGAGCAGTTCAAACATGACACCGACACGCTTCAATTGTGGCAAATAAAGCAAATGACCACTGCTGGCGGCCACCAGCAGTTCGATTGGTTCAATTGGATTTCAATGTTGTTGGGTGTTGATTTGCTTATGTTGTTAGATGAATTGATTTTCAACTGAATCGATGCAAAGCCAATTGATTTAAAAAAAGATGTGAACCATGAAAGACATATTTGATGAAGTTTTGGTGGAAAAAACATTGCTTCGATTTACCAGTGCAACTTTTAAGAATCATGAATTTGAGTTTGGTTTGAAATAACATTAAAAAAGATAGATAGATAGATAGATAGATAGATAGATAGATAGATAGATAGATAGATAGATAGATAGATAGATAGATAGCTAGCTAGCTAGCTAGATAGATAGCTAGATAGATAGATAGATAGATAGATAGATAGATAGATAGCTAGATAGATAGATAGATAGATAGATAGATAGATAGATAGATAGATAGATAGATAGATAGATAGATAGATAGATAGATAGATAGATAGATAGATAGATAGATAGATAGATAGATAGATAGATAGATAGATAGATAGATAGATAGATAGATAGATAGATAGATAGATAGATAGATAGATAGATAGATAGATAGATAGATAGATAGATAGATAGATAGATAGATAGATAGATAGATAGATAGATAGATAGATAGATAGATAGATAGATAGATAGATAGATAGATAGATAGATAGATAGATAGATAGATAGATAGATAGATAGATAGATAGATAGATAGATAGATAGATAGATAGATAGATAGATAGATAGATAGATAGATAGATAGATAGATAGATAGATAGATAGATAGATAGATAGATAGATAGATAGATAGATAGATAGATAGATAGATAGATAGATAGATAGATAGATAGATAGATAGATAGATAGATAGATAGATAGATAGATAGATAGATAGATAGATAGATAGATAGATAGATAGATAGATAGATAGATAGATAGATAGATAGATAGATAGATAGATAGATAGATAGATAGATAGATAGATAGATAGATAGATAGATAGATAGATAGATAGATAGATAGATAGATAGATAGATAGATAGATAGATAGATAGATAGATAGATAGATAGATAGATAGATAGATAGATAGATAGATAGATGGGGGGCAAAGGTACGTGCAGTTATGTGCCGTATGCAGCTAGCATGAACTGTACGGCCCAAATGTTCCGACTCTCACCTCCACGTGGTGCCCCCTGGTAACCCGAGCAACCCACCGTGAGATGCAGTAACCAACCTGCATGGATCGTGGGTCGGGGCTGACGAGAGCGGGAGACCTCAGCAGAGCTCTCTGACGAGGTTTTGGCAGACCAATATGGTACGGAGTATCTGATATCATCGGTTGCTGACATGGGACGCGACCAGATCAGGACCAGTCGATCGCAGGCCAAACAAAGCGCGCGATGACAAAAAGTCCCCAACGATGCACAGGTGAACGGTAGCCGTGAGTACACAGAGGACTACATAACCACGACACGGACGCCAGGGTCTGAGACCAGTAGGACCTTGGTGATTATGGCACTGGAAATAAGTTGGAATAGTTGACATGGGCTGGTGACTGTAGTGACTGGCCTTTTAGTAAGTGTGGAGTGAAATCCCACTGAAATGGCGGTCCAGATATTGCTACAGTTGCCTCCGTCCCGATAAAACCTTGGCAGGCCTCGAGGTACGTTCCCAGCCCGTCGCCATTAGGTTGGTGGTGCAGGTTAGGTTGAGCTTGCTCCCTATTCACGCTGACCCGGCTCTGAACGCATGTACCCATAAGGACATGCGTCAACCCTAGCGCTGGCCTCCCTGCTTAGGCATAGACAACCACGGGGTCATTAAGGCGACTGCACTTTCGAAATGGGATAGCGGCCTCGAGGGGGGACCCAACCGCAATGAGTACTGAAAATTTGATGACGAATATGGCAAATACAAAGGACAATGAGAGTACACCGCCGCCTTTTCAAGGCAGCACACGAACTAGACGTTCTCCTGTTATTGCCTCGAGGGTAACACTGATCAACCAGAGACCTAAAATAATTATTATCCATATTTTGGGGAATGAAAAAATTGCCCTAATTTAAGAAATTTATATAATTATTGTTTTATAATAATTATTCCCAATAAGAAAATTTTTACGTCGCCTATAACTATTATCATGTAATAAATATTTTTGAGTTGCATAATAACTCTTATAAGTAACAAGTATAATTTTCGTTGTCGATAATTATTATTTTGGGATTTATGTTTTTTACATTGCTTCATAACTTTTATTTATGACTTTTTTAATTTACGTTACCGATAACTATTATTTTGAGAAATTTTTTTTTTACGTTGCTTCATAACTTTTATTTATGATTTTTTTCATTTACGTTGCCGATAACTATTATTTTGAAAAAAAAAAATTTTTTACGTTGAATTAATACATTTTGGATATGAATTCATTTTTAATTGTTTTAAATTTACAAACGCAAATTAACTGCAGAAACCTTATTTCCACCAACAACTAAACCATTCAAAATCAATTCATACTCAAAATGTGGTAAGGCAACGTAAATAAAAAAATTTCTTTCATAAAAGTTATGAGGCAACGTAAAAAAAATTGTCTTTCAAATAATAGTTATCGGTAACGTAATAAATAAAAATCATAAATAAAAGTTATGAAGCAACGTAAAAAAAATTTTCTCAAAATAATAGTTATCGGTAACGTAAATAAGTAAAAATCATAAATAAAAGTTATGAACAACGTAAACAAAAAAAATCCCAAAATAATAATTATCCAGAATGAAAAAAATATTTATTTCTCATAACAGTTATTATGCAACGTAAAAATTAATTGTCGCAAATAATAATTATAATCAACAAATAAAATTTATGTTGCATTGTAATAGTTACATTGCAATTAGTTTCTTAAAAAACTTATAATAGTTAAGTCCCTGTGATCAACAGCAAAATGGCTTTTCTGGTTCTGACATCAGTTCTAGGCTAATTAGGGACCGCTGATTTCGAATCCGCAAACCGTTTTGAAAACTTAGTTTCCGTTTTCGCAAAAAATGGGCGTGTCACTTTTTCGGATTTTCCCTGACTTTTTTCACGTTTGGGATTGTAATTTCTAGACCAATAAACCGGTTGACATAATTTTCACCTCGTTGCATTACCAACACCGCACGGTTTCATTTCCGATGCAATTTATTTTTATAGGTTTTAAAATTCCGCGGCAATTGGACCTCAAAGTCGGAAAATATGGAATTTCAAGGCGTTTTCTTTGATGTTAAAAAACAAACACATTTTTCGTAAATCAATTATCGAGTTATGTATAACAAGAAAGCGGAAACATGAAATTATACAACACAGCCAAATTTTTTTGCGTGAGTCCCATTCTCATCGAAATAATAGCAAAAATGTACCATAGTCATTTTCATAATTTTTGATACTACTTCCTTAAAAAATTAAGGGCCTCAAAATATGCTCTTTTATATATTCCATTCACTGTCTGGAATACAAGTGAAAAACCAAAAAATTTTGAATTGCTTCAAACAAAACAAAATTAAAAACTTTGCATATTTTGAGGCTCTTACTTTTTAAAGGAAAAAAACGGAAACCTGTTGAAAATGACTTTGGTACATTTTTGCTATTATTTCGATGAGAATGGGACTCACGCCAAAAAATTTGGCTGTGTTGCATTACTTGATGTTTCCGCTTTCTTGTTATACATAACTCGATAATTGATTTACGAAAAATGTGTTTGTTTTTTAACATCAAAGAAAACGCCTTGAAATTCCATATTTTCCGACTTTGAGGTCCAATTGCCGCGGAATTTTAAAACCTATAAAAATAAATTGCATCGGAAATGAAACCGTGCGGTGTTGGTAATGCAACGAGGTGAAAATGATGTCAACCGGTTTATTGGTCTAGAAATTACAATCCCAAACGTGAAAAAAGTCAGGGAAAATCCGAAAAAGTGACACGCCCATTTTTTGCGAAAACGGAAACTAAGTTTTCAAAACGGTTTGCGGATTCGAAATCAGCGGTCCCTAATTGCCCTAGAACTGATGTCAAACCCAGAAAAGCCGACCAAAAGTCGAAATTTGTTGCCCTGTGTAATCAGAGGCCAAGGAGAAATCGACCACGAAACCCCAGAACCAGGAGGCATCGCACCCAGAGACCCCAATGCTACACCGCGCGCTGTTTTAGACACTTCAAAACCTACCCCGATTGTCTCAACACCAGGAGATATCGCAAAATCCGCTCGACCAGAAAAGCAAGGATCGGGTAATATAAACATACCGACAGCTCACTACGATAGCACTATTCTAGCACCGATGGTTGCGCTAGGTCGGGAGATAGATGAGCTTATGCGATACTGCAACGCACAGAGAAATATGCACAAGGATGTTTTAAGACGATGCAGCATCATCAGGCGTTTGCATACTGAGGCAATGATACAGGTGGACAAGGAACAGAAGCAGTTAAGAGCGAGAACTAACCGAATCGCGGCAACAGTGTTTGAGACTGATGCGTCTGGCGCACGAAGTGGAACACACTCTGCCAAGCGGGCGAGAGCAACAGCTAGCCCTAAGGGTCCTGGAAAAGTCAAGTCTCCCGCAGCGAAGAAGCAGAAAGCGCTGGATGCGATGGTTACGCCAAAGTTACCGGAAGCGCCAGCTAATAATGAAGCCTGGACTAAGATCCGGAGAAAAAATAGACAGCGGGAGAGTCAGACAATTCGACCGAGGGCGGACGCCATCATAATTACCACCAAAGGAAACGAGTCTTATGCTAACATCCTACGGAAGACCAGCACGGAACTTAAGGCCATGTTCGACGGGGTTCGCACTGTTCGAAGGACACAAAAAGGGGACCTCCTCCTTGAGCTTAATCGCGCGAAGGATACAACCGCAATTACATTCCAGGCGGCCATTGAGGGTGTTCTGAAGGACGAGGCGGTAGTGCAAGTGAGAACACACATGATCACGGTGCAATGTAAGGGTCTGGTCTCCGACATCAGCACCAAAGAGGAGCTCCTTGATGCTCTGGAGGAACAGGCCAAAATCAATCGGCCAGGACTATCTGCAATAAGGAGTATGAGGAACACGTACGGTGGAACGCAGACAGCGTACATTACACTTCCGGCGGAAGACGCTAGAAGAGTGGTTGACCTAAAGCACCTGCGGGTGGGATGGGTCCGCTGTCGCGTGTCTGAGACCGCATCGCCAACAAGATGCTTTAGGTGCTGGGGCTATGGCCACATGGCAGCAGCATGCAAAGAGGCGGACCGAACGGGACTCTGTAGAAGGTGTGGCGAGGGTGGCCACATGGCGTCCACATGCATAAACCCGGAAAGATGTGCACTTTGTGGAGGATCACACGCTGCGGGGAGCTCATTGTGCCCGCGGTACCAGGAGGCAAAGAACAAGAGACGCGGATGAGAATTATTCAAATTAACTTGAACCACTGCGCGGCCGCACAAGACTTGCTGTGGCAGAGCCAGGTGGAGCTGAGAGCAGACGTTGCCGTACTGGCGGAGCCGTACGTTGCGATAGATTCGTACAACTACACGTCGGATCAATCGCATAAGGCCGCTATCTGGATCCTGGGCGACAAAACCCCACAGTCCAGTCCGAAGGTGGCAAACCAGGGATTTACATGGGTGCGAATCGAAGGGCTCTACATAGTTAGCTGCTACGCACAACCGAGCATGCCAATAGATGAGTTTCAACAGATGATGGGAAAAATGGTAACGGAATTGCGAGGTAAGCGTCCCGTTATAGTTGCAGGAGATTATAACGCCTGGTCGATGACATGGGGAAGTAGCCGCACTAACCAAAGAGGAAGGATAGTTGAAGAGGCATTTGCTACAATGGATCTAGTTTTGCTAAACGAGCCGGGGCGCTACACGTTTGACACTGGCAGTAGGCGATCGATTATTGATCTGGCCCACGCAGACAGAGCTACGGCAAACCGTGTAAGGTGGCAAATTGCGGAAATGTACACTCACAGCGATCATAATGCCATTATGATCGATGTGGACCAAGGACAAAGGCGTCCAACGTGTTTGCAGAAGGTCCAGCGGGTCTCGTGGAAGAGGAGCGCATTTGATGTGGAGGCATTCCAAGTAGCATGGAGTGGATTTTCATACAACGGAGATACGGCAACAACCAAGGCCATGCAGGTGGCCAAGCAATTAGAAAATGCGTGTGACGCGGCAATGCCAAGGCGAAATGCCACAGTAAACAGACCTCCCGCATACTGGTGGACGGATGAAATTGCGGAGTTGCGTAGAGCTTGCATAAAAGCACGAAGAAGGGCTCAAAGGGCGAGGGGCCGACCAAACTTTATGAACTTGCATTCTAACTTTAGAGCAAGCAGGTTAGCGTTAAAAAAAGCAATAACAGCCAGCAAAAATCGCTGCTTTAAGGAACTCCGTGACAGCGCTGACGCGGATCCGTGGGGACAGGCGTATAAAACTGTTATGAAGAAGGTGAAGGGGCCAAGAGCTCCACAACCCACATGCCCAGATCTATTAGAGAAGGTGGTGAGCGAACTTTTTCCCCGACAAGAAGGCATGGGCCAAGTCGGTCTAGACGAAATGAATGACTGGGAGGAAGTGCACGAAGTAGCGCCAGAAGAGGTGTTAGCCACGCTCTCGCGAATTAGTGATGGTAAAGCTCCCGGCCCGGACGGGGTACCAAATGCAGCACTCAAGGCCGCAGTGCGCACAAGGCCCGATGTCTTTGCGGACCTCTACAGCGCGTGCATCAAGGAAGGGACCTTTCCAAAACGTTGGAAGCGACAGCGTCTGGTATTATTACTGAAACCTGGCAAGGCACCGGATGAATCGTCGGCTTACAGACCATTATGTCTGTTAGACACGGTAGGCAAAATATTTGAGCGCATTATATGCGACCGCCTACAAGTGTACCTGGAAGGAAAAGAAGGGCTCTCCAATCAACAGTTCGGCTTTAGGCGACGGCGGTCTACGGTTGATGCCATACGCACGGTGGTAGGCATAGCCCGCGAAGCAACGAGAGGAACGGGTGGATGGTCCACCATAAAATACTGCGCGGTCGTCACCCTGGATATTCGAAATGCGTTCAATTCAGCCAACTGGACGAAGATATTGTTGGCTTTAAGGAACTTTGGCGTCCCAGCATACTTGCTGCGAGTGATTCGCAGCTACTTTTACGAGAGACTACTCGAGTACGACACGGAGGATGGGCCGAAAAAGTATGCGGTATCTGGTGGCGTCCCACAGGGCTCTGTTTTAGGTCCAACTCTGTGGAACGCAATGTATGACGGCGTCCTCAAATTGGATCTCCCCGCAAACACTACATTAGTCGGTTATGCGGACGACATTGCGCTAGTAGCAATAGGCAAGCAGATATTGGACGTTGAGCTAATTTGTAATGACGCAGTATCCAGAATTCAGCGCTGGCTAAACAATGCAGAGCTTGACTTGGCCGCCCACAAAACGGAGGTAGTGCTGGTGAGCGCGAGAAGAAGAAGAGAAGAAATGGTGGTGAATGTTGGAGGCCACGACATACGATCTAAGCCCGCCATCAAATACCTAGGAGTACTGATAGATTCACGATTAACTTTCAAGGAGCACCTAAAGTCAGTCGGTAAAAAGGCGGCAGCAGTAAACGGGGCGCTCTTCCGCATGCTCCCCAACATAGGGGGACCGCAAGGAGCCAGGAGGAGACTGCTCTCCACAGTCACGGATTCTATCGTCTTTTACGCAGCGCCGATATGGGCAGGCGCAAAGCACACACACATGCGTGAGGCAAGGCAGGCTTACAGGATAAGCGCTCTAAGGGTGGCTTGTGCATACCGAACGGTATCCGAGGAGGCGGTATGCGTGATTGCGGGGAAAGTACCGTTTGACATTCGTGCACGGGAGTTGCAGCAGCTGTATACAACTCAAGGCATAAAACCGACAATAGAGCAGAAGTTAGAGCAGCGGAACAAATCGCTTAACGAATGGCAACTAAGATGGGAGCAAGTAAGCAAAGGTCGGTGGACGTACGAGCTGATCCCCCGAATAAAGACGTGGATGCAGAGAAAGCATGGAGACGTAGACTACCACCTAACGCAGCTGCTGAGTGGGCATGGGTGCTTTTTGTACTACCTACATAAGTTTAATTTAGCGGACACTCCCTTCTGTCCAAATTGTCAGGGAGAGGCTGAGAGCGCAAAACATATAATTTTAGACTGTGGACGCTTTGACCATGAGCGGAAGGAGCTTGCACAAGTATTCGGAAGTTCTCCGACGGTGGAGAATTTCGTTATGGAGATGTGTGACACGACAGAAAAATGGAATGCTGGGTGTACATTTGCTGCTCGAGTTATGTTAAAGCTATGCGATATAGAGCGGGAGCGAAAGCGCGTACAGCGACAACAACAGCTTGTGGAACAGGAAGTACAATCTGCAACATCAATATTGCTGACAGGGGAGAGGCAGTTACCAGATGAAATGGGCTCGACACTACGAGAAACATGACAAAGACCATGACTGACGCTTGAGATACAATACTCAAAACGGCCTCCTTGACGTAATTACCTACCGGTATCCCAGGGGGGACTAACCGTCGGACAGTGAGGGGGTTTTAGTGGGTTAAAGTCTCACACTGACTGGGTGGCTTTCGATGCTTTCCCCCTCAATAAAAAAAAAAAAAAAAAAAAAAAAAGATAGATAGATAGATAGATAGATAGATAGATAGATAGATAGATAGATAGATAGATAGATAGATAGATAGATAGATAGATAGATAGATAGATAGATAGATAGATAGATAGATAGATAGATAGATAGATAGATAGATAGATAGATAGATAGATAGATAGATAGATAGATAGATAGATAGATAGATAGATAGATAGATAGATAGATAGATAGATAGATAGATAGATAGATAGATAGATAGATAGATAGATAGATAGATAGATAGATAGATAGATAGATAGATAGATAGATAGATAGATAGATAGATAGATAGATAGATAGATAGATAGATAGATAGATAGATAGATAGATAGATAGATAGATAGATAGATAGATAGGTAGATAGATAGATAGATAGATAGATAGATAGATAGATAGATAGATAGATAGATAGATAGATAGATCCTTGCGCGCAATTCCAACCAAGCACCGCAATCATTGCATCCTTTCCCTGCGCTCCTCACCGCTTCTTCTCAACGCGGCGCCATGGCAACCAACCAAAAACTACGTCCAAAAACAGAACGAAGAACCAACCAAACACTAACCGCAGCCCCACCACATGCAAGGCATGACAAATATGACAATAGACCGCACTGTGGGCGCCATGACACTGAGTGATGATTGAAAAGCGCCGGCGCAGACAGCTACAGAAGCCGTTGCGACCCAGCGAAACAATGCACCAACAAAATTAAACAAACACAAGAATCGAAAAGAATTTCAATATTAAAAGTCAGCCAAGAAGTCATGCCGATTGCAAGGCGGGTCAATAGCAACAATTCAAGCAGCAACAACAACGCGTAACAGTTTTAGTGCTCAGGACCAAAAGCGTTGAGATGAAGCAAAGCTTCTGCTGGGGAGGGCTGCTGTTGAATTTTATATGTTTTATTGTTGTTTTTTGTTGTTGTTGGTGTTGTTGTTCCTATTGTTGTTGTTGTTGGCCATCACTTGCCATGGTCAATGGCTGCGTCGAAACAGAAAATGAAGGTTTTTCAAAGGGATTAGCTGCGTTTAACAATGCGCTGTGTTCTTGTTGTTCTTATTGTTGTTGTTATTGTTGCTGTTGCTGTTGCCGTTGTTTGTTTGTTGTTGAATTTTGGAATTTGTTCTGGCTTGTTAAGAGTTGTTAAGATTATGATATACAGCCGCATGCGAGCGGCCATTACGAGCGCAGCAGGAATGTGGGAATCTGTATTCGGTTCGATGGGATTTTTTCGTCGATTGCTGCGCATTCGTTCGTCCGTCTGCCAACCATCTTCTTGATGGTTCTTCTCGTGTCGGCCCCACTCGATACGTTTTGTTTTATATTTCTCTTGGTATATTTACACAGGCGCGCGTATCTGTGTATCTCACAGTTGCAACACATAATCGATTTATGTATTTTTCATGATTCGTTGTTAGTTGTGTTGGATTTTTTATGAGAGTTGCTTGTTTTTTTTTGGTTTGAAATTTTTGTATTGGTCTCACCCGCTGTTGATTTGTTGTTGTTGTTGTAGTTGTATCGCTTTGTCTGCCTCTCAACTCTTTTGGGGGTTTTATGATTTGTTTGATGTCTTTTATACATTTGTTCTTATTTGTTGTTGTTGTTGTTTCTTTTTCATTTTTTGGTTCATTTTTTTAGTCGTTTTATGGTTCGGACCACCGGCGGTGGCTTTTCGTTGGCTGGTTGCTGGTCGTTTGGCATGTTTTATTAAAAAAAAATTCTTCATTTTTTTGGTTCATTTTTTGGTCCGAGCTGTTTGTTTGGTCCGAGTTGGATTGTCGACGTGCTCTTCATATTCGACGTTGTTGTGCTTTTTTCCCTGATAGATTTTTGTTAAATTGCTCTTGTTGATGGTAACATTTAAATTGTACACTCCAAAAGTGGAGAAGCTGTGCGCCACCGTTGCCACTGCCACGACAACTGCTGCTGCTGCTGTTGCTGCTGGTTCTATTGTTGTTGTTGTTGTTATTGTTGCTGCTCCATGGGTAGCCTTTGTGTTGTGCTATGTTCGGTGGCGGTGTCAGTGTTGTTGTTGTTGTTGTTGCTGGTGTTGGTGGATTATGAATAATCATGGCCATCAGCAGCATTTCAACGCCGCAATTATTCTTCTCCACTGAAAGTGTTAATTAAGAAACGTTAAAGAACATTTTCCGGGAATTTACGATTTCTGAATGAGCTCGAACGATTTCGAGATGGTTTTTGTGTTATTGTGTGCTGTAGTAAATTTCCCACAAACCGAAAAAAAAATCCAACAGAAATAAGAATACAAATATTTCTATAGACACAACCAGAGCCAGGAAGAGAAAACTCAGCGGTAAGGAGGGTTCAACTTTTGGGGTCCATGGACACTAAATAAATAAAATCAAATTTAATTGCTCGAGTTTTACAATTTTGAAACAAAAATATTGAAAGCAAAATGTGCCCTAATGAAAAAAATCATGTTTTTTTTTTAACATGAGAAACATATCTTTTGAAATTCACATTTTTTAATATCTGATATCGGTTACAGATATCGAAGATTTAAACAATTTGTCAACGGAAAATATTTGAATCGATTTTTTTAAAGTTCAATTTAAAGTTCAAAGACAATATTTTTTATTTTTAAAGAAAAAAAATAAGCAAATATTCGCTTTCAATTTCGATTTTGTAGGAAATTTCGATTTAGGATTACAAAAGATCAGACAAAAGTTCAGACGATTTTTTTAAAGTTCAATTTTGTACCGAAAAAAGTTGTTGAAATAAAAAAAACAAAAACATTTTTTTCAAAGGAAAAAATAAATAAATATTTTTTTTCAATTTAGGTTTGTATTAAGATTTGTTTTCATATTTTTTTTTATTAGATTTTGTATTTGTCAACGGAAAAGGTTTTAATCGAATTTGTTACGTTCAATTTTGTACAAAACAAAGTCGCTGAAATAAAAATACATTTTTTTTTAAGAAAAAATAAATCAAATTTGTTGACGTTAAATTTTGTAAAGAACAAAGTCGCTGAAATTAAAAAAAAACATTTTTAAGAAAAAAGTTAATAAATAAATATTTCTTTTTAATTAAGATTTTGTATTAATTTTCGATTCCAGATTTCAAAAGGTCAAAAAATTTGACATGGGAAAATATTTTAATTAATTTTTTATGTTCAATTTTGTACTGAACCAAGTCCCAGCAATTAAAAATAATAATTTTTAAGGAGAAAATAAATAAATATTTCTTTTCAATTTTGATTTTATATTAAATTTCAAATGCAGAGTTCAAAAGATCAGACAAAAGTCTAGACAAAGTTTTTGACGTTCAATTTTGTACCAAATAAAGTTGAATTTTACCTTTTTTTTAAGAAAAAAATTAATAAATAAACTGTCCTCTTCAATATAAATTTTTAATGAAATTTCAAATGGCGATTTCAATAGATCACACAAAAGTTCAGACGAATTTTTTGACGTTCAACTTTGTACAGAACAAAGTCGTTGAAAGTAAAAAAAACAATTTTTCAAAAAACTTTCAATTAGAATTCATATCAAATCTCATTTGCAGATTTCAAAAGATCAGAAAATTTTAAATTTTTTATGTTCAATTTTGTACCAAACAAAGTCGCTGAAATAAAAAAAACAATTTTTTAAGGAAAAAATAGATAAATAAACTTCTCTTTTCAATTTAGATTTTGTATGAAATTTCAAATACAGGATTTAAAAGATTACACAATTTTAAATGGTTAAATTTTGTACCGAATAAAGTCCTTGAAATAAAAAAAAACTTTTTTTTTAAGAAAAAATAATTAAATAAATATTTCTTTTCAATTTATATTTTGTATTAAATTTCAAATGCATAATTAAAAAATCAGACAAAAGTTCAGAAGATTTGGTTTACCTTTAACTTTGTACAGAACAAAGTCGTTCAATTAAAAAAAATTATAATAAAAATAATAATAATTAAAAAAATTATTAAATAAATATTTTTTTTCAATTTAGACTTTATATGAAATATCAATTACTGGGTTCAAAAGATCAGGCAGTTTTACATGAGAAAACATTTTCACCCAATTTTTTGACGTTTGATTTTGTGCCGAATAGAGACGCAGAAAAATGTTTTAGAAAAACTGCCGCTGAGGCACTAATGGGTTAATATGGCTTACAATTTCTAGTTATCTAGTTTAAAATTTAATTGGCTATGTACATTCGATTATCGAATTCTTTTTTTATTATGTTGCACACAAAGAAGGTTTTGAGGATCCCAACTTAATATAAATTTATTAATTAACTATTACAATTTATCACAAAGATTATGGGTGGCAAATATGATTTCAATTCATGGCTTTTGTATCACAATAATGCATCGTTGCTTGTTCGAGATTTTTTTGGCCAAAAACAACAGTAATCATGCCTCATGTGACTGTATTCACCGGACTTGACCATCTGTGACTCTTTTCCAACTATTCCCAAAACTGAAAGAACGGAAATTTGCGACTATTGAGAAGATAAAAATAGCTGATAGAACTCAGAACTCAACACCTTACAAAAAAGCGCACTTCAGAAGTGTTTCGAGGATTGGAATAATCGCTGATATCTGATATCAAATATATTAATATTTGAGGGATTATTTTCAAGGGAACAAAATAGTGATTGATGAATAGGGAGCGGATTTTCATACATTAAACAAAGTGATGCATACATAAATTGTCGAGAAAAAAATAGTCACCCTTTTTGAACAAACCTGGTATGAAAGAGTTTGGACCTTTGTTGGGCTAATTTTCAGGACTTGTTTTTCAAAAAGCTTGTATCATAGTTTTGTAGGAAAAAGCAAAATAATTACTGCCAAATAGGCATAACTCTGACAGAGTATAAATCACAAAGCATAAAAAAACAAGCATAAAAAAACAAGCTGTAATTTGAACAATTGCGAGTTTAACAAAATTTATGACCAAAACAACATTAAAAAGTCCTCCTAAAGTCCACTTGCTACCTATGCCCCCGTACGCGCTGAACTATGCATTCAACACTTGCAAGCTAAATCCTTCTCCTGCCCAGTGGCTGCGGGACTGCGACAGAGCGGCTGGTGTTGCGTTTGTGACACTTTGTGCCCGGCGAGTCACGTAGCAGCGATTTGATTTAATCGCGCTTCACACCTGGCTTCTGTCGTTGACAAGCGCGCGCTGTCGTCTGCGCCGTCGGCCACACCGTGCAGAAGGTGGCACAGTAGTTGGTGCTGTATGGTGTCCTGCCATGGCTGCCATGTTGCCAGCAATTTACAATGCGCAGCGCCGCAACTGCCCAACGCATACCAATGCCGGCACGGCTCCGCGCATGGCTCTGCATAGTTCGGGCGGTGCGTGTTGACAAAATGATTGACGTATTGTGACAGTGAAGCGGACAAGTTGAGAACATTAGCGGAGCGTATGTCACTTCTGGCTGTTGTGATTGAATCGGCCGACGGTTGCATGATGATTGCGAGTGGTCGGCAAGGGCTTTCAAATAAATGTTAACGAGTATAAAACAGTCAGTCAGGGCTGTTGGTTTGTTGGACTGAATGTCAAGAAAAGGAAATTCCTAAACTAGAGAATAAGAACAAGAAATGACGTGTAGAACGCGAGGGCATAAAATCGCTTTGAACAACTTTTTATAATTTCTTGTTGTGCTTCTGGGCTGAGCGGAATTTTGGAATAACTAAAACCATACTCCTGTAGGTTCAAAACTAACAATAAAAATTGCATACAAATTATGCTTTCAGTGAGATCTTTGCTTGAACCACGAGATATCCATAACTATTGTTTTGTATTTACCAAGAAAAACATTCTGAACTTAAAGCCTTCTCAGTACAAATCTAAGTCAAAAAGAAGCCTAAATACTATGGTAAATAATTGTCAATTTTATCTCGCTTTGGTCCCCAGCCAAAGGATCACAGAGTTAGTTTAAGAAGCAGAAAGCTTTGCTTGAACCATGAGGTATCCATAATTATTGTGGTGATCCATACCAAGAGAATCTTTCTGATCTTTCTACAGCGCTTTCAGTACTAAATCTAAGTGAAAAAGAAGCCTTAATTTCCAGTCAATAATTGTTAATAAGTATTATCTAATTCTGGTCCTCAGGAAAATAATCATAAGGTTAGGTAAAGAAGCAGAATGGTTTGCTATCCACAACTATTATGTTGATTTCTACCAAGAGAAACTTTCTGTTCTTCTTACAACGCTTTCAGTACAAAATCGAAGTGATAACAAGCTTCAATCTTCACTCAATAATCTAATAATCTAATCTAACTTTGGTCCTCAGTAAAAGGATCATAAAGTTAGGTTAATAAGCAAAAAGCTTTGCTTGAACCATGAGAAGATATCCACAACTATTGTATTGAGAAGAGAAACTTTCTGATCTTTCTACAGCGCTTTCAGTACAAAATCTAAGGATAAAAAAGCATCAATTTCCAGCCAATATAATGGAATTTTGGTGCTCAAGGATCAACGGATCAAAAGGTTAGCTTAACAAGCAAAAAGCTTCTCACAAAAAATGAATTTGCTTTGAGTAGACATTAATAGATCGTATATGTAGACGTCTTAAATACATCACTTAGGTCAAGTGGCCCATTGTATCACCACGTTTAGTTCTCCTTTAAGGTATCATGGCAAGTTAGAAAGGGGAATTTTTAATTATTTACAAAATTATTTATTTTTCAGCTCCTTTATTATCAATCTTTTTGAATTTTGACTTTTTGATTGATTTGATTTGATTTGATTTTTTTACAATATATTGAAGGTTTAAGGAACACAAAAAAATTTTCTTTTTTTTTTTAGCATATTGTCTCTTATACATATATCCTCCATTGCGGACACTTAATCTCCGGATTGGCAAGAGGGATAATGGGTATACAGGCAGCAAGGCTTTCATACTCACTTACTACATACAAGATGTGAAGCCGAATGTAATTTAGTTTTAGATTACGTTGCATTCAAATACAACAAACTGTAGAAAATTTAAAGCCCAATGGGAGTCCAAGGTTGGACATCAATCTGAGTGTCGAAGTTTGAGCTCCGACTCATTAGATATCAAAAAACTTTATCATTCAGACTACCGAATCAATTACCCTTTGAAAGCTCTGCCTGGCCAGCATAACTGCATACTTAGTTTCTTATAAAACTTTGGCTATAACCACTCGAACATGAACAAAGCATCCCTTTTAATGTAAAACATACAACTCATCTGCAGGCCATTAGGCCACCAAATCAATTACCATATATCAGTGGCGCATGCAGGATTTTATTTCGGGAAGGGTTTGGTGTAAATGTTTTGAGAACTTTGAAATAGAATACAATTTAGATGTATGAATCTTCAGACTGAGATCCAAAACATGTATGTTTTCCCTTCCTGACATATTTTGGTCCTGAAAGTTCAAAATAAAAAATTTAGTTAAAAGGAGACAACTTTTCTCTTTCATTTGATATCTATGTCTTCATCATTGCACAACCGCAAATATTTTAAAAAAATATTTGAAATGAGTATGTTCTTAAAATTTTAAAGTTCTTTAAAAAGGACTTTGGGTCAGAAAATGAAAAACTGACTATGCCAGGTTACTATAAATTACCTCTAGTTCCACGCCTATATCAACACTAAGATGGGTCTCGGCAAAAATAGGCTTAATAGGCTTGATATTTGCACAAATAATATATCTTTCATATTAGATTTTAAAACCAAAGGAGATAATTTATTTTATCTATGAAAATCTTCTTATCTTATCTTATCTTTCACCGTCAGTAATTTCTTAAAATCTCATCTGATTTTGACAATCTGTATATCTCTGGAAAGGCCAAGTTATTATCTTCTGATCGACGAACTGAAACAAAAGGGAAAAAACTGTTTTTTCGCAGATTTTTCGAAAACGCTTCTTACAAAAACTGTGTGATCTTCAGTTTCGTGTTCAGCGGCCCAAAGTTAGTCTAGGAAACACTTTTATTTTTAGGTGTATTTTTTGTGTCGAGTAGTGTTATTGATGATTGAATATTGATGATTGAATATATATGCGACGGTTATAAATTAAATGTCTGTACTAACTTAAAGACATTTCGGGACCAAAGACCCAAAACCCCTCCCCTGTGTGCGCCACTGCCATATATGTAGATATGCACTTTCAACCCAAAAAACCAATTCATATTCACCAAAGCTTCGTCACTTCGCAGACGCAAACCATTTCGTGCTATCCTTCTGGAAGCTTCGCCTCGCCAGCATAATTGCATAATTTTCTTACAAAGCTCTGGCAAGCAATAACCCCTCGAAGATGCCACAAAGCAACCCTTAGAGTAAAGCAACAAAAACACACTACCACCACCAGCCACCGCCACACATCGTCAGCGAGAAAAAATCCTGTTTCTTCCTTGCAATTTTATTTACGTTCGCAGTCATTCCTTGTAATTCGGTGGTGCTTTTTCGCCAACGAGTCGCATTTATAGCGCAACGTTCTAACACTGTCGTGGCGGTCCGATGCCCCATGGTTGTCAGGGTTGCCTGCACTCCCCTTTCAATTGCAGTTCAAATGCAAAATGAAACAAACACACACACAGTGACAAATTCAACAACAATTGAAAAGGTAAAATTCTCTCTCTCAAATGCTATAATTTCTCATTACGAACAACAAGAACAACTAGAACAACAACGTAAAAATCAACAACAACAACAACATCAAACAACAAATTATATAAAGTATGCTTAGTAGTAAAAATCTAAACAAATATTAAAAATACGAGGGGACTCTCAATTTTCTGGGAGTCTTCCGGGACAATTGAACAACAAACATAACATCTCTGCCGCACTCTGTCTCCAGGCGTCTCTCTCTCTCTCTGACAGCGCGACATCGCCACGCACTGTGACCCTCTGGGCGGTTTGGTGGTGGGACTGGTTGCGAACGTTGCCAGACGGAACGCGCACATCCCCCTCTCACCGCCCGGGTAAGGGATGGTGGTCGGTGTTGTGATGTGTGCGCAAGCAAGAAGAGAGCGCCGAGCTTTGATTTGCGGTGCTACGGATGAGTTACTTGATAAAATACAAACGTATAAAAATATACATACATATGATAAACGATGATGATATGATGAGTTGTACTCTAAAGTTTCAAGACGATGAAAAATACAATACATGAAGAGAATATTACGAGACACACATTGGTGAAAATGGTTGACAACTTGAGATTCCATTTCAAATCGAAGGCGACTTGCCCCGAGCCGTGGGCACGTTGCGCTCATGTAATGAGAGTTTAAAATACGGTACTATGGGGACGATCGACGTTGGTGACCGCCTTTTTGCCACTTCATACTACTAACTTCGTCACTAATAAATATTGGTGAACAATTATTATCAGAAAAACAAACAACAGATAAATTAGTTTTTAAAAATATTTTAAAGTTTTTGACGAGAGAAAATATGTTGAAAACACAACGACTAAAATAAACACGATTCAAAAACACTAAAAAGACCGCAAGTTTTCCATACCTTACAAACACTATCTACTATATCTCTGATATCGCTGATAACTCGAAAAGTACACATCGGACTTGGCTAATTGTAATTGTAGAACCCTAAATCTAGAACTAATTGTAGAACCCGATAAAAAGATAAAAGTCATCAAAGTAAAAGTTGATAGAAATACTAAAGAAAATACAGATATTTGAAAAACCGTCAAAATGACCATTCTAGTGTTAATGTAATTAATAAAAGATTTTGAGAAACACTAAAAGATGGTTCGGGTTAGCAGATAAGGCATTTAAATCCATAGGACAGTTTAACCAAGAAAACTGAGAAGAAAGGCCATGGCCGAATAAGGAAGTTCAAAGTGCCCACTAGTCAATTTCGAATGTTATATTTTTTTAATGTTATTAATAATATAAAAATGTATCCGGGTTCCAGCCCTTAAAGGTTAATCACTAATCTAAGCGAATTAATTAAAAAAAATAATTAATTAATTTTAAAATTAATAATTAAAAAATTAAAATTTAATTAAAAAAAATAATAATTATCACTTAGACGCATAACCTTAAAGAATTCTTTTCCGTTTTTTTTTGTTGGTTTTAGAAAGTTTTTGTTTCAAAAACAATTTTTTTTATAATTTTTGAATTTTGGTACAATTACCAAATTTTGTTCCCATATATTTTTCACATTATATATTTTTTACAAGTTGTTTCCACCTACGAGATATTTAAAAAAAAGATAAAACGTAATTTGTAAACATAACATTTTATTTCTTTTTTAGGTTATATTTCCCTTGGGGCTTTTTGGGGATTTTGGAGTCACAAGAAGATTGATATTCCCTCGAACCAGTATCCTAAGATTGCAATACCGAGAGACACAATCACACCGACGTTCAGTTTTGTTAAAAGATTCAAACCAAACTTAGTAATAAAAAGAACTGGGCAGAGATATCGGAAACCTACATATCTGATAGACCAGTATATGATAACATGATACATAATTAACTATGGCTCCTTTACGGAGGAAGGTGGTGTATACGGGCCGAGGTTCAGATACTTGGAACCTATCAGTGTTGCCAGCTGGGGAGATTTCCTCTTAGATTTTGGAGATTCTTGGCCTTTGAGGAGAATTTTTAGGAGGAAGGATTGTTTAGGTGAAGTTTAGAAGATTTTAATGGAGATATTTACATTTGACATCATTAGTGGAACTAAAGCTTTGAATATTGAAAGCTAAAATGTATAATTGAATTTAATTAAATTGTATGCTTGGGAGGAAGGTTTAGCTTTTTTTAAGATTTAGAAGAAAGTCATTTTAGGTATCTGGCAACACTGGAACCTATGGGTAAGTACGCTACAATTTTTTAAGCGGAAATCTAGTGAGGATATACTGAAACCGAAAGATATCCGACCCTTTCCGATACTCACGCGACAATCAAGGCAGTAAAATTATACCAGGTATCCCCGAAACTGGAGTCGCAATGCCTTGAGAGGAGCCTAAGCGAACTTGGCCTACAATCAGGAATGGGTCCTCTGGGTTTCGAGTTACGCTGGAAGAAAAATGACAGGCCGACAAGCCTTCAAGGAGGTGCGCTTCTATCCCCTTTGTAGGCCCAAAACCATTTTGTGGTTGGGGTGAGGGAACTTTATGCATTCCAACCAGAAAAGACGAAATAATCAGCAGGAATCAATCAGCAGGTATCTATGAGTATATCTGATTTTATAATACCAGACAAAATCTACAGATACAAAATCTACATACAGACAAAATCTACCAGACGACATTTTATACTTCAACCTGAGAGAAAACTTACAAAGTCTCTGAACGAAAAGTGGAATTCGTTTCAACGCTGAAAGATGGGTGTTTCACTGCTAAATTGCTTCTTACAGATAGATAAATTTTTCACTTCATAAAGTTGAATCCACTTGTCATAGTTGGCGTGGAGCGGGTTTGACATGCATTTTGTATACTATGAACTGCAGTTTGAACCCGAGGACTGCACATTTATATTTGATTCTATAATACCAGACGAAACTTACAGATTTTATACTTTAACTTGAGAGAAAACTTACGAAGTCTCTTAATGAAAAGTTCGATTCATTGCTGAAAGATAGGTGATTCACTGTTAAGTTACTTCTTACAGATAGATAAATATTTTGCTTCATAAAGTTAAATACACTTTTAATAGTTGACTTGGAGCAGCTTTGCCGATGCATTTTTCATACTACGAATCGCTCGAACACTGCCCATCTATATCTGATATTATAATACCAGACGAAACCTATACATTTTATACTTTAACTTGAGAGAAATCTTACGAAGTCTCTTAACAAAAAATCGAGTTCGATTCATTGCTAAAGGATGGGTGATTCACTGACAAATCGCCGAAAGTGTAATTTTTCATAGATCGCGTCTCAAATAAATCAATATTTCACTTGTAGATCGCTTCTTTCAAGTCATTGCAATATGCTGAAATTTCAACTAAGGACACAACATGTGATCGAGGTGATGACACTTTTGCCTTGCAATTTGCATATATTTTAGTCCCAATGCATTCATATTCTTGCAAAGAAAATCTAGCCGAGAAACCGATATATCAATCGATCCATCAACATCTATTACCATCAACAAATAAAATCAAATAATCATGAAATCAGGTCATCATCAAATCAAATTATCATCAAATCAATTCATCATCAAATGAAATAATCATCAAATCAGGTCATCATCAACATGAATTTCAAAAATCCTGATGCAAAGAATTCTTGCAGAACTGAGGTATGATAATTACGAACTATGTAGGAGCTGGTAAACAAGAAGAAAGACAGATTCGCTGATCGGGAACTGAATTCAAAACTACGCATAAATACTTAAGAACTAAGCATCGATAGTGTTCTGATGCAGTGCCTAAGAATACTTCCAAGAGGAGCTGTAGCAGACTATTGGCTATAAAATAGAAGGTTGATTTCAGTAGATTAAAGTACCCAACAATGATGGCGTGGAAGCATGGCCACTGTCGCGAAAGCACATACTCGTAGCGACTATTGGGTTGTTCGAGAGGAAGATGCTTCTAAAAATCTTTGTTCGGTTTGTGTTAGCTATCGAATAGAAACGAACAATGAGTTGTTTAAAGAGATGAAAGTAGTACAGCGAATCAACATTCAGCAGCTGCGCTGGTTTGGAAATGTCTTCCGTATGGACGCTGAAACTCTGGCAAAAAAGGTGTTCGATGCGGCAGTTGGAGGTCTACGGCAAAGAATGAGTCCGTGTCTCAAGTTAAGAATGCTCTATCAACTTTTGATGTGACCAACTGGAGAAGGCGCGCGCAAAGCAGAGGCGCCTAGAGAGAACTTTTGCGGCAGGCCATGGCCCGGTAATGGGTTGTTATGGCCAGTTAAGTATGCAAATAAAGTATAATAGAGACATCGATCTCGACAATAATGGATTATAAATAAATTCTAGTTAGATTTTCCGATTGAATACAAACTCAACAGATTCTCCTATCACACTCTAAATTGTATTGACTAAACGTTGCTGTTCTGTAACCTGAAGATCAATTTAATTGCATTTTTTCGTTGATTTTTTTGAATTTGTTTTCGTTTCGATTGCACCTCCATTAATATGTTTCTGTCGCCAAAATAGCTTCGCCGCTTTGAAAGCTAGAATAATGCGCACCGTAATCGCCGCGCTGTGGCTCCTTTAAGCCAGCGTTAAGTAGTTTGCTCACCGTAAATGGCCACTAATAAACTTTCCACTCGATTGCCATGTTGGCGACCGACGCAACAACCATGCAACAACGCTGTGTTTCAATTTGTTAACACGGCAATACACGGCCAGCGGATGCCGTAAAAAATTAACAAACCATAATTGTCAGGCAATTTGAAATGTGAAACTGTCACAGCGCCATCAACTGTGCATTTTAGGACTGTGCGGCGCACACACGCACGCGCACGCGTACACACAGCTCTCGATTCAATCGAACCCGTCCTGCGACTGGCATTTTTGTGTGCCGTTTGCACGTGTAGACAGCGCGCGCCGCACAAAAAGCACAAGCGCGGTTTTTGTTTGTCTGGAATTGGAACTTTAATGCATTAAAGTTCCAGGTAAGCGCAAGCGTAGTCCGCACTGGCAATTCAGTTTTTCACAGTTGTTGCCAAATGCAGTTGGCGCAGTTGTCCTTTAGGGACGCGCCGTTGCAATGTGATGCGCTGTGCCATTGCTTTGGTTGGCTTCGGGTTGGTGCTACAATTTTCTGAAATAGACTGGCAACTTTTTCACGCATTTGCGGCGACTCGCCTATGAATGCGGCGGCCGTTGTTCGTGCGGTTTGAACACTAGTTTAACACCTCATGCCGTGGCGTTGCTGCCACATGCCAACGTGTGATTAACTCTGCAAATGGAATGCGTCGAAGAGCGCCTTTTTTGGTCGCCGTTGGACGCGCGTTGCTGCCTGTGGAGTGTTAATTGCAGCGGCGAGAATTTTTCCTTTTCGAGTCGCTTAATTGGAAAATTTAAAGCGTAATCATTTTCCGCCAGTAGAATTGGCCAGGGAAATGTGACTATTGCAGAATGAGTCATTAAGTGTGCGCGGCGCACCAAGGAATCGCTGTGAAGTGGGCTCAAAGCATGACACTGCAACCGTACTTGGTATCGTATAGATTGGTCGATTTATTTGTATATACATTTGCGCAATTTTATTGTTTCTCTTTATGTTTAGTATTAGTTTAGCTAGTGACAAATTGCGTACAAATACAGTATTGCCGGCATTTTACAATTACAGTCAATTGCGCGGTTCATAACAGATATAACAGCTAACAGTTGCGTTTTGCTTCCAAGGCCGGTTTGTTTTTTTTTTTTGAAAACCCCTATTAAAAAGATAGTAGACAAATTTTAATAATAGCACATCTGTGGGAGAAAATCTGAGTGAAATTGCAGCGTGCTCGACGCATTATGGTTAGAGCTACGGTTCGTTCGCCGTAATTATAGCAGCGGTAAATTATGAAATACATTCCATGCGATAGCAGATACGTGTTGCACATTCTCCGTTCCGTAATCGTTCAACAGCATTTCAGCTTGGAAAGTTGTTTGGCGACGCGTTGTCGCTCCTAACTCAGAACGGGCGCCTGTATCTCGCGTCCCAGTGCGGACAGCTCTTTGAGAAACAGCCTCGCATTGCTGAGCGTCGACGAGCCGTAGATGATGCGCTTGTTCACGTTCGCCGTCTGCTTCTGCTTGATGTGGTCCGCCAGATTCTGGTATTCAATGTAGTTGCCGCCGCCCACCACGAACACGACCGCATCCTGGAATGGTGCACGATTCTTGGGCATAATGTCGCCACCCTTCAGCAGCTTGGGATCCAAATACAGGTAGTCGTCGGTCTCGGCATTGCTGCGGCATTCCATCACCTGCTCGGTGATCTTCGTAACGGGAAGACTCTGCGCAAGAAGAACATACGTGAGAAGGTACACCGAAAAGAGTGTGTTGCCAATTTGCATATTAATTTAGGTTTGAGTGTGTGTGTGTGCTGTGTGAAATGTTTTAATTAAGTGTTCGCCAGGCGGTGGAGTGTGCAAGCGATTGTGCGATCTCGGCGCTTGATAGGGTCCGCCTTAAGTGGCAATCAGCATGCGACTTGATTGCTTTAAGCTAAATGGTGAGCGCGCTCGACATTTAAAGCTGAGTTCATTAGACATTTGTGAATGCAGATTTTGTCGCTTTGAGGCGGTAAATGCAAATGTGCAGAGCGAATTAACAAAACAATGATTGGGCTCCAAATTGTACTAAAATTTTGTTCTTCATTATCCTTGAAAACTGTGGTTGAAGTACGATCTTCTGTAGGCTTAATGCGGACAACGTGGCTACTTGTGCTGGAAGCTCGGGTAAAGCAGCTTTGAAGACTTGGCAAGGTTCATTTACAAATCAAAATGGTTCCACAGACTTATCCCCATTTTCAAGTAGCATCACAAAGCGCCTTTTAGTGGTCTAAGTGTGTCTTTTGGGAGCGTTTTGTGCTCTGATAAAATATTCGAACTTTTAGAGGTATTTAAAACTGTGTTTGTTGCATTTTGAACTGATGAAATTTTCTGTTTTAAAATCTTTCTTTTAAATAATGGCTCTACTTCTGATCCACGGTGTATACAGTATTATAAAAACTTCTATCGGTGTAAACTGGTAGCCAGCGGCGTACAAAGAATTTCATTTGGGTGGCTCAGTACACAAGTTTTGAGTTCAACACCACTTAAAACCATATTTGCTACCCACGATTTTTGTAAAAAACAGATATTTGTGAAGGGTTTGAAGCCTCCAAAACCTTCTTGCGTACGCCTTATGTCAGCTAAAACTACAAAGACTACATCATAGTATAGATTTATATACCATAGACTGCATATAGAAATTGTAAAATACTGTCAAATAAAATCTGTATTTTGTGTTATGATTGCAAATCAAAATCTTTAGCAATAAACCTTTCAATTGGCAAATATTTTTCAATTAAAAAACTTCACTTACATGTCGCTTGACAACCAAATTTTTCACACCCTCCATGACGAACGATGAGCCTTGTGATACCAATTTCGAAAACATGGACACCGTGCGCGTGCCACCGCCTTCGTACTGTGCCGCCTGATGCAACGTTGGCGATCGATTCATAATCGCCTTCCAGCGCTGCACATACGCCAAAGGTGACAAATCGCAGCCGGCCTCTTGCAGCGCTTCCTTCATGCGTTCGAACTCGAATTCGGGCACATTCTGTGCGCAAATATAGTAAATAATGTAAAGACGCATTTTATCTTCGGGCAGTCCAAATTCGGCATCCTTCAGTAGCTCCAACAACGGACGATCCAGTGTTTGTTTTGACATGATTTTCTCTTCCAACTCGAAGAACGAATCCAAGCGACGCGCTTTAATGAAATTCAGTATTGCAGTGGCGATTTTCGTGTGCATATCGATGAGGCGTTTCTTTTCCATTAGTTGTGGCAGCGAATTGACAGCGTTGGTGAGTCGCGCCGTAGTATCGTTCACCATGGAGAAGGCCACTTCGTTTTCGCCATCAATGCCCATTGAGGTTTTCAGTCGTTTGATCTCCTCTTCAGAGTTGCGATACGACTCGAGTTCCTCTTGTATGGCCTCGGCAACTGTGGGAAAGGGGCTGCCCTTGTGCGTTACCCAGAAGCGATCGTTGCGATCTAGGTCGCAAGCCTTGGGCTTCTTGCGAGTGCCTGTGGGGACACAAATTGCATGCATGATTTTCAAATTGCCCACTTAAATGCAAATACTTACCCGTATTGGCTGCAGCTTCGTCCTCCACGTAAACCAAGTTGAGGCCTAGTTCGAGCACATCGTGTACCAGCGCCTGATAGGACCAAGTGTGATGCAAGGGCGTGGCCAAGTCCAAATTGCGATCCAGCAACAGCAACACGGGCCGCTGAAAGCTGAACACGCCGCCGCCCGCCTGCGTGGCGTCCATGTGAAACAAATTGGCGCGCGCATCCCATAGATTCTCGCGCAGCTTCTTCTCCAGCTTGCGCGCCACCATCTCGGCGGCGCTATTGCGCGGACAGCGTATGATGGGCACATTGCCCAATGTCACGAACACAGCAAACAGCGAGTCGACAATGGAGTCCATTAGTGCCTCCATCTCATCGTCGCGTGTATTGGCGCGATTTATCGAGTAGTAAGAGAGCTGATCACTTTGCTGATGCTTCAGTATGAAAAAGTCATCTTCCAGACTGATAAAGTTCACATACTGATCGTAGACGCGATGTATGTTGGCCACGCAACCGGCCTGCAGTGCGGCGGCGGCCAAGTCTTCGATTTTCTGCCGTGTTATGGGCGCCAGGAAATTCAGATGATATACATCGTAGAGGCCATTGCCAAAGTCTTGTTGTATGCGATCCAGATTCTCGTCGGTGGGCATGCAAAAGTAGATTGCAGGCACATCGGGAATCGAGTCGCGATCGGAATGCAATTGGCTGCGTGCAAACAAAGAACAATGTTAGTGCTTTATCGCGGGCGAGGGGAAATCGATACGGGCAAAGTTTGCCTGCTTACACATGCAACGTCACGCCCAGCTCGCGCAGCTCTTTTATGGAAATAATGGGCGATATGATGTCCTGCCCCACGCGATCGTAGATGAGTATCTTCCACACGGGCTCAGCTGCCAGCGCCTTGGGCTGTTGTGCATTCAGATTTAACATCTGTTTGATGGCGTCTGCAAATTGGAAAACGAAAAAAAAACAATTACACACAAACAGGTCAAACGAAAGCGTAGCTAATGGAAAGCTGCCGAGAAGTGGCTGGCGCTCCACTGCCCACACAGGCACAAACTTACTTATTTGTCGTTCGCGCAGCGTCAGCATTGTGTTGGCTTTAATTTAAATTAATTAATTATATCAATTTGCAATGCGCCAAGTGATTTCTTTCGAATTTTCACAACTATCTCACATCTTTGCTACTCTGCAGCTGTGAACTGTCAAATGCTACAAACCACGTATTCACCGTACACAGGCTTGCATGCAAATGTCAGAAGCGTATCGAAAGGCGAATGCATGATAAAGTGAACACAAAGCGCTGACGGCAATAATGCAGCGAAGCTGGCAGCACTGGCCGCCGTTGACAGTTGAAGATGGGAAATTTTCCTTTGTGCATTTGCATTTGCGGAAAATTTGTTTTCAGTCGATTGTAATAAGGCGGATTAGAAAGTCGTGTTTTGTGGTAGAGGAGCCCATAGAATTTCGTGTAAAACAACAGTTTTATAAATAGAATTAATAAAAGACTTGAAAAGCAGTTGAAGTGAATATTAACAGCTTGTGTTGGTGATTTAATTATAAATTAAAAAAAAGTTAATGAGCTGAAATATTGGAACGAATTTTGTTAGTCTCGAAGCAGACAACGCGAGCAAACGAATAGGGGAAAATTTGCATGAACAGTCAAACAGTGTAGCCAGAGTGATTGACGGCGTTATTAAATTTGTGGATTAAGTTATTCAAATAGTTTGCAATTAATTGCATTGATTGTAAATTAATATAATGAAAGTTATTAATAAAGTTTGAAGTGCGTAAAACAAACATCACGTGGACTCAGTGATTAGTAAAAATTAAAAAATATTTATAAATATCGAAAAAGTGGTTGATTCATTTTTAAATTATTTGCAGCGATTTATGTGAAAATATTTCCTACACAGTCAAAAATGAGTTAATTGATTTAAATATAACTAACAAGCAATTTCTGCAAATTTTACAATAAAAACCAAAATACATAAATTAATGCTATCAACAAGCAAAAAATAACCGCATTATTTTGCTCTAAAATATTTGCATCACTACAACCAATCAAATAATTCAACATCTAACTGAAATTTAATTCAAATTTAAATTAATTCCAACCCTCGTGCTTCATTTTGAAAGATTTCAACTGACACCGCAAGCTGTTTGCCCGTGAAATATTTCGCTGCCATAAGTCTGGCCACACCGCAAAACGTACAACGAGTAGGCTCGAATTTCAAGGCAAGATGTCAACAACAAAAACAACAATAACAATGCAGTAACGTGCATCGGAAGCGTGGCTTGTGCTTAAATTTCAAGTGCTTTTATTTATTACGTCAAATCGTTTTTGCCATTGTCGCCGTCGTCTTAATTATCACAACAAATAAAGCAGTGAAAATTGTCCCTCAAAGTGCACAACGCAAATCGTGGCGTATTCTCTTCGAGTCGGTGTCTGACTGTGTAGGTGTGTGTGTGTGTGGCGTTGTGCTGTGTGCTTAACGTGCAACGTGAAGTGAAAATGGTGTGTCTGCACTTATGCAGCGGCATTAACCCATTGTTCACTGTACCCGGTCTGCGTAATGGCGTCAGATTCAATTTAGTACTCATTGTTTTTCTAAACTTGCTCTTGAATTCGCGCAGTCAGCTGCTCATCAACGTACAAAATCAGGTGAGTGAATTTCATTTTTCAGTAATTTTGCTCCACCGGCTTTAAATTTTACCGTTTGCTGCAGACAGAAAATAAACTCACTCATACTTATCGCACTTGACTCTTCTCACTTTATCGTCTCGTTTTTGTTGTTGTTGTGCGCATGCCACAAAATTTGTCAGCCAGTCGAGCATACGCTAATGAACAACAACAACAACAACAATAGTTGCAAAATAATTTTAACAAAAAATAGACTCTAATCGGCTGATGCGTCGAACGCGTGGAGATAACACGACGACTTCTCTTATCTGTTATTTTTGTACATGAAAGCCAAAGTTGGCTGCGTTTGCTTGTTCGAAAGGCATTGAAAGCGCTGCTTAAATACTGAAAACCCAGTCAGCAGACCAACACTGACAGTCGCGATGCTATTTTCGGCGCTCAGGTGAAAAACGCCGAACTATGCACGTGTGAGTGAAAGAGCAACCGCGCAGAGAGACGTTTCGCTCAAAAGGGAAATTTTACTAAACTTTAAGCGGCGGCTTAAGTGCATGAAAAACTCAAGCAAATACAACTTTTCATTAAATTGTTTGCTGATATTTTAGTTAAACCCAAGAAATGTGCCAACCAAAAACATTACGAAACGGCGTGTTTTCCCTCAACGGCACTCTCGGCATTTGCACTCTCGCGTTCCGGCAGCTGCAGCGAAATAAATCAGCGTGGTATTTATTTTTCACCGCTTCTCCAATCTAACCGAAGCGGTCGGCTGTGGTTGCTCGGTCGGGCAGGCAGACACAGCCTGTGTTGTTGCTGTTGCAGTGTGTGCTGGCTGCCTGCTGAATGAGTCGCGTTGTGTCCTTGAACTTGCGTTTTGCCTTTTCCTGGGCGCTTCTTTTCAGCAATTGCCTCGCGTTTGAAATTTCGCAGACACGCGCATCGAGTAATCCACCTTTGGCAGTATTAAATTATTTCGTTTATGCATACAAAGCCATTATTTTGCCTCCCTAAGGAGATGACAAGACAATAAAGAAATGTCTTAACAAGATATTCGTGTTAACGTTGGAGCCAAGCAAAATGTTCATTTGTTTTTGTTCTACTGAAGAACTGTTGGACCTGAAGGCTTAACAACAAATGCATAGATCTAGATTGGTTGAGCTTACGTTTGGATGAACTTAAAGCGAGCTGATTTATTTGACCTTTATGAGCAACAGCACGTGACCAATTCCTTTCAGACTTCAGAGAAGTTGTTTAGTAGCAAGAAAGGACTCATAATCATAACAGATTACAAGTACAAGTCTGAAACTTGATTTTGATTCCAACCGGAAGTTTGAGTATAAACTATTCTCAGACGAGTTCAAAATTGAGATAGTGTATATTAAGACCAGTGTTAGCCTTTCCGGCTAGATTTAGCCTATTCTAAATGCGTTTAGCCTGAGAAGTTCCGATTTAGCCTTTTTTGCAGCCTTTTCAAAAATGTCATTTAGCGTTTTTCAGCCTTTTTTCGTTTGGTTGAACAAGGGACTTCATTAAAATCCAACTTCATCCAAAATACGAGAAAATATTGAAAAAATCTATCAGAGAAAATTGTCATGCTTTTCTTGTTAATTTAATAGAGCACCGATTGTCTAAAAATATAGACACATTAAATAAAATTATATATTTTCTGTGAAGAATGCTTTAAATGTTGTGAAATAGAATGTTTTTGATCACTTACAATACGAAAGATGTAAATACAGTTCAGACAAAATAACAACAATTGAAATACAATGGCAAAAATTTACAACATATAAGTGGGTTGCATATAGTGGTTACAATAAATTTTTGGGCCAAGGTTCGCCAATTTAGAAAGACATTAGGTGGGGGACAAACCATTTGCAAAATTGTGTAACGTTGTTTTTTACTTTTACTTTAGTGTCATGAACATCATAAAAGCCAAGCAAAGGAACCGAATTAACATAAAATGTTGAATGCCATTTTATATATTCCCTGTGGATTTAAAAGGGAGGGGAAATGTTGCCATAATTTTAATGTAGAAAATTATTGCTTAAAAAAAAGTATTCATCTAATTCATCTGATGATAACGAATTAATAATATATGATGTATAGACTGTATTAAGAAATAATACTGTATGATAGTAAAAGGCATGGAGTACTTTTTGCAAGTACTTGGTAACGGTACCTACTCTTTTTTTGTCGATATATGCTATGTAATTATTGGGATAATCACAGAATATTATAAAAGAGATCTGTTGACGGGAATTATAAAGTAAACCGGTACCTGAATACTGGCACATGTGACATGAAACCAAATCCAAATCCTGGCGTGGGTCTAAATTTATATTTCTGTCAATTTATAAAATTTCACACACACTTTTAGTGGTAGTGGCATTTTCGTTCGCTGCGAGAGAATTTTCGTAAAAATGTTTATACTCGAAAACTCACTCAACCATCTATAAGGAAAGTATATTAATAAACAATTTTGGTACATACCCATAGAGAAGGAAGTTTTGTATTATTATTAATATTAAAGCGTAGGAAGTGTAAAGCGGGAACGCATTTCTGGACGCAATGCTTGCGCCTCCCTCCTTCCAAGCAAGTAACGGGCCCACTTCCGCTAGCGACTCTCATTACAAAGCAAGGGGGCCATACCCAACTGCGCCCCTGCCGCAAGGTTCCCATAAACTCTGGACTTCAGTTAGCGAGAGCGTTGCTGAGCACGTTCGACAATTTGAGAATCCAGAGCTCATCCTCGCGGAGGATCATGCTGCCGAGACACATGTGCCTGAGCTGCCCGAAAGCTGGGCACCCACATATGAAGGGCAACGACGTTTCATTATCCTCAAGGCACATGTTGCATAAAGACAAGTCTTTGACTTCAATCCTGGTGAGGTACTCCTTAAAAGGAATAAACCCTATGTCAAGTCACTCTCCCCCTAAGCCCAGCAGGTAGCTCCTTCTGTTGGTTCTAGGCGCATCAATAAACATCTTTGGCTGCGCGCGTAGTCAAATTGCTTGCGAGTTATAGACATATCCGTTACCTAAATATGAGAATTTCACTAATTTCCCAACGATAATGTTTAGTGCACCGAAAAAACATGAGCCGTGCACTAAACAAACAAGTAATGTCGGTACACACGAAAAATGCTTAGCGGACAATAGAACGCTGCACTAATGATAAGAAATTAGGCTGTCTCCAGCATTAGTCGCAAAAACAAAACAGTGCCTTTGCTGCACTGATAGTAAGTAAGGAATAGCAGGTAGTCTAAGTTGTAAAGTGCAGTTTGGATATACCAAACTGGCACTCTGGATTCACCACTGGCATTCTAGTGATAATAAAATATATTAAACAAGACATACTCGATATGCATAAACACTCAATGCTGTTCCTGCCTACTCGATATTCGATGCTTTTTTTCAGTACCAGATGTGAGTACAAGTATCGAAGGGGTAAAGGGGTGAAGAAGTATCACTTTGTTGTATTCCCAGTAGAGAAACTAGATATTTTCAAAGCTTGACAACAAAAAAGTCAGATTTTTCATATTAAGAGCTACAAAAGCTTAATTAATTCGAAGAAGAGAACAAACGTCAAATGTCAATGTGGCAATTCATCTAAATTGGAGACGTTGGACACATTAGCATTGATGACAATGAAAGAATGAAGGTGATGATAGAAAATGAAGAAAGTTATCAATTTGTATTCTTTCTAACTACTGAAATTAGTGGCCTTAAGTCGACTTCCTAGGCCTTTCTAGTTCAGTACATCGCGACAGTTCTTCAACCTGATTTAGCCAACCAAATAAGGTAAAATTGTCCTCTGAGCAAACGTAGGTAGATAGTAAAGAGCTGCACAACACATTCTATTGGGCACACTTCACTACTGCACAGTACTGTACTTCATTGTCGCGTTGACAGCGAATTCAAATGTTCAATTGTTCTATTCTGCAAAAAAGCAAGCACTGCATCATTCGAAAATCTTTTCGCTACAGCAACGACAGTTCTTGTGTTCTGTTGTGAAGCAAAACATCAAAACAGAAAGCTATAATGAGGTTAAGTAACGGTAAATCACAGCAAGCACACCGAGTGAAGTAGAACTTCAACTTCACACCGAGTGAAACAGAACTTCTACTTCACACACTCATAATAAATATCGAAAAAATTATGTTTTAAACCTGTTTTACATGAACAGCCGAATTGAAATGCAGCCCAGATTCCATACAAAATACCAAAAACAAACATCAGGTACTCCGATCGTGCAAAACAAAAAACCGTATACTTCAAAAAGTTCTACTTCAGTGCTTCACTTCAGTCTTGTTTTACTTCAATGTTGTTCTACTTCAGTGTTGTTCCACTGCAGTATTGTTCTACTTCAGTGTTGTTCTATACTTCAAGTTGCTCAAAGTTCTATTGTCGTTTCCTGCAGTATTCGTATGAATATCAAAAGCTTTCTCCACTGCAGTGCTTGTTTTGTAGTGAAAGTGAAGAAGAGCGACAGTATTTGAAAGCACAGCGATGGTTTGCAAGTCATTTGTATAGTGCTTGCGCCGCTCTTTAGTAGATAGATAGATTTAAAAGGGGTAGTTGCACTTAGGTCAGAGATGATCTATTGTGCCCCTACAAGTTTTAGAGAACATCCCCTAATCCCACTGACCTAATGAAGCTAAGTAACTCACGGGGGTTATAGTGTTTGCTATTCTCTTCTGCAAGCCAGTATTGGCTCAGTTGTTGCCTCCTACGGCCACATACCGCATCGCAGTGCAGTATGATGTGCTCAGGAGTCTTCTCTGCTGTTCCACAAAGTTTACAGATAATTATTTATAGAATAATTATCTATGAAAAACCTCGTAGCTGTCTTGTCATTAAAGTTTGAAAGATTGCATGTGGTGGCTAAAAACCTAAAACCTCTGCCAGTTATATTAGTCCACTCTTTAACAATACATTTCTTTAAGTTAAAACTAGTTGACCTTCATCAGTGATGTAATTGCCAATAAGAAGCTTGTAAGTTTTTGTGAAAGTTTTCAATCAACCAAATTTGTTGTCAATTGTCAAAGGGCAACCTTCGCAGTCATTAAAAGGACAACAAGTAGTATAAGCTACTTTGTATTCGTCATGTATGTTTGTAAGTACATACTTAGCTCAAGGCCAACATTTCCCAGTCAAATTCCTCTTTTGTCTACTTTCCTCTGAAGGTTTAACTTGTAGCTTTGCAGGATTTACGCTTTCGACTGTTGCTAACCAGGCCGTTGTGCGACTTTACTGCAGCCGTAATCTGTACAACATATCATAAACTATCACTTTAGCCTTCTACTTTGCTCTACACGCCCCTAAGACTTGTGCAATGCCATTAGAACTTTGGGTTTTCTTTTTCTTATTGTTGAAATTTCTGCGCTGCCCCCAAAACGATTTCTTTTGATACCTTTTCGAGGGGTTGTTTGTGTTGTGCTTTTCTCATTTTTCTACAATTCTCGCATTTGTGTGGTGCTTATTGTTCGTTATACTACCATTGCACTTAATAAGAAACAACACAACAACAACACCAACAACTAATACAATACAAAACATCTCTAGTGGTCGCCGTGTTCTGCTGCTTATTGTGCAGTTGTGTTCTATGCCGTTTTACAAGTTGTTGTTGTTTGTATTTTCCTTTTTTTTCTTGCACTTTTTAGATTTAGTTCAGGGACATTGTTTTGTTTCGCAACGTTCAGCGCTGCTCTGCAGCGTGTGACCTTTCGAATGTGGCTTTGTTGCAGCGCAAAGTTTTTTGCGTATTTAAAACTAAGCGCACTCAAGGGTTTCATTTTAAAGCGAAACTAAAAATATTATTAAGTATCCTGCCGTTAATATCCTTTTAAGGAGCGTAACACAATTCAAGTTATAGTTTTCGTTAGAAAATAACGAAACGATGAACGGGACTTGAGGCTCTGATGTAGTTTGTAGGTCAATTTTTAAATATTCGTTGCGTCTAGAGGTCGCCTTGAAGAAGTTAGAGGTTTGATGGGACTCCTCTAGAGATTTAGATTGAGAGTTAGTGTCAGTTTCATTTATGAATTGACGTGGTGTGAGACATGTGTCAAATAAGAAGGGGTCATATAGAGAAATAAAGGATGCATCTTAACAACTGGCAGCGAATGCATAGTAAGAAGAAGTTTAGGTCGGTTGCGACACATAATAAGCTACAACTTATCTGAGTTCCTGGACATTGTGGTGTTTGTGATAACGAAACTGCCGATAAACTGACTAACTGTGGATTAGTGTCTACTCTCTTGGGACCAGAACCAATAAGAGGCACCAGTCTAGCAGGTACCCTGGACTGGATCGAATCCTATGTAAACAACTTACATAGGGAGCATTAATCTGGTTCGGAAAGCTGTAGGACTGCCAAGTGTTTTGTGTTAAGCCCGAACAGGAAGGCAGGGATATTCATTTTGACTTTAGGGAGGAAAGATCTTGACCGGCTGGTCGGACTAACCACAGGACACAATTCATTGAGCCAGCGAGGGTATCATCGAAGATCCAACTTGAATATCCTGTCTGTAGGAGATAGACAGCACCGAGCTTAATGTCTGTTGTGTCCAGCCTTCGCTAGAACGATATTCCGCACTTTGAATTCAGATGTTATAAGGATGGAACATTCTGGTTCATTCTCTTACCCTATATGATCTAAGATTCATTGAAGAATCCATGAAATTTGTGCAGGAGGATGAGTACTCCCCTTCCCTACTTATTCACTTTCTTGTATCCCCAAACCTTGTATCATTCTTTTCTGAAGCCAACATGGGCATCTTCGAGGATCTAACTTGCACATTCTGTCTGGAGAAGGTAGATGGCACAGAGCATAATCTCTGTGTATGTCCCGGCTTCGGTAGAACACGATTACGCACTTTGGATTCAGATGTTGTGAAGATGGGCGAAGTCTATTCTCTTACCCTGTGTGATCTCCTAAGACTCATTAAAGAAATTTGTAAAGGAAATTTGTGCTGGGGGACGAGTAGTCCCCTTCCCCCCTTCCCTACTTTCTTGTATCCACCACACTTTTTATGATTTTCGATCAGTTTTTTCTGAGCCTTAATTACAATTACAGGCTACCTAGCCTGAGTACTTAAGGAGTGGAGTACCTCCTGTGGTAAATTTTCTCGACTCCCCTTACATCTATCCATCCATCTAGGTATATTGCAATAACTGAAAAATTTGTATATTTAAAACGTAATAAAAACTAACCCATAGTAAAATAAATGATTTTAAATAAATGAGTTTAGAATGTAAAGTATAATTTACTTCATTTCTACTCATTTACAAAAAGATTGAGTAAAGTAGTAATATTTGGTTTAGGCTTCATAGCGAAATACTCAATTTTCTATGTCTATGCATTCATTACACTCACAGATACGCAGCGCTAGAAAGTAGTAGAAGTGAAAAGGCTAGAAAGGAATAATGTGCCAAGTAGGTTCGAAGCTAAACCCAGTTAATATTAAACTCTTTATATGGCAACTCAGTTGTCCAACTCATTGATTTCATCAATGAAGACATAACTATGTTTACATCCACAAAATTAATCGAAATACAGCATAAATTTAATTTGTCTTTGCCCTCTTGAGAGCGTAAAATCTAGTGTCCGACCGAAACCACTTTTTTGGGCCGAAACCGAAACCGAATATTCGGTTTGTTTTTAATATTCGGCCGAAACCGAAACTTTCTAGTTGAAATAAAAATCACCATATCAAGCACTTTTTTCAACAAACGAATTTTACATTAAGTAAATAAAGAACAAACAAACAAACATAGCATAAATAAATAAATACTTATTAATAAAAACAATTTATTCATTTTTTAAAAACGTAAACAAGAAGAAATCACCCTTCCGTACCTTACTCGATAATATTCAAAATTAATTAATTTAATATTATATGCTAAAAAACTAAGTTTGTTTACATTGCTGGCATCTAAATTACTCCTCCTTTTACTACATATAACACTTCGTTCAATAATGTGTGTGACTAACTAATTAAAACACATTTTTTTGCCAAAATTCGTTTTTATTCATCAACATAGTTGCCATCGAGGGCGATACACCGAGTATAGCGATCTTCCAACTTTTCAGTACCATTTTTTTTTTTGCTCCGAAGCATCGACACGTTCTGGTTTTGGTCGATTGTGAGCTCGCGCGGCACCCACTTTGCACATAGCTTTCGCATACCCAAATATTCATGAACGATATGTCCAACACGTTCCTTTGATATCTTTAGAGTGTCAGCTATACAAATCAACCTCAATTTACGATCTTCCAAAATCATTTTGTGGATTTTTTTGATGTTTTCGTCCGTAACAGCCTCTTTTGGACGTCCATTGCGTTCATCGTCTTCGGTGCTCATATGGCCTGTACGGAATTTAGCAAACCACTTACGAATGGTTCTTTTTGATGGAGCAGAGTCCGAATAATGTTTTTCAAGCCATTCCTGGCATTGAACAGTATTTTTTTTCATTAAAAAACAATGATAAATCAGCACACGGAATTGCTTTGAATTCATTTTTTTTGAAAACTCAAAAGTAGTGTCACTTGTACTGTAACTTGTAAACTAATGGTCGGATTGACATATAATTTTGACAGTAAGCCTAAAAAGATTCACAATTTCGAAAAAAAAAATAGATTTAGTATTAGTGCCGCTCTATGTGTCAGTCACACACATTATTGAACGAAGTGTTATATCTGCTACACAATAAAATGTAAAAAATATTCTAGAAAGTTTCGGTTTCGGCTATTCGGCCATTTTTTGGCCGAAACTGAAACCGAAACCGAAACCACTTATTTGGGCCGAAACCGAAACCGAATATTCGGTCGGACACTAGTAAAATCTTTGAGCTGTCAACAATTTAACAACACATCAGGGGAGCGCTGTGTGTCTCATAAAAAAATGTATCACTCCGCAAAAAGCAACAATAAGCTCAAAATTGCAAAGTGCTCACTATGAGCAAAACACACAGCCATTAAGTTGTCGATATGTGTGCATATGTGTAGAATTAGCACATTCAAAACATACTAAGTGAGCGCCCTACAAAAACATTGTAACAATTTTCGCACATGGCCCTTTCACACGGCAGTTCCAATTCGATAGTTGATCGGTGTAAACGTCCGGCTGCTTTGAAGGCAAAAATTGTGTGTAATTAACACATATTCCTAGATACATCTACAAATTTGTTGAAACTTTGCTTGCACAGCGGAAAAGTGGTAAAACTGAAGTAGTCATTTGATGACATCGGAGTTCAATTGGTTTTTCTGTGATTCATTTACATAGATATAACCTAATAATATATAAAAAATTTGGGTGTTTTAGAAACTAATTAAATAGTTTGCAGCAATCATTTCAAGTAATAAGTGAGTTGTTAGAAATCCAACTCCATTTTTGGTTTTATATACACAACTTTAGTAACTTAAAGTCATCTACGTGGCTTGCAGCATGTTACAACATCAATGTCCTTCAAACTTGTTGCGTTTTTGAAACTGCACATACATATATGAAGAAAAAACGCTGTGTACAAAAAGACTTATGAAATTTCTTAGCCACTTATTAGACATTCGTATGTCTCTTTAAGCAAACTTAGTGCAAACTTGCATACTTCTTCAGAATATGTTAAACATCACTGAAAGGTAAACAGTTCTTAAAGCCATACTACGTGACTAACAGCACATCACATTGACCGAAGGCCAAAGAAGAAGTTGTGTCATCGAGTGGCTCACAACGGGTTACACATTTACACTTTAAACGTTTGTGGCGTGAAATACTTTGCGCCACGTCATCTAATTAATAACATTTTTTAATTCTGCCAATAAACCGAAATAAAATTCCAGATTGCTTACTGTAGATTACACTTCAATTGTCATGCCTGCCTCGAAAGCAAATTGTTTACCTAATTTCATGTTTACTATTCATAACGATTATTGATTGGCCAAGGGCCGGAAAATGTTCTTATCTCGAAAGCAATTTTTTTATTTGGAATTTTATTTGGTGTTTTGCTGTTCGTTAAACAAATGCCTGGCTATTTTCAATCAAATTTATGTAGAAATAAATCGCACTTTTAGGGATTCTAAATACGAGCAAATCAATAATTTTCTACATCGACAGTGAATCTGCTATTAAGGCGATAATTTCTACCTGCATATCATTGAAAAATGTCCTGCCGTGAAGGGTAGCAATAGAAAGGGAGGATACGAATCGCCAGCTGCATATTTATAGGGTAGCTAGTCACAAGGACATTGAGGGGAATGAGGTAGCAGATGTTGCCGCCAAAACTGGTGTTCATCTGCCAGATGAGCAAATTCAGCAACGTTCTGATACCTGTGTGGGCAATAAATAGGGGTTTAAAAGACCACCTAATGAGAAAGATAAAATCGACGTGGAACTGTTTAGCTACCTGTACAACCGCTAGAATAATACTCGGACAATACAATGAAACACATACGAGATTCGTTCTCTCGCTCCCGAAAAAAGACTGCAGAGCCATCGTAGGCAAACTAACGGGGCACTGCTTAACAGCTGCAAAATATGAGAATCACTGAATGCAGGAAATGCAAAGAAAATGAAATCCTGAAGATCATTCTTTGGTCATGTACGGCTGTCTACGACTTACCTACTTAGAGACCCCGTTCTTCGTTGGGTTAGAAGAGGTCTCCAAACAAGACATTAAATCCCACATGCCTATCACTTGTAAGTCGATCCGCAACACTAGGTTAGGTTAGTTTGGAGCGATGGAAGCAGAGGCGAGATACTTATGTCTTCTTCTGGCTAATGAGGGACACTGACACAACAGGTGGAAATCGGCCTCCTCCTCCTCGAAGCCGCAACCTCGACAGAAGTCGTTGGATTGCAGTCTGTCAGCACCGAGAGCGTTGTGCTTATTGAGTAACGTGTGAGGATGAGCAACTGGTTAGCTCGTTTTATGTTATAGGTTGGTCAAGTAAGTCGAGAGATGTCGTAGGTCTGTTCCTCAGACCACAACTCGTTTGCTTGCATATGATAGAATTGTTTGAGCATCTGATTCACTAAAATGAGTGGAACCCTCTCTCAGAGAGAGGACAAAGCCTCGGCAACACTATGTAAATAGCTCAAACCTGTACCGCTATGGACACAACAGGGTCCATGCCAGCCGGCTTACCTAACCTTGCTCAGCGATTCTAAACATCGTGTGGGCTGCCAACTTAAATTTACTCTCATATGAGTTCGTGGCCATATATTGACGGTACTGAGAAAGCAAAGGCTAGCAAAACGGGGTTCTTCTCTTAACGCAGATAGTCTGTATTCCACTGAGCACTGAGTTGGGAGAGAAATCATGAAACATTTCCTCAGGGATTCTAACTGCAGGTGGATATGTTTGTTCATCTATCTTTTAACGAGATTGTTAATATACTGTACATATAATCACTGTACTCTTTATGTATTGTATATTTATGATTATATTGAAGTAATCTTACTTTAAGTTTTTCCTGTCATTAAAAATTGTGAAAACGAATTGAATAAACGAAATCGTTCAGCTTTTTCAATAAACTAATAAAACCAAAAGGTTATGGGCCCAGCACGTGATAGAAGCACCACCGAACGCGAAAGTATTAAAATCAAAGTGGGTTTTTCGCATTAAGCAAGACGAGAAAGGACATGTCTCAAAATATAAAGCGAGACTAGTTGCAAAAGGGTTTCTTCAAAAACAAGGCATTGACTACGAAGAAACATACGCACCTGTAGCAAAGTTAACGACAATTAGAGTCGCATTAGCAGTTGGAATACACCACAAATACAAATTCCACCAATTAGACGTCAAAACTGCATTCCTACATGGTGACCTTTCGGAAACAATCTACATGGCAGTACCAGAAGGGGTCAATGCAAATGCTTGTATGGTGTGCAAGTTGAATAAATCGTTATATGGTTTGAAGCAAGCTCCGAGATGTTGGAACAAGAATATACTCGTTCACAGCACGATTACTGTCTATACACGAAAATAGATAGTGAAAATGTAATGTATCTTATATTGTATGTAGATGACTTATTAATAGTCGGCAAGGACTTCTCATCGATTGAAGAATTAAAGAAGCAACTATCTTATCGATTCGAGATGTCCGATTGCGGAGAACTAAAACACTTCCCGGGTATGAAAATAGAACATACTACTGTAGGACTAAATATCTTACAAGAGGCAACTATTGATAAAGTTCTCGCAAAATTTGGAATGTCAGAATGTAATTCTGTCAGAAGTCCAATGGAAAAAGGGTAGAAGGGAAGAAGTTTAATGTACATAATGCTCTGCTCAAGACCTGACATTTGCTACCCGGTGGCTTGTATGGGACGATTTCAAGAAAAACCAAGTGAAACCCATTGCCAGCATCTTAAACGGATAGTTCGGTACTTGAAGGGTTCAAGAGGGAAACAGTTAAAGTTTTACAATCACGATCAAGCAGCGCCAATTGTTGGATATGTTGATGCAGACTGGGCATCAGATCAAACTGATCGAAAATCAACATCTGGATACGTGTTTCAAGTATTTGGTAATACGGTATCTTGGTGCAGCAAGAAGCAGACAACAGTCGCAACTTCGAGTGAAGCCGAATACGTGGCTCTAAGCCTTGCCACAACAGAAGCACTGTGGCTTCGAGGCTTAATGAGTGACTTACGACAACTGGATGCAAATCCTACTGTTATCTACGAGGACAACAGAGGGTGTATTTGTATGGCGAGCAATCTGGAAAGCAAACGTGCGAAGCATATAGACATAAAACATCATTTTATCAGAGACACTATCGAAAACAAACAAATAACAGTTAAAGCGATTGGTACTGAAGACCAACTAGCCGATATATTTACAAAATCATTGGATCCATCTCGCCTACAACTATTAACAGACAAATTAAGATTGCTTCATTAAGAAGGGGTGTTAATATACTGTACATATAATCACTGTACTCTTTATGTATTGTATATTTATGATTATATTGAAGTAATCTTACTTTAAGTTTTTCCTGTCATTAAAAATTGTGAAAACGAATTGAATAAACGAAATCGTTCAGCTTTTTCAATAAACTAATAAAACCAAAAGAGATCGATGTGATCTACTAACAATAACTGCTTGACCAAATATCTGATTAGTGAAACTCGAATAGTGGATGTAAATGGCGGGAAGTTAGGTTTACGCTATAATGCTTTCTGTCGCTGTTGCTAGGTTGAGAATGAAAAAGAAACAGTTTTTCACTATCTCTGTAGCTGTCCAGTAAAAGGCTACCACCCTTTTCACTAATCTGTATGAACTCTCAAGCATTGAGATACACAAAGTAGACTCCTTTCTAAAGAAAAAGAAATGGATATAACTCTAACTAACCCAACTACGAGGCGGACGAGCTCACCAGAGCTTGTACGCTGCTTGACGAGGCTTTGTCCTTTCTCCCAGTGGGGGCTTCGCTTGCATTGGTCAAATTGATGCTCAAGCAATTCTAACATAAGGAAATAAACCTTTTGTAGACCTACAATATCTCCCAACTAACTTGTCGAGCCTATAACATGAAACGGACCAGCCAGCTACTCCACCTCAGACGTTACTCAATAAGCACAACGGTATCGGTGCTCAGAGGTCACTGTCTTATGTGCAAGCATTCGGAAAAACTGAGACTGAAATCCAGCGACTTCTGGGTGCGGGGATGCGACTCCGACGAGACCGTTCTCCACCTGTTGTGTCAGTGCCCTCATTAGCCAGAAGACCTAACATTCTCGGCTCTGCTTTCTTTATTAGTCTAACCGAACTATCACAATTGAATATCAGAGATATAGCCAGGTTTATAATGGAATCTTCTTGGTTCTCTGCGCTGTAAGGGGGAGTCTCGCCATCCACTGTGGTACCACAATGAACCACAAGTTGTGCTAAAGTTTTCCACGTAGAAGGTTACCACTCCGACCTAAGCATCACCATGGGGTCTTACTTGATCGTGGGGTATTTAATTTATTATGTATTTAGTTGTAAATAACTACTGGTTACCGGATATCAGTAGATCTTTTCTATAAATTCGTCTTAAAATTGTAGCTGTTTCGTACACTAAATCAGTAGCGTTGTTCAAGACATTTAAGCTAGAAAATACTCAAGTGTGGCACATAAAAGTCACATTGATTTGTTGCCTACCTCAATGACAATCATCGATTGCAAGTATTTCGTCTCCACATACCTCGAAGTAATCACTTTTTTCAAGTATTTTATTTCTGCTATTCACCATTGCCTGCAGCAAATCGATTTAGATTTTATGCAAACTGTTCGACACATCTTCGTTCAAGCCTTAAATAAATATTGCCATAAAAGACCACTTTACCCAAAATCAAATATTGATTGAGTTTTTCTCGTTTCGATGATTGTTTGCAGGGCGGCGAAGTCATACAGGAGAGCATCACCTCCAATGTCAGCGAGGATTTAATCACCTTGGAATTTCAGAAAACCGACGGCACACTCATCACACAGCTTATCGATTTTCGCAATGTAAGTCAACGACAACATGTGTGTTTGCAATTTCTATGCGCCTACACAATTTTGTAAATCATTCAACCCCCTTGAAAGCGCCAGCCGCAACCCTGTCATGTCATTGGCCGCCATTCTAAGCCTTTTCCATTCGCTCTTTGCAAAATGTTTCATTGGCAGGAAGTTAAAATATTCAAAGCACTCGTGCTCGGCGAGGAAGAGCGCGGCCAAAGTCAGTATCAGGTCATGTGTTTTGTGACGAAATTCAATAAGGGCGACTTCATCTCCTCCGACGCCATGGCCAAGCTGCGCCAGAAGAATCCCAGCACCATACGCACACCGGAAGAGGACAAAGGCCGAGAGACGTTCACGATGACATCGTGGGTGCACCTAAATCGTTCGGCGCCCATCACACGTCATCTGCAGTCGCTGTGTGCTGAGGCCACGGACGCAACGTACGTGCGCGACCTGGACCTCAAAGCGTGGGCCGAATTGCCGGGTATGTAGTGGCGTTGTTTAATTCAAAATGCTATCCTATTGTAATGGCATTGAGTGTGTTTGAAAGTTGTTCTCAAGATTATCTTACATTTAATTTTAGAAGTTTTTATTGTTTGTTTCAAGCTTGTTTGTTTTGTTGTTTCTTTTGCAGGTTCCTCCATCTCCAGCCTGGAGGCTGCTACCGAACGTTTTCCCGATACACTGTTTTCGCGCTGCAATGAGGTTAGCGGCCTTTGGGCGCCGTGTCTGTGCACGCTGGAAACGTGCATTGGATGGTATCCGTGCGGCCTCAAGTACTGCAAAGGCAAAGCGGGCGATTCGTCGGCCGCGCAAACGAATTACCGCTGCGGCATCAAGACGTGCCGCAAGTGCAGTCAGTTCACTTACTACGTGCGCCAGAAGCAACAGTGTCTGTGGGATGAATGACGAGGACTGCACGCGAGCGTCCTTCCCAATCGCTTCAGCTTGAATAACACTCAGTGCTCAGTGGACAAGTGGCCAACGACAATAACAACAACAACAACAACGACGACCAAACGCTACAATCCACACCGTCGGTGGTATGTAAATAAGAATGTAATTTGTAGCGGCAAATTGTGTGTTTCACAAACCGAGGACTTCATCACGGCGACAACTGGCCAGCTGGACCAAAAGTTGCCGCTGCAACTGGCGCTTTGATAAAACGCATAATGCGGCAACAACCGAAAAAACAAAAACAAAAAAACAGTAAAATGTACAAATCAACCCAGACCCAGGGTAGGCGCAGCTAGTGCGAATTTTCATTTATTTTATGTGTATATATGTATGTTTGTACGTACGAAATGCAATAACGCAGCTGTCGAGTAAGCTGCACTTTTGCTGCCATAAGTTTTTGGTTAAAAAGCTCTATCTGTAGTTAGGCGAATGCAAAGCAGCAGAAAACTGCTACTGAATTTGCATTTGATTATCTCACTTCTTAGCTTGCATAGTTCATATTAAGACTGTTAGACGTTTTAAGTGCATACAAAAAACAATTTAAGGTCATTTCATATGTGTGATGTTTGTTTGTTTACGGAATGTGTATATATAATTTCTTGAAATCGGATACTAAGTTCACAATTTACAATTTGCTTTAAGTATTTTAAAACCAAAAAAAACCTATTCCAGTGCTGATCAAGAATAATTTTACTAAACTGTACTTTGAAAGAGACTCGAATTCGAGCAACTCACTACTGACCATCAAATACAAGTTAAATGCTTACACTAAACTTGGCTTGTAATCACAATTTGCCTATAAACGCCTGAACGACAATGCAACCCTCAAGAAAAGTGTCTGCATTTGTTCAGCGTTTGACATGGTTTTCATACAACTTTATTTAACTTCATACTTTTTATATTTCTTGAACACTTTTAAATGCAATTCAACTGTGTTTTTAGTTGTGCTGAGAGTGATTTCTCGAAGAGCTGATGGCTTCGCTGGTCGCACCAGTACTTCACTCTCTTTTTTGTCTTCGTTTTGTTTGAATTTTTCATGCAAAGTCGTCACGAACGTAAAATAATTGTGTCAAGAGTTTCAAGTTCTTGACTATCTTCTCTTACTGGCCGTGGCAATTTTTTCCTATTTTATGATTTTTTTTATTTATTCTATTTTATGCATTCTACTCCACAATGTGTTTGCATCGAAGTTGTAATTTTCAGAGTGTTTTGTCCTTTAAGTCTACGGATTCAAAATATTTCTTAACTAAAAAATCAATCAAAAAAATTATTAACTGAACTACTACAGTGCCTCGCTTTCTCTCTCTTAAAAAATAATATTTACTTTTTAATGTAAAAAATCCTTTCGCGTTTCTCTTTCTTTTCTATTTTAATCTTTAGTCGCTCTTACAGCTTTTAAAAACTTGTCAGGGTGAGATTTATGTCACTTAGTTCTATGTCCAGTTTGAATCAAATGAAATTTTAACTAATCTACTACTCATTTTTAACTAATCTACAACAGTACCTTGCTCTCTCTCTCGCTCTCTCTGTAAAAGTAAAGTTTACCTTCTTTTGGAATTTGTAAAAGTTTTATCTGGATTGAATGGAACAAACTAACACTTCTGCCTGTGTCGAGAGCTCCTGGTTAAAGTTTGAAAGAAAACATAGTAGCGTTGCCAGATTTAATGTAGAAAGTGATTATCTTAACACCTTCTATTGTAAATCATAATTGTTTTTCTCTTCCTTTTCTATTCAAATTGTTGGCTCTTCCAGCGCTTATAAACTTGTCAGGGTAAAATTTATGTCACTCAGTTATATGATTTAGACAAATGAAACTTTAACTTATCTACAGTGCCCCTCTCTCTCTTTAAAAGTAAAGTTTACCTTATCTTGTAAAACATTCTTTCATGTCTCTATTTATTTTCTATTGAAATCTTGATTCGCTCTTAGAGCTTTTACAAACTTGTCAGAGTGAAATTTATGTCACTCAGTTCTATGTCCAGTTTTAGCCAAATGCAATTTTAACTAATCTACAACTAATTTTTAACTAATCTACTACAGTGCCTCTCTTTTTAAAAAGAATTTTGATCTTTCAAATTTTTATTCACTGTTATTCCAGTCAGCACTTTCAAACTTTTCAGGGTGAACTTTGCATATTTCAATCCTATGTCTGATTTTAGACAATTGCTATCGTACGTTTTCGAAACACAAGAATTGTCGTTATGTCCTGTCGGACATGCTTTCGGCTTTTACTGTCTATCAGAAACAACTTTACAAACTCAAAACCCAAATTAATCTACTGCAATCATATATTATTTTTTTTCTATGATAAAATATTGAGCAGCTTAGTTCGATATTTCTCAAAAAGACTTGAAATGAATTCATATATTTACATCTAATTATTCGCATGTGCTTGGCATCAGGATTCATCCTTGTTTTAATGATGTAATTTTTTGATTTTATTTTAAACAAAATTGATCCATTATTCTATATTTCAGACTAGCTTCTTTATTTGAGGCCAAACTTACTTACTTACTTAACTGGCCATAACAATCCTTTACGGTCTGCCGTAGAAGTTCTCTCCAGGCACTTCTGCTCTGTGCGGGTCTTCTCCAGTTCAAGAAGATAGGACATCCTCAACTTGGTCCTTCCAACGGAGACACGGTATCCCTCTTCACCGTCTATCTCCCAACACCGAATCGAACACCTTTTTCGCCGAAGGTTTCATGTCTTAAACACCTCATACAGCTCATTATTGGTTCGTATACGATAGTGTTGCCAATACGAAAAGGTCCGAAGATTTTGCACAGCATTTTTGTCTCTAACATACCAATTGCTGCTATGTCGTTGCAGATCCTTTCCATCGATTTGCAGGCACTTAAGTGTCGCTGCATGTCACTGCATCTCAACCTCGATTATCGGTCGTTGCTTAAAAATCGTGTAGCCAACGCTGAATAGTTCTCTCCAAGCGCTTCTGCCTTGCGCGAGTTATGTTTGTTGTGACTTCGGCCACAGTTTTAAAAAAGAATCCCCGAAATATATTTTCGTTAACGGAACTTTATTTTTCATAGTATTTTTTTTGTGGGTTCGTATTCGATAGTCGTCACCAATACGAACAGGTCCGAAGATTTTGCGAAGGACTTTTCTCTCGAACACCCCAGAAGTAGATCCTTTTCATTAATTTTCAAGCACATAAGTGTTGCTGCATGATGTTGTCTCAACTTCGGATATTGAGGCAAGTTGATACCGAACTCATTCAGCTTGGTAATCAGTTGAGCTCTGCTAAATTCATCGATGTTTTCCATTTCAACCTCACACTGGACTTGTAATCTTTGGTTTTTTTTGTTTTGTAATAATTTTGTTTAATACTTTTAAAATTTTTTATTTATTTATTATCAGAAAAACAACAATTAGCCCTGTTTTAATTTGTTTGTTGAATTTATGTTCAGTTACGTAACAAGCGTAGAACACTAAACACAAGTAAAGCTTACGTTTGCGCGCAAGTTACGATGGTTGTGACTTTGGTCACAATTTTCGGTATAAATAAAAGTGTTCCGATATATACAGTTTAACTTAATGGAAACTTTATTACCGTATCGTTTAAAGTGAATCTTAAGACTCACTGGTCGATGGAGCGGCAGCTAACGTCGAAGGCAATCCAGTATACTTCTCTTATCTTCAGATAAGTTTACTCAGGTCTTTGTGTATGATCTTCGGACCAAACAAAAACCGTGAGCCAAACATTTGCAACTGTTTAGGTTAGGTTAGGTTAGGTTAAAGTGGCTGTCTTGGCCCGGGACTTGCCGAAAGACACACTTAGGCCACGGAATGGGCCCGTTGTGATACCACAGGTTAAAAAAAGGTCTGTCTTGCTGCAAGTCGATAAGCCTAATTAAGCCATTTCGAAGAGTGAATGAACTCAATCAAGTCTTTTATACTAGCCGAACTGAGTTCACTCAAGTTGTCGAAGAAAGGAGAGCCCAGGGTTTTCCATCTTCGTCTAGATAGAGCCGGACAGTTGCAGAGAAGGTGACTTATAGATTCATCCTCCTCTTCATTGTGGCAACTGCGGCAGAAGTCCCAACTGTTGACGCCTAGTCTGACGGCATGGCGTCCGAATAAACAGTGGCCCGTCAGAATTGCGACGACCGTACTAATGTGCTGCCTGCTACGCGAGATAAGTGCTCTTGTACGCCTTAGATTAAAAACAGGCCAGAGCTGTCTGGTTATGGTACATGTGCTCTCCCATTGCCATCGCCTGTTGGCCTTCTCTAGGAAGAGTGAACAGATCATTTGTTTACAAGAGGCAAGAGGAAAGCCTGCCGTGACTGTGGTGCTGAGGTGCGGGAGGGTGGTGCCACGTCTGGCAAGCTCATCAGCTACACAGTTTCCACTGATGTCTTTGTGGCCCGGTACCCAGATAAGGATAATGTTGTGCGCGTGCCCTAACTCATTTAGTAGGGAGCGGCAGAGAGTAACCACTTTCGATGTCGTTGAGACCTTCTTAAGGGCTTTTATTGCTGCCTGGCTGTCAGTGAAAATACGAACCGTACTCTTAGGAAGGTTGCGTTGTTTTAGCATAGACAGGGCTTTGAAAATGGCCAGAACTTCCGCTTGGAAGACACTGCAGAAATCTGGAAGACGAAAACATTCTTCCATGAGTGGATTTTCACACATTACTCCACCCCCTACTCTGCCATCCAGTTTGGAGCCGTCAGTATAGAAGCATACTCCAGTTTTCGGAACCGTGTCCTGCTCCCACTCCCGTCTATGCGGTATGAGGGTTTAGAATTTGGAGTCGAAAACAAAAGATGGTAATGAGTAGTCTATGTTGTTACGTAAGTCAGGTGAACTGCCTAGAATCTGGCAGTGACCGAAATCAGTACGTGTCCATCTATTTATGGTATTTAGTCTCACTGCAGAGAGGGTAGCCATTTGTTTTCCGAAAAGGTCAACAGGAAGAAGGTGGAACAGGGCGTAGAGTCCTTTGGACGGTGTCGACCGCATGGCCCCAGTAATAATGAGCGCCGCCGATCTTTGAACTGAGTCCAAAGGTTTCTGGTTGGTCCCCTTATCCAGGGCAGTCCACCATACTACTGCTCCATAGAAAAGAATGGGCCTAATTACAGATATGTACATCCAGTACATGATTCGTGGTTGGAGACCCCATTTTTTGCCAACTGCTCTTTTGCAGGAGTACAGTGCAACAGTGGCCTTGCGAACCCTTTCTAGTATGTTCGCTTTCCAGTTAAGTTTCCTGTCCAGCAGTAGACCAAGATATTTGGCCTGCGAGCTGACAGTAAGACTAGTGCCATAAAGAGAAGGCGGGTCAAAAGTAGGAACTTGGTGCTTCCTTGTAAAAAGGACCAGATCAGATTTGGATGGGTTAACGCCCATACCGTTCCGAGAGCACCAAGATCCCAATAGATTCAGTGCACCTTGAAGAAGATCAACCAGTGTCGGAATGTTCTTCCCAGATACCGCTAACGCCACGTCGTCTGCGTATGCAACTACCTTACACCCCGTATCGTTCAGTTGCAAAAGCAGGTCATTTATCGCTAGGTTCCAAAGTAGAGGAGAAAGGACACCCCCCTGCGGGGTGCCTCTGGTGACCCACCTTCTAACGGAGGAGCCGCCTAGCGAAGAGTTTATAATCCTTCTTGTTAAAAGGAGTTGAACTATGTCCACTAATGGTCTACATAGGTTCAAGTTGGTCAGTGAGCCAGTAATGGCCGTCGGAATAATGTTGTTGAAAGCTCCCTCAATGTCGAGAAAAGAGACCAAAGTGTATTCTCTGAAAAGGAGGGAGTATTCAATTTGCCGCACGAGTGCATGAAGAGCCGTCTCCACGGATTTACCCTTCGTATATGCATGTTGATTGGGTGAAAGAAGATGGCCCACTTTATCCCTAATATAAACGTCGATGAGCCTTTCAAAGACTTTAAGAAGAAAAGAGGACAGGCTGATAGGCCTGTGGTCTTTTGCCTTTGAGTGTGAGACCTTCCCCGCTTTAGGTATGAAGATCACGTTTACCTCAGTCCAGATAGTAGGAATGTGAGACAAGTGTAGAATAGCTACACAAATCTCCAGTAGCCACGGTACGGCCAAGTCTGATGTGTGTTGCAAGTCAGCTGGTATAATACCGTCAGGCCCTGGAGACTTGAAGGGCAGAAAGCTATTTATAGCCCAGTGCAGTTTTTCGCTGCTAACTATGTCTTGAACCCCCATGCTATGATGAAGGCCGATTGAACCAGTTGTACCCAGGATAGTTGCGTCAGTACAGCCATTTCCCGGAAAATGGGTGTCAACCAGGAGTTCGATTGTCTCTTGGCTTGACGATGTCCAGGAACCGTCTTCCCTTTGCAGAAAGCTAGGGACTGCTGGACAGGAAGCGAGTATCTTGCGAAGGCGACTGGCCTCAGAGTTACATTCTATATTCTGACAGAAATTCCTCCAGGAGGATCGCTTGGCAGATCTTATCGCTTTTTTAAAAATCTTTAGTCTGGCTTTATATTCAGACCAGTCGTTTGTCGCCCTAGCGCGATTGAAAAGTTTTCGGCACTCCCTTCTAAGCACAGCTACCTCAGAGTTCCACCAATTTGGTTTCGTATTACCCCAGAGCGGTCTCACAGGGCACTCCTCAGTGGCAACTTTGTAGGCAGCTGTAAGGGAAGCTACCGCATTATCTAATTTCTGAACTGAGTCAATCTTACTGGGACCATCATTTGGCAGTGATCTTACAAAGATTTCCCTGAAATTGTCCCAGTTAGTTCTAACTCTGTTTCTATAAGAGGTGACCAGAGGGGTTGCGACTTCTATGCGAAAATCTATAAACCTGTGGTCAGAGAAGGAGTGCTCTGTGGAGACTTTCCATTCTTTGAGCAGATTATTGGCAAATTCATTTACCAGTGAAAGATCGAGAACCTCTTTACGAACTGAGGTGATAAAAGTGGACTCATGCCCAGTGTTTAAGACGTATAAATTGGTTCTAACAATAAAATCAAAGAGTGACTCACCTCGCGGGTTTATGTTAGAACTGCCCCAAATGGTGTGGTGCGCATTGGCGTCTGTGCCGATAACCAATGGCATTTTGTTCCTCTTGGCCGCCGCCACTGCATTTTTCAGCAGAATCGGGGGCGGATCCTCGGGGTCATCGTGGGCCATGTATGTCGATGCAACCCATATCGTGGAGCCAGGTACTTCCAGCGCCGCCACTACATTGTCCGCATCACTGAAATTGGAAAGTACAAACGCGTTAATATGTTTTTTAATGAGGATACAGGATCTGTTTTTACCTCCGCAGGGTATATACAGAGTCCTGTATCCTGGTGCGTTGAGACCACGAATGCGCCCGTTGCAGACCCAGGGTTCTTGCACGAGCGCTATCTCCTCCCCATTTTTTGAGAGTCGGAGGAGAAGTGCGGCAGATGCCGCTTTGGAGTGGTGCAAGTTAATTTGCACCACTTTCATGACCACCCGTGGGAGGGTCCGACTGCGCGACAATAGTGCTGTCTGCGTCGTCGGAGTGGGAAGATAGCAGCAGTTCGTCCTCGGAGGGTCCACCAAACAGGTCACGAACCATGCATGACGTGGATTCCTCGGACGTAACACTTCTCACCTCTTCCCCTTCTGACACCTCCATGGCCTGTGCGTCAGTAACCACATTTGTGTCTTGGCGGTAGACGTGCAAAGTCAGATGAGAAAAACAGAAGTTAATCTCACCCTTCCTTGCAGCAAGGGGGCTAGGGATTCCTCGTTTAGGATGATGACCATCAGACGCGAGTTACCCACGGCCTCACCAAGTTTGGCCACCGTCCAGTCGGCGGTAGGTAGGTCAGGATTACCCAGCTTAATCAGCTGTAGAATAGTCCCAGGGTCGGAATAAATAGCCGGCACCCACGTCCGGGAGCGGGGACGATTTGGAATATTGTCCCTTGTTACGGCCTCAAGCCGTGCACCAGGCCAGACTTCGCCAATGCCTGCGAATAAAGCTCGGCAGAGCGCTGATCCGCACACGAAGTCAGCTTTACGCGATTTTGGAACTATCCAAAATCGCGACAACACCGTGGTGGGCCCGGATTCTTGGCCAACACCTCGATATAGGCAGGCGACAGCTTTTTTTCCACTAGTGGCCAGTTTTTGGGCGAGATCGAGCCGTCAGCGTTGCTGCGATCAATGACCGCCAGAGTGAGGCTATCTTTAGCAGCCTCTCTGAAGGAACGAAAGCTACGTTTACCGACCGTTGGGGTCTGAGAGGTCCTGGCGCGTTTGGCCGCTGCCGGAGGCTCCTCAGCTGATCGCTGCCGCTTAATAACCATAGTCTTGGTCGCGTGCTCAGCAATCACCCTCTTGGCCCACTCACGAGAGGCTTTGTCCATCTCCGTTAGATCTTCTTCTTTGACTGCGCTTAGCCTGTCAAGGATTTTGTGTGCCGATCTCCTATCGCGATACGCTTGTGTCGAAGCACTAACAGCGCGCGCAGCAGAGGGCTTAACAGAGGTAGCCTGGTTTGCTACAACCTGTCGAGTCGTGGGTTTTACACCTGACGGCATCGCACGTTTGTGTTGCTCAGCCTCTCTCACAGACGTAGCTGGCATGGAGTGGGCACTCTGTCCTGATCTGCTCATAGACTTCGTGCTATTCAAAACGTGGCTTTTGGCGTGGCGTAGGCATTTGGTGCAGCTTCTGGACCTCCTTTTAAAAATGGGCGGACATTGGACCTAGGTTGTCCCAAGGGTCTAGCCCCACCCTGAGAGGGAGAAACCACAACCTGCCTATCTGAAGCTGGAGTGATCTTAGTGCCCGAAAAGCCCTTGACACTTCGATCAGCCGTTGATATGGCTGCACTATTTCGCGCAGCCATATTACCAGAAATAGTTGTGGCGCTGCGTTTAGCTACGCTCTTACCACTGGTATTACTACCAGAAGCTGTTGTGGTAGCGCTGCGTTCAGCTACACTTTTACCACTGGAAAAATGTGTTTCTCCTAGTGACACCACCCTATTTCCATCAGTGGCAGCGCTGCGCTCAGCTGCGCTATTGCCCTCGGGGTTTTTATTTGCCCTATGTGGCATCACCTCAGGACCAGGTGGTTAATAAAAGGAGAAAAAGAAAAAGAAGAAGAAGACTTATCTTATGGGGAAAAAATTGCGCCTAAACACAATGGTTTGTCACTGGAGCCCCAGGGGTCCCTCGCCGCCGTCACCGCACCGCCGAGAGCTCATCGGCAGTCGCGCCACCAAAGGCCAGGACCGGCGCCTGCGTCCGATGCCGCCGGCTCCTCCTCCGAGAGCAGAAAAACAGCAGCAACTGTTTACATTCGAATGCATTATCTTAAGATTTGTTTGTTCGGGTGTCTGTGTCTAATCTTCGGACTAAACAAAAACACCAAAACATACTGGGCGCCTGGCACGCGGTCCATCCCAGCGTCAGATACTTCCCCTCCGAGAAGTCCTCGATACGTTGGCTCGCCCCCCAGCCCCATGCCTTACGTTCGGAGGCGTTATACTGACTCCACCCTGCGTTGCCCGCTACCTCAGCGTATCTGGTGGAGTAGAGCAAGGCGTGTCCCCCCTTTTGCAGAGTCCCTAGAGGCCATGTCTTGTAGCCCCACCCTCCTGAGTGTAAGTAGTCAACCCGCATACTTAGCCTTGATATCTCTATGTCGAGATACCCCTTCGCGGTTTGGACTACATAACCCCGACATGGCGACTGATGCACGTTGTCTAATAGGTAATCGTGCTTTATGAGGTCGACCGGGCTCGAGGTCCGGTTCAGCGTCGACCTGTACATGTTAGGGTGGAGCCGTCTAAAGACAGGCCAAACCCCCGCTCCCTCTAAGTAATTCACCGACCACGACCATCCCAATGTTGGTCCGCCCACTGCGGTCGACATCCACTCCTCAAGTGTCGCGACGCTTCCCCCCTTCCCCGAGATCGTTTGATCCACTACGTCGCGGTATCTACTAGCCACCGCTGGGTTACTGACGTGTTCCCCTTCCCCGGTCGCTTCCGTCCACTCCTCGACGCCTCTTCTGATGTACGCAGCCCTCTCCACCGCGTCTAGCGTGGACCCGTGTACCCCGCTCGCATTCTTGCTGGGAAGTTCATCTCCCATGGGATCGTACAGGGCCATCCCGGTAAATATTAACATCTCGGTGACGTTGGACCACTCCCCCAGCATTAGCACTGGGTCCTCTCGTGCTCGTCTTGCCGACAAGGTTGCTAACTGTCCCCCGGCCAAAACGGCACTGCTGTGATTGTATCTACTCCTACACGGCTCCCAGTTTGCGCAGTCATATCCCATGGCCACCGCCGCTGTTTTAGGGATGCTGTGCACCAACGTAGTGCCCGTCGTACCTTTCGAGAAGAACGGTTTCGTCGGGAACCTGCTTATTAGGAGCGCAGCCAGCATATGCACCTCCCCCCAATTTAAGGGGCTCGCCATCCTGTGGGACAGGAACCGATCCATTACGACTTTGAGGTTCGTACCGCATTCCAAGCATCTATGGATCATTTTATCGATAGTGCTCGTTGCATCGAAAACCTGAGTCACATCATCCACCGTGTTGAAACGGCTCGGTACTCCCACTACATGATCGGTCCCCTCTAGGCGGACGTTCCTGGTAACCGCGTCCGGCACCAGAAACACGATCCTGTTGATCTTCCTCCCCATGACAACGCCGCTGCAATTCCGCAGGAACTGTTCCTCTACGCCGGTCGTTGACCCCGCAACCTGCGATGTGTACGTGTCGATAGTACTTACGACAGGGAAGGGCAGTCGACATACCGTCCACAGCGCTAGCGAGAGCTCTCTGTCGGCCGTGTCCTCGCCGATGGTTATCACCGCCACGTCCTCATCGCACAGATCCCACTTCTGCCTTGGGGCCGCCGGCCCCGTACGCACCCACATCACGTTCCCGTCTCTATGACATGCGTCGATGTATTTTATGCTGACTTCAACAGCCTCCACTTTTACGGCGCATACGATGTGCTGCGTCGTAGGCATCTCCCTCTCAGGTATACTCCACTCCTGGCCGGAGGGCCACCCCATGAACGACTCTCTGCTCATTTCCAACAGGGATGCTCTCACAGCAATCGACCGCCAGTCGACTCGCTCCCCTGATGCCACCTGCGCCAGTCCTGTGAGCACTACGTTAGCACCAGTTGCCATGTTTCCGATGTTAAAATCGCGAGCTGTGTTCACCCCTACTCCTCCGGGCTGTGCTGCTCGGGATTGTGCTAGCCGTTCGCTCGCGGCTGTCGTCAGGATCAGTTTGCCCCGTTCGAATCTATGTGAAGTGCCTACCCCAGCATACCGCACCGCGCTAGCCTCCGCCGCGATCTCAATGTCCTTGAAACTGGTCGGTGACGCTTGTATCAACGCGATCAACCCTCCTTCCCCTAGCAGTGGCATAGTCTCTGCGAGCGACTCAACCTCTTCTTTGGTTAACTCCTTATTCTGGGCCGCGATCTTCTTCTTCACCACAGCCTTTGTCGCTAGACCTAGCCTCGTATCCGCCAGAAATTGATGAGCGGTCCCTGCAGCCCCCGGCACCTGCGAAGACTGGTGCGAGCTCCCATGGTAGCTCGCACTGCTCATCCGGCTCTCGAAGTCGAGGATCGCATCCTCCTCGCTGCGCGTAACCTGCCTCCGGACTACCTCTACACCCCATGCCTTGCTGAATGCAGCCAAGCCCGCCTCTACCTCCGTGGCATTAGCGTCAAGGGTGAATTCTATATTGCCGTTCGCGGCATGCATCTCCCTATTGTGTATTTCGGCCATGGCTTCAAGGTAGCCCGATACGTCAGAACGTAACAGTCTATTACGGTTCAGAGCATATAGCTCTTCGTTCGTCAGGTCTCTGTATACCCCGCTGCAGCCCTTTAGGCTGTCGACCTCCGCCTCGCCCAGCAGACAGTGGATGCAGACGCCAGCTCCGTGGATGGCGGGCAGAAGCCCGACCGTTGCCAGTGCGCGAGGCGCTGACACGGCATGTACCATTTCCTTGGCATCGTCCTCCTCCTCCGCTAAGTGGGAAGTCTCGTCCTTGGAAAAAGGTTGTTCCACTATGGGCCCGACCTCTTTCGAAGCCCACACCTCAACTACGGCACGGGTAGCTTTGCCCAACATGTCGGCAACTTTCTTCTTCTGCTTACCCTGCACATCCCTCGTCCGCGGTGGCTACCGAGTATCGCTCCTTTCTAAGAAAACGACCGACCACTGAGACCCACTTAGGGTTGTTATGCCCCCAGCGAAGAAGGCCCTTATTCGGTCGCATTTCCCGGCCAACTCCTTGGCCATAGCCTTCGCTCTCGTTCGCAGGCTATCTTGTCTCCGCCGCACGGTCACCGTTTTATCCTTGAACCCGTTCGAGCTGTCTCGACGCGAAAAGTCGGGCTGAGTCTGACGCTCTTGGACGATCCGATCCACGCAGTCATTTCCATTAATCCGGCTCGAAGGACCATGAATCGATCAGCGCGGAGCGGTGTAAATAAGAACGCGGGTTGTTCGGGTTTTCGGTGGTCTTTTTTATTGGACGTGCGAATGACAAGGGACAAATAATACAATAAACGTTAAACGATACGAACGGCCGAAGCCGGGGAGCAGAAAATATGGGGAACATGAATACAAAGGGAGAAGGAAATATTGGGATTGGAGATCGGATCGACGGATCACGGAAGACAGCACTCATCTAAACACAAGGGTAACTCGAATACAGACCTAAGTTTTCATTTATAGGTCCGAAGAATCCAGGCACGTCGACAATACAATCAGTGCCAAAATGAATAGAACCAGATAGCAAAGTGGGTTTAACCATTGCGAACGTTAGTTCTCTGGAGTGAGGAGCTTTTGTATTCCCCATGCCTGAAAGGTACAGCGATACGGACTTTGGTACAGCATACCTAGCTTGACCGAACTGCTCCAAGAAGTTTAATTCTCCTAAAGTCAAGCTTCCACCTACTTTCTGATGCAACATTAGTAAACGATAATATACCATTACTGCAATGTTATAATCATGAGCCGATCGTGGTACAGTTTTTGCGTAACTCGGACTCAATGAAGACACACGCGTTTAAGTCTCTTCACACAGCAAGGGAAGCACTGTGCACCCGGGATAGATTTTTTTCTCTTCGGACTATGGTACGAAATTCCTCCGATGGACCGGGGAAATACGCTTTCTGTGAAAGCGGATCGTTCGTTAGTTCAGATGAGGTCTTTGACAAGTATTGTCCTTGTGGAATTGGTCTGCCGCCTCCGCTCGTGTTTACTCCGGGTGCGTTTACGTTTGTTGCTGGGATACGACTCCCACGTCTACGTCCCCATGAGCGTCCACCACGTCCTCCGGACAATGTATTCGACGCCGGTGTAATAGCGTTTTGTGCTGCAGCTGCAGCTGTGGTTACCACCTGTTCTGGTTGTACTGACATCATATATGATTTGATTGATTTTACGCTTGCTTGCGATTTTTCTCTTAGGATTTGACTTTAGGAACTAAACAGGGCGATACATGAGCTTATGAATTTTAAAATTTTTTAATTTGTTTTACAATAAACTGTTTCATTTTTCGGATGGCAATGATTCTGCTCGATTTTTCGGTCCGGTTTTCGTCCTCTCTGCTTCAAGGCTTAAATCAAAAAAAGAGGAAGCTCGAGAGGTTAGCTGCGGCAACCCAGGCCGATCGCAATCAGCGAAGTTGGCTGCGGATGGCAAGCCATATGGTACACTGGGTGCACCAAATGATAAGATTCTTTTTTTATGTAGTGCTTACAATTTATTTAAATTTATTCTTAAGGAACACGTCCGATCGCTATCGATAATTTCACAAGAAGAAGGAATGGCGTCTCGGCTGGTCAGCACCGAAGCCCAGGGTCGTATTCCTGAACTCCGGTGCTGCCAAGTTATTAGACTTAAAACTACAGTGATGCCGACCAAAAACATCAAGTCTTACAGAATTACCATATACATTCTTATGCATGGATTACAACTCGGCCAACCTGACTAAATAGATAGACCTCAATCAACTAGTTTAGAATTTGTTGGGAGTTGTGTGGCCTTCTGCTGTTGATGACTGCGCGCCTTTTCGTTGTGGGTTGGCAAGTGCCATTTACAGATTTTAATAGCTTCGACGATACCATTATACGGCAACTGTGTCAGCTGGCAATTTTCTATATCTCTGATGACGTATCGGTCGTTTGGTAATACTTTATGTATAACGTACGGACCCCGATATTTTTGAACAAGCTTCTTATCCAACCAAAGTATCAATATGTCTAATTACCACGAAATCCCCTACCGAATATTTATTTCAATTTAATTCTTAGGAATTTCGAGAATATTTCAGTTCTTCTGTGCGTTCTCCTTTTTTCTAGCCATTTTTATTCTTCCTTGTCCCAAGCCGCTGTTGCCAAACTTATAGTTTTCTTCCTCTTATATCTGCATCCATTCAACCATTTCATTATTAACTTCTTATTGTTTTAACTCGACCAATTTGTATACATTTTCTAGCGTCGAATTTATGGTGTTATCTGATACCTTTCGAGCTGCCGACACCATGTCTTCCGAAAATCTTAAGCATCCTTGGATACTTTCTTTGTTTCTTTCATTTCTCTTTGGATCAAAGCCCAGCATCTTTCAATTGGCCTGATAGTTATCTGAACAGTTTGGAGGAGTTGCTTCTCGAGGCAAGTCTCTTAGTCTCTTTTCCAAGCATTCATTTATAGATTTGGCAGATTGCTTGTCAAACCAGACGGTGCTTTCCGTAATCCAATATGGTATCGAACTATCGTTTTTGCTTTCTGTAACACAAAATGTAGTTGTGTCGCGTTTTCTTTGGAAGCTGTGAAATGGAAATAAATTTATATTGAAAATATTAATTTAACTTATCATAACTCTGGTAGCTCCATAGGATTGAATGCATCCATCATCCTTTTTCCAGTAATAGAAGAACTTTTCGCACTAAAACCATCAAAAATTAAAAAAATTATGCTAATTGTATTTCTTCCCTCTCGAAATTCTCGTTATTTTGTTTATTTCACACAGCTTTTGACTGCTCCAAGGCGCTTTCCAAATAATGCCTTAAATATGGAATCGAGGATTCTTTAGTCAATATCGAATTGGTGTATCAAGCTGACGATTATTCTTTCTTTATTCTTTCTTTATTAAATTCAGTCAAGGAACAAAAATGTTCATGTCTGTAAATTAGTATTTAAGCACCCAATTTTCCGAAAATAAACCAGCTTCATTAGAACTGTCATTCTATGCGTTTCTCTTGAAGACACTGAGGCTCTAACATTAGCCATAACCTTTGAGGCGTGGTCCGCCAAAAGACCAATCAACACTTACACTCAATAGACTACACAGACCTTATAAAACCCCTACAATAGGGATAGAATAATTCTCCTATTGTAAAGGGAGTTCAGATTAAGGAGTTTACAACGAGAGGTGTAGGAGGGAATGGGTTCATGGAATCTGAGGAACCGAAGAGCAAAGCGAAGGAAGGATTTCTGAACACGTTCAATGCGATTGGTATAACACTCATGGTAGGGTCTCCAGATGAACGAGGCATATTCTAATTTAGATCGGGCGAAGGAGGTGTAGAGTAACTTTAAGGTATATGGATCAGTGAACTCGGAGGAATTACGTTTAACAAAAGCTAACATAGCATAGGATTTTGAAATGGTAGCATTGATATGACTCGAGAAGGAAACTATCTGACTCGCGGAACCTTGACCTTTCCAATCAATTCCTCCAGTGCACACATATTTTGGATATTTGCGTCCAACTTTTTCAATTGCAGCTGAAATTGTTGCAATATCGTTGCGAATGCTTTGTATGCCATATAGCGCTGGAATTATATCATCAGCGTTCGTCAAATTGACGACAGGTGGAACTGCATCACCTGTGGCAGTGCGGCGTGTGGTCAGATTTGCAGACCATTTTGCGTCTGGTATTGGACAACCCTCCATAAAAGTGCGCTTCGCAATCAGCGTTGTTGATTCAGTAGAAAGAACTTCCACTATAGACCGCAAATTTGTAGAATTGACATTGTTTATTGCTGCAGGGGGCTGGTCGCTGGACGCTGAGTTCTTCCACTCCGAACTAAAACCACTTCACTTCAACTTTGAAACTAGACTAATGCTCCGGTCGCCCGGAGCCTTTATTTATAATATTCCTTATGTCCTAAATGCTACCTACAATATTTACACTACTTCAATATTTCTTATCCTAACGTTTTGCCTGCACATGCACGTAGGTAGCATGACCCAAAGTGCATGGCAGCCTAAATATACAGCACGATAAGAGCATACCAACACCACATGCTGGCCACACGCTCTTATCGTGCCTGTTGCTTGAATTCTTGCAGCGGTCACCACTTGATAAGTGCAACCAGATGTTGGTTATCTTGTGGTGCCGTTGCAAGATTCAACAGACATAGTAAGTAAGGCAAACATTAACACCTTTTTATTTTTTTATTTACGTTAAATCATTATAAATAAAATAATATAAACAGTTCCGCAGCGTCGCTGCTTCAAAACACCTAACTTTGGGTGACGGGGCAAGTATGATTTTCCAGAGGTTTTTACATAACCATTGGCCGAAATATAATTCACCAAAGGTGAAAATCCTGCGCCCATTAACTCGAGGGCACGGCGTACGCCTTCATCCAGATACGAGTCAACGAAAGCATCTCAGTGTAGGTTGCGAGAGTGCTGAAAACCCATTGCTTCTTCCAGTAATAGAAGAACTTTTCGCACTAAAACCATCCAAAATTAAAAAAATTATGCTAATTGTATTTCTTCCCTCTCGAAATTCTCGTTATTTTGTTTATTTCACACAGCTTTTGACTGATCCAAGGCGCTTTCCAAATAATGCCTTAAATATGGAATCGAGGCTTCTTTAGTCAATATCGACTTGGTGTATCAAGCTGACGATTATTCTTTCTTTATTAAATTCAGTCAATGAACAAAAATGTTCTTACAGACTAAGTGAATAACAAACTCAAAACTTACAGGCTAAATTGATGAATAACAAACTTATTTTAAAACTTAAAACTAGTGAACAAAAAAAAGCAAACTAGAAATAAAAGTAAGAGATGGGATTATCTGAGCGCATGGTTTAGCAAATTTAAAAAAAAAAACAGGTTTTGAATGACGAAGTACTCTAAGAGGAATATTGAAGCAACAGGACAATCAACTACACTAGAAATCAAGTCGAAGACGAAAGATAGTGTAGTGGTACCACATGACCACTTATGCCGAAACCAGTCGATCACGCTACACTTATTACTTCACATGTGTCAAATGACACCACGCGCAAGTTAACAAACGACACACGGTGTTTGTGTTTTTGTCCAGCACATGCGTACTGCGTTTATTAAGTCTGATCTTAAACTGAATACATGTTACTCTTAATGTTACTGACGATGCCTAATACATTTTCTTTCGTTATTGGTTTTGCCTGCTAGCAGCAAAGAAAATAAACATACAGAATGCGCATGTCATACAAGCAAAAATTTTGTATGGCGGGTTCTAACATTACGACCCGCGCTCTGCTTTCATAGATCAAATATGTGGTGAGAGCGTTGGTTTGCAAGTGAGAGCGTAGTTCTATCCAAGATTCATTGAATTCAATGTATTCAATGAATCTTGGTTCTATCTGTGTTGCGCTCTTTGGTTGTGCTCGCTGCAGCGATTGTGCGTTATCACATTGCTGTGGCGTGGAATGATTGCGAGGTGAAGACGAACGCTGTTGTTGTTGCGCTGGCGAAAAGCTGAAATTGTAAAAAACGATTTCTAATTTCTGGCTGGCTTTTGTTCTTCTTCTATAAGGCTGCACGGCGTCGCATATTGCATATTGCAGACTGTAGTGTGCGCCAAATCATAGAAAAGAAAATAAAATATGGTTGGCATGGCGACTCATATTGTCGCTACAAACAAAGTTCCTAAAGAATTTATCAAAAAAGTAGACCTAATATTTTATTGCATGAATAGGGCAATCGGATAATTGCTTAAGATCGGCTTTACAATTAAATAATGAGTCGTACAAATTTATAAAGACTTTTTTAAATTATTTGAAAGAAGTTAAATGTATGGATGATAAATGTCTTTTTTAAAACAAAAATCTGTTTTTTAATCACTGATGAAATTAAGCAAAATAAATAAATACATAAATACATAAATTTTGTATAACAAATAAGTTTTTTAACCAAGATAAACTAGAAAATACTTTTACAATTTTGGGACAAAATTCAAATATCACTCGGTCAAGTGTAGCAACTAATTCGAAGATATACAGGATTCTATGGATCAACTCCTATTACATGCTGGGACAGACGAAACTGTCTTTTGTATTATTTTATTTCAGCAGTAATGATCACGCAAAATATTTTGTAGATAAGAAATATTAAATTATTAATGAAACAATTAAAAAATTAATTGTGGCATCTGTTTCCAAAAACTAAGATATGATGACGTTTTCACTGCGCTAAGTGAAACATGTTCCATAAAAATTTTAATAAAAATTATCAATCGATTACAGACTTTTGTTATAACCTATTTGCTCCTTCAGATTCCCTGCTGTGACAGTAAATTAAAAAAAGGAAGTTCCAAACGATGCAAAACATAGACAATAAAAAAACAACAAAGGAAGAGCTGTTTTATTGACCCGCAATAATTTTTAAATTCCGTTGTTTGGAGCTTCCTTTTTTTATGGCCCACATACAATGTTTGCGTAAAAGAACTAAAATAAGAAAATCTAGGATTTTCAATTTACTGTCACAGCATTCATCACTGAACCATTCGGTAGTAGAATTCTTGCATAAGTCGGATATATATGCCTTAATACCAATTTTTTCAGGCTCCGACTCAAAAATTTTGTGAAACAACAGAATGTGTTTTTGCTTGCTTCCATAAGGGAATCCGAAGGTGCTAATAGGTTACCAAAGTCTGTAACCGATTGATAATTTTTATAGAAAATAAATATTTCACTTGGCGCAGTTAAAACTTCATCTTCCTTTCTAAAGTTTTGGAAACATTTTTGAGAGAATTTTGATTTGATTGATAATGGCAGTAAACACTGTTCAATATTGACGTCACATTTTTCTCGAACTGTGTTGCAAAACCAATCGCCAACACAAAAAGCATACACACAAAAACTACAACAACAAAAAGCATTGGCGTCGTTGAAGCGACGATCATTGCGCTGGCTGATGTGTTGCTGTGAGAAATTTGCACAAAAAATGATTGAGAGTCCAAAACAACCACCAACACCTCAAAGTACACAGGAGAAGCGGTACTTTTACTTCATGTATGTTTGTGGTGGCGTGTGCTTCAGTTCGCACAGTCAATGAGCGTAAACTAAAGCGCTTGCTCTCCTTGCACCGCTCTTTCCCTTTTGTGGCTTCCCCCCGCTCTGTGAAGCTCGCAAACAAAAATTTGAATTTTTGAGCTCAGATGCGCCTTCTATACACTTCATATTCTTTGGTGATAGGCTCAAAAACTTCGAAGCTGTTTAGTTAATAAATATATTTACGTATAATACGTAAAAACATATTAATATTGATAACTGCTTAAAAAATTAATTTAGCTCTTTTCTTAGCACAAAAAAAAATTGTTTTTCTGGCAACACTGGTCGCTAGTCCAAAATACTATCGTGACGTCGGCAGCACTGGGAAAAGGAAATGGCCCCTTTTCGGTGACCACGAATCCGTGCAGTCCCGTGCTGCCGATGTAGGAGCGCTCTGGAACGGTCCCTCTTCGGTGACCATGAACCATGCTTACTCCCGTGCAAGTCACGATATTTCAAAAAGATGGAAAGGATAGCTGGCCGTTTGATCGGCTATGCCTGATCTCTTACCTCAACAATCTGTCGAGGAAGCGATACCAAACTGGCGGTGCATCTCCCTTTTACGTACTTTCGAACTTAAACGTAGTTAGAATTACTATGTCCGTGCTGTAAGTTAAACGCAAAAAGAATGTCCGCCCCTGTGCTTATGCTATGCTTTTGTAGTATGTATTGATAATGTCTCCCCCTAGAGTTATGCTACGGTAATGAGTGCCTTGCTACAATTCTGTTTTATTTTTTAAATATCATCGTGCTAGCTCAATAATCCTTATCTTAATATACTTAATTGTTGCTTATCTATTTTTAACAGTCCCTTTTACGACGCACCCTAACATCTCTTATCAGTTGATTTACGACTGTTTGGATGGTTTACAATATTGGGACTGTTTGGGAGTTTTTACGTTTCTCAGTTTATCTGTAGGTTTCGGTTGGGCACTGGCAATGTCGAGAGTCTGCTCTTATCGCTGGACATTGCCTGTGACGTAACTCGCGCTGCCGTTCGTCGCGACCGCTGGTGGGGAACTGCCGACGTATTCCCTTTCGCTTTCTCTTCGCCGCTCGGGTCAGGGTTGCGTTGATTTGGCGTGACACAAGGAGGTGCGAATTTGTCGCTTATGTCCTTAGATGGTATTTGTTTAGGATCGCCTGACACGTTGCTGACGTAACTCGCGCACTTGCTATACACTTCACAACAAGTGTGCACACATCGGTTCAATCTGAATTTTCATAGAGTGCAGATCGCAATGGAGAACGATATACTTTCCTTATTAATTATATCTGTTTGTACTGAACAAACAAAAAAGCGAAAACGCACCTGCCCCTGATTTTTGGTTTTTGTTTTTTAATAATTCCCGCCTGTAGCCGTATCGCATTGCATTTATTTTTTTCACAATTTCAATGTTCGCGTTCGGATCTATTTCTCTGTATTTTTCAACCAATTTCTCCCAACTTTGTATTTGTTTGTTTTTGTAAATATCGCTATTTATTTGCCATAAAGCTGGCTCATTTCTGAAAATGTCTATGAAATGCTTCCAAAAATCTGAATTATTCTTATGGCCTCCTGCTGTTGGTGACTGCGCGCATTTTCGTTTTGGGTTGGCAAGTGCCATTTTCGGATTTTAATAGCTTCGACGATACCATTATACGGCAACTGTGTCAGCTGGCATGTCTGGTGACGTATCGGTCGTTTGGTAATACTTTATGTATAACGTACGGACCCCGATATTTTTGAACAAGCTTCTTATTCGTTCCAACCAAAGTGAACGAGTTCTCTGGGGCCGTCGGCGGAACGCTGGGTAAATAAGAAGACGCGGGGTTGCGTGGGATGTGTGCGCTTTATTTGCGATATAAAACACGAATGACAATAGTAAGACAGTAGACGACACAAACGGCCGGAGCCGGTGGATTGGGAAAGTGGAACATAAGTACAAATGGGAACTGGAAGGGAGAGGATTTGAGTTTTGCAGGATCCACAGAACATTGGAACGACACATTTGTACACAAAGTATCAATATGTCTAATTACCACGAAATCCCCTACCGAATATTTACTTTAATTTAATTCTTAGGAACTTCGGGAATATTCCAGTTCTTCTGTGCGTTCCCCTTCTTTTCTAGCCAGTTTTTTTCTTCCTTGTCCCAAGCCGCTGTTGCCAAGCTTACATATAGTTTTCTTCCACTTCTATCTGCATCCATTCAACCATTTCATTATTAACCCTGTATTTTCTTATTGTTTTAACTTGACAAATTTGTATACATTGTCTTGCGTCGATTTTATGGTGTTATCTGAATGTTACCTTTCGAGCTGCCGACACCATGTCTTCCGAAAATCTTTAGCATCCTTGGATATTTTCTTTGTTGCTTACATTTCTCGTTCGATCAAAGCCCAGTATCTTTCAATTGGACTGATATCTGAACAGTTTGGAGGATTTGCTTCTCGAGGCAAGTCTCTGAGTCTCTTTTCCAAGCATTCATTTATAAATATTTCTGTGTTCCTGTGGTTACAAAAGATTTGCTTCTTTCGCCAAAACGGCAGATTGCTTGCCAAACCAGACGTGGCTTTCCGTAATTCGATATCGTATCGAACTATCGTTTTTGCTTTCTGTAACACAAAATGTAGTTGTGTCGCGTTTTCTTTGGAAGCTGTGAAATGGAAATAAATTTATATTGAAAATATTAATTTAACTTATCATAACTCTGGTAGCTCCATAGGATTGAATGCATCCATCATCCTTTTTCCAGAAGAACTTTTCGCACTAAAACCATCCAAAATTAAAAAAATAATGCTAATTGTATTTCTTCCCTTTCGAAATTCTCGTTATTTTGTTTATTTCACACAGCTTTTGTCAGCTCCAAGGCTCTTTCCAAATAATTCCTTAAATATGGAAACGAGGATTCTTTAGTCGATATCGAATTGATGTATCGAGCTGACGATTATTCTTTCTTTATTCTTTCTTTATTAAATTCAGGAACAAAAATGTTCATGTTTGTAAATTAGTATTTAAGCACCCAATTTTCCGAAAATAAACCAGCTTCATTAGAACTGTCATTCTATGCGTTTCTCTTGAAGACACTGAGGCTCTAACATTAGCCATAACTTTTGAGGCGTGGTCCGCCAAAAGACCAATCAACACTTACACTCAATAGACTACACAGACCTTATAAAACCCCTACAATAGGGATAGAATAATTCTCCTATTGTAAAGGGAGTTCAGATTAAGGAGTTTACAACGAGAGGTGTAGGAGGGAATGGGTTCATGGAATCTGAGGAACCGAAGAGCAAAGCGAAGGAAGGATTTCTGAACACGTTCAATGCGATTGGTATAACACTCATGGTAGGGTCTCCAGATGAACGAGGCATATTCTAATTTAGATTGGGCGAAGGAGGTGTAGAGTAACTTTAAGGTATATGGATCAGTGAACTCGGAGGAATTACGTTTAACAAAAGCTAACATAGCATAGGATTTTGAAATGGTAGCATTGATATGACTCGAGAAGGAAACTATCTGACTCGCGGAACCTTGACCTTTCCAATCAATTCCTCCAGTGCACACATATTTTGGATATGTGCGTCCAACTTTTTCAATTGCAGCTGAAATTGTTGCAATATCGTGCGAATGCTTTGTATGCCATATAGCGCTGGAATTATATCATCAGCGTTCGTCAAATTGACGACAGGTGGAACTGCATCACCTGTGGCAGTGCGGCGTGTGGTCAGATTTGCAGACCATTTCGCGTCTGGTATTGGACAACGCTCCATAAAGGTGCGCTTCACATTCAGCGTTGTTGATTCAGTAGAAAGAACTTCCACTATAGACCGCAAATTTGTAGAATTGACATAGTAAGTAAGGCAAACATTAACACCTTTTTATTTTTTTATTTACGTTGAATCATTAAAATAAAATAATATAAACAGTTCCGCAGCGTCGCTGCTTCAAAACACCTAACTTTGGGTGACGGGGCAAGTATGATTTTCCAGAGGTTTTTACATTACCATTGGCCGAAATATAATTCACCAAAGGGGAAAATCCTGCGCCCATTAACTCGAGGGCACGGCGTACGTCTTCATCCAGATACAAGTCAACGAAAGCATCTCAGTGTAGGTTGCGAGAGTGCTGAAAACCCATTGCTTCCTCAAGCCTCTACTCAATCTGTAGTAGAGATATGCGATAAAGTGCATTTGTCAATATGTAACATTCATCGTTGGAAAGAATGTTAAGGCGCTGCAACTTCACAATCATGCTCCGAATAACAAATCGACAAGAGCGGGAGTTATGATGGTTGTGATTTGGGTCACAATTTCCAATATGAATAAATGTATTCCGATATATAAATGTGGGGATGCCGCCCAAAAAACGAATGCCAACTGTATGATTTATTTTATTTCACTTGTATATTTCAATTATTTAATTATTTAACAAATTTCTTAAGCTTCTTCTTTCTTCCTGGTGTTGACTCGGCGGCGACTAGATGTGGAAAGAGAAAGATGGCCGCGCTTGCATCACCATTCGGAGTTGCTTAATTGGGAGTGCTGCCACTGCAGCCCGTTCCTACAGGAGTTGCCAGCTTAGGGTTTTCGGGTTGCTTAATTGGGAGTGCTGCCACCGCCCGTTCCTACATAAAATTTAAATCAGTGGAAACTTTATTACTCTATAGGTTAAAGTGAATCTTAAGACTAACTGGTGAACGGAGCGGCAGCCAACGTCGAAGGCAATCCAGTATACCTCGCCTATCTTCAGATAAGTTTACTCAGATCTTTGTGTGTGATCTTCGGACCAAACAAAAACCATGAGCCAAACATTTGCAACTGTTTACATTCGAATGCATTTTCTTATCTTAAGATTTGTTTGTTCGGGTGTCTGTGTCTAATCTTCGCACTAAACAAAAACACCGAGTGAACCGTCTGCATTCATCCGCATTAGGATGCAACTTCCTTATCTTTTGACAAGGAGTTGCGAATTTGTCGCTTATGTTCTTAGTTGGTATTTGTTTAGGATCGCCTGAGACGTTGCTGACGTAACTCGGGTGGACACGGGAAGTATATGAATGCGTTTTACTTGTTGCAATTCTATGTTCTTCATCGCTTTATTAACGTTTTTGTATCCAAAGAAAAGCTTCTCGAAAAGTGCTTCTCTGTTTTCCTGCGTTGTTCGTTCGCTGAGTTTTGATCTGTGATCTCTCATCCGATTGTCGCCCCTGTTTGACTTCTTCTTCGAAGTTTTACCCTTCTGGGCTGGCTTTGAAGTAGGTTAGGGGGTCTCCGCCTCTGTGGAACCTGATTTTTGAGTAGCGATCAAGTCCTTCTTAACACTTCGTCGGTCGGATATTTATTTACCTTCGAACGGTCGGAGTGGTCTAGCTGGACCACCATTCATTTTACATGCATTTGTATGGGATAATTCAGTTTTTGGTGTCGAATATATGAACGATTATTAGTGGTAAATATTTATGGTTTTGATTTTTTCTTTTTCTTACTGTCTTTTGCATGTGTTGAGCTTGCCACCAATAAAAATATTAAAAAAAAAAATCATGGAATTGTAATTTAATTTTTCGGAATAAGTTTTGCGTTCACTTTATTGCGTGTGTCCTCCTTGCTCGCTCTACCGGAAGTGATCCTTCCATATTTTCTTTTTTCAGTGCGGCCAATTTTAAAAAACTTACGAACTACAATCATGACGGCATTGCCAGTCACATAACTTAATATTACCACAATGGCATTGCCATATGTGCAGCTGTTACAGAATATAAAAAAAAATCGTTGTTCTTTTTCGTTAAACTTTTCTGTTTTATTTGAATGAAAAATAATATTTATTCGTCTGGCATGCATCGGAAACAATTATAATCAACTTTGGAATGTTGTTGACAAACGGGATTGTGGCATTTTACACAGAAAAATCGAGTTTTGCGTTTAGTCTTTTCGTTCTCGCCATGTAAACAGATTTCACAAAGTTTTTTCTTTTCAAGTGTTGTTGGGCCGCTTTGCTTATCAACATATGCTTTTGGAATCTAAAATGATATAATGAAACACAAACAAATCAATGAAATGCGAGTTAGGTAAAAGAAAAAAGCGGCGCCTTCGAAATGAATGTGAAATTCAAATGAAAACGAATGAGGTGCGTCGCTTCCGAAATGAGTTGTAAAACTATGATTGACAATATAATTTCAATTGAACTGTATACTTACGGTTATAGGTTTGCCGAAAAAAGTTTCGAACGCAGTTCGAGTAGAAAAATTGTTGATAATGTGGGCATTATTCATTCTATTTTCAATGTTTGCGACAACCAATAAATTTGATAGTTTGTCAAGGAACTCTCGTCTTGCATCTCTTTTATTGAGTCGGTCGTTTTCCTTACATATCACGAATGCAGCCAACGCCATCACATCAAGCATATTATAAAAAAAAAGCGAGAGTCCAACGACGTGTTGGTCGTTTGCACGTAAAATGGGAAAGCATCTGATCCATGCAGTCCACTCCAGCTTTGTTTTTATTATAATACAGAATTGCTTCTGGTTTCTTCAATTCACCTTGACAAGCTTTCGTGTAGTGAACGGTTGTTAGAAGATTTACTGTCTTATTTTTCTTCGGGACATAGCTACAAATTGAAACTAAGTTCTCGTTGAATCCAAAAAATGTTGAAAGCACAGGACGTTTTGAATTTTTTCGCATTTGATCGGGAACACAGCGCTTATTCGCACGAATTGTGCCAACGAACGCGATTCCATTGCACTATGGGTAATTTGACCCATTTTTGTGACAAAAATTAATAACAATTAAACTGAAAAGATTTTTGAAAATTTTTTTTGTGTTTATGTAGAGATAAGCTATGAAAAAAGTTTAAATTAAAAAGATTTTGAAATTTATAAAGTTGTAACCCACTTGCGAATTATTTTTTTTTATTTTATTTTTATATTATTTTTTTTTTATTTTGAATATACATATATATTTTGTTTTCAGTTTTATTTTACATTTCGCTATCTAAATTAATCGAATTTAATTCAGTTTCAAAAATATCGCCTAATCCTGTCTCCAAACTATTTTCGCATTTGCCAATACTGTCATTCAACTCCACAGATACTTCTGAAACACACAGCATATCTAGAACCTCTTGTGGCAGTTGCGCGCGTCTTCTCTGCTGCATTCGACTATCTAAGCATATTGACGAAATAACTGGATCAGACATGTCCATAGCCCTGTTAAAAACATCACATAAATTGTTTTTGCGGCTGTTCTTGCGGGCATGATGTAGTTTATCCGACTTGTATAATTTGTTCCGCGACTCAGCAGCATCTTCGCCGAAACAACCTACTGGCAGTAAGGTATTTTCAATAATTTCTCTTGAATGAATCAATACCTTGTGAACGGTCGCCGTCATTGGGAGCCAAGGGTATTTGGTTTGTATCATTTGGGCGGTATTGTGGCAAAAAGCTTGAAATTTCTGGGTATTCAATGGGAATTGACAGCAAATAGAAATGAGTATAATTTTAAGGGAATATATCAGCTCAACATCAATATCAACTATTTCCGAAAAGGTGGCATGGTCAGCAAAGGCTCTACGGGCTGTATTGCCATCATTGGTGTTTCCAAATCCACCCGTTTTTGGTTGGTCAACTTTAAGGCTCATTTTCGACCAAAATAATTGTTGTACAAGCTTTTTTTTTTTCAGAAAGAGTTTTGCGATCGTCATCAGTTCGAATTTGCCATTTTTTAATACTGCTCTTGTATCCAGCATGCAAAACAAATTCAAAGAATCGTATCCAACAATGCAAAGGACTTATACCATACTTTAGAGTATCATTTTGTGGAAAAAATTTTTGGCTTTTGAAGTCTGTAATGGTCATAAAATCCTTTGGAGTTGCCTTGCAAATAGGACACGATTGACTAGATTTTGTATTTGTTAAAACGTTTAACACTTTACCATCAATCAACGTAAGAAATAGTTTAAAGTGTATTTCAATGATTTTTCCAACATCGATAACTATTTTTAAACTATTTAAGCCATTTATCTGTTGTTTTAAATCATTATCCTCAAGCAAAATTTGTTCTTTTGTTTCTTTACAAAACTCCAGTTTTATGGGACGACAAAACCTTATAGACTGAGGTGTGCGGTTATTCCAAAGTGGTCTACCGACCGAATCCACAAGTCTTAAAGGAGTCATTGTTGTTGCAAACAAGGAATAATCGGAATCATCGGATGTGGATGCTTCCTGAAATGTCTGCTTATAAGAGGAATGCCCAGTGCTGCCATCAAATCCATAGCTAACAATCAGATCAGCCTTTAGAAAATTAATATTTTCTGTCATTAATGAGACTATGACTTCCTTCTGCATTGCAACAATTCTATTTGCAGTGTGCGTTAACAATGATTGAAGGGAAACATTTGCCTGCCTCTCATTGACTTCAATACCAACTGGTCTGCAACTTTTCTTAGAATTGGCGACCTCGTTATAAAGTGGATATATGTCAGCATTTCGAATTTTACTTTCCCTTCTTGTATTCAAGTACTGTTCTTTTGTCAAATTGTTTTCTAACAAATATGCGAGTGCTTCATTTGCAGTGAAGCAAATTGGCTGATTATCAAAAGTGTGCGCTAATTTTCTCATCTTGCAAGCTCTTGTTGGACTAGCAATTGTCTGCCTGAGAACCACTGCCATATCTGCTTTATGTTGAACTCGAGCCGCTATCGAAGCTGCACGAACTAGCAATTCCGTTTCATTGTCTACTTTCTTTGCTAGGTCCTTTGCTTCTCTATTCTTTGCGCGTTCGGATTTATCCACAAACTTTATTTTTGGACGCCCTACTAAGCATTTCGAAGGGGTAATCTTAGTTGCCAAAATAAAATCAATTCTAAGCCAGTGAGCGTTTTGTTTTTGGAAGACCATCTTCCATCTCTTAGCCAAATTTTTACAAAAAGTTCGGACTCTCTCTTTCAGAGATGATTCTTCCTCATTCAAAATGTTTATATTTCCAACTTGCCCAATAACAAAAGTGAATACAGCATCGTTCTTCTCCTCTTTGCATTTTACATCAATCCAAACTTTCGCTAGGTTGTTATACTGCAAACGAAGGTCGCCTACGAAAAAACGACATAACTCAAAAAACGAAAAAAATCGCAACGTGAAATTAATGAAATAAACTCAAAATGGTCCACTTAACATGTCTCTGATAGTCAAAACACGGCCAAATACGGCCAACATTTATAAAGCTTATTCAAACCGCATGTTTATGAAAAAAAATTTTTATTTGAGGTTAAGTCACAATAATGAGTTTTTCGCACTAAATCAAAAAGTAAACTCAAATCTGTCGACTAACCTGTAATGTGCATACCATCACTTTTATTTTCCATATTTAAATTGTATTATTATATTTTGTTTAACGTTTTTAGAACAGATTAAAAATTCACATTAAATACCACTGCATAGACTGCCTGTAACGCGTTGCTCGTAAACAATAACTTTGACGACGTAGAAATCACGTGTTACTCGATTGTTAGAAAAAGATAGTACACAGTCATTTAGTTTAAGGTTATGTTTTATCAAATTGTAACAAAAAATTCTTTTTGCTTAAAAGTGCAACAAATGACTTTTCGTCACAAAAATGGATCAAATTACCTATAGTGCAGTGGTTTATGGTTTGCTGCATATTGCACAATATTTTACGCAGCCACTCGGGTAATGTGGAAGTGAATTTAGAAAGGTTGACTCACGAAGACGAAGAAGATGAGATTCCTCCAAGTAGTAATCACACAGGAATAGCAACAGCAGCAGTGGAAAAAAGGGCAGCATTGTACACACTCATATTTAATGATTAATACAATATTCTCATATTTAATGATCAATAAACAATTCTGACGAATTTAATTCATGTTTTATTTTAATTTTTAAAAAATTCAATTCTTGTTTTCATATTTTTTGCATATTTCAAATTTTGCCACTCTTTCTTTCATCTCAATCCCTAATTTTTTAATTTCTAATTCCTTTTCCTTCCATTTGTCTTCTCTTTCTAGTTTTTTCATTTCAATTTCCAAGCGCCTTTCTTCTAAAAGAAGCTTTTGCTTTTCAATTTCTATCTTCTGTGCTTCAAACGCTAATCTATCGCTCTGCAACTTTGCGAGCTGTTGTATTGAGGAAGAACGTAGGGACTTGTGCGTTGGTGTAGCAGCTGCTCGGGAAGCTGAGGGATTTGGTGCGTTGGACTCTGGTTCATCTGACTGATCCGGCGAAGGCTCTTCCTCTAGAGGCGGGGATGCAGGAGTTGCTGGAGAAATCAATGGGGATGCAACATCGCTGCACAAAATAGGAGGCAGCTCCACCGTTGTTTTGCCAAAAGTTTCTTTTAAACGGTGGTAATGAGGGCAGAGCTTCGCTAGGTGTGCTGAAAATAGTTTTGTTTTGAAATAGTCCTACTATATATATTCCTCTATTCTTCTTATATACTTACATTCGATAGTCGCAGCGCCATCTTCCTCCAGCACTCCTGCGCCCGTCGATGAGAGCCAGTCATTCGCCTTTTTGAATTGGCTCTTCAGATGCCTCACTTTCCAACGCACCAGATCCCACGTTGCTTCCCGTCTTTTCCAACAATTTTTTATAGTAAAGTTGTGCTGTGGGGTGCTGAAAATAAGGGAAAAAAATTAACCAATTTATAACGAACTTCTCAATTTGCTGTGCGCACCTCAAAGTCTCTCGCCTCGTGTAAAAAATCCACAATAAGGAAGACTTCAGAAGGCTTCCACTTTCTCTGGATTTTCGGCCGCTTTTTAATGGGCTTTTTAATGGGTTTCAGAAAAAACTGAAACGGACGTACGTTCACATTGGCAGGCCAGATATCGGGAACCAGTAGCTTCTCGTAAGCCGAATCAGGGACGCCAAGCTTAAAATTGACCCGCCTCAATGTGTCCAAAGAGGCATCTTTTTTCACTAACTTATAGCAGCGGAGGAGCTGTTTATCTATGCACGCATGTTTAGCAACATAATTAATAATATTTTCTGCATTTACCGAAGGCACAAAAGACGATATGTGCAGCCACTTTAATCGAACCGCAACATCGAGCTCAGCGCTCAGGTTAGAACCAACAACAACAGGTTGTTTCTTCCTATTGTTCTTCTTCACCTTTATCCACTCAGTAGTCTGATGGTTCGGCAGCACAGGCGGTGTAGTGGGATGTCGCACGGCAGAGGGCTCAGCATCTAGTGGCGTTAATCCAGCAGAACAATACCTTCTCTCCCTGCTTCTGATCTCGCACCGCACCCTCTTTTCCTTTATACAGTATTCCTTGTAAAGGATATTTAGTTTTTGCGTCGCACGCCCACCACACTTTGATACCGTATTTAGCTGGTTTTGAAGGGATGTATTGCGTGAATTTTGTTCGACCCCTGTACGGGAAAAGTTGCTCATCCACACTAACACATTCGTCGGGAGAGTAATTATTTGCCAGATTTTCATTTAGAAAATTCCAAATATCAGTTATTGGTGCAGCTTTATCAGTTTGCTGTCGGAATGCACGCGTACGGCTATCATCGAACCGGATAAATCTTTTCAATGCACGAAATCTTTGAAATGACATTGCAGCACGAAATATTGGTAGTCGATTTAGACGCCATAATTGGTCCGCTTCAATCATATTGTTATGTGTAACACCAGCAGCCAAAAGAATACCAATAAATGCATCCAATTCAGTGCTTGTCATATCAACCCAAACTTTTGGTTGTTTAGTAGGATTGGCTGCATTCCATTTTGCAATCACGTCCTTTGCGCTACGATTCGTTTCAGTGATTATAATAAAAGCAATGTTTTGTGAAAAGAATTTCTTGAACACTTCCAATGGGAGAGCACTTTGGTCTTTTGGCCCTGGATGAAAACGCATAACATTGTGATGCCGGGCACGGCGCACAGCCGGCGGCTCATTTTTCATCCATTTGGTACCGTCACGGCCATAAAAACTATCACTAGATGCATTTTCTGGTTCATTTTCATCCGTATCATCATCACTGTCAACATCACTTTCAAGCTCATTTGGCTCGATCACAAGCTCGTCTTCTACGTCAGAAGTTTCTTCTTCGACTGTCAAATAATCGTAATTATTTTCATTGTCGTCGTCATCAAAGTCATTACCATCGTCGACAATTTCATCGGTACTACCACGACGCATATCACCAGCTAAGGCCTCAGCCAGTCTCGTGTGAAAATTTGTATCGACACTTATACGTCGTTGTCGAAGATTATAAACATATTCAATGTCTTCTTCACTCATTTTGAATAAATAGCACATTCAATAAATTCAGATCAAAAATTATCAGCCCTGTTCCAGAATCCGAGTCGGATCGGAATTCGGATCGGAAATGAAATCCGATTCCGATTTAAAAAGGTGTTCTGCAATCCGAGCGGAATTGCCTCATTCGAACTTAATTTCGAATCCGATTGTAAGCAAACGAACAAACCTTCAATCAGCTGTTTGCTTCAAAAGTGCAAATGTCAAAGTGAATTTGTGAGTTTATTGTGCTGCTAAACTGTTTTTATTCAGCGTTGGAAATGAGCTCGGTTATTTTATTGGCAGTATTGCTCGACAACGAACAGTCCGCTGTTGAAAAAGTTAAGCGCAAAATTTTGCGGGACCACAGCAATCCCATGCAATTGCCAGAATCTTTGTAAGTAGTACCAGCTATTTCAGCCATGTTCACAACTTTTTTTTTAAGGTTTATTGCTCAGTACCGCCTAAATAAAGCAGCATTCAACATGGTTTTAAATGATGTGAAACCGCTTCTTCAGCCTTGCTCCATTCCGCCAGAATTGAAAGTGGCGACGGCGTTGCGATTTTTTGCCGAGGAAGGCTATCAGCGATCGGTGGGTAAGGACTCGATATATTTTTCGTTGGTGGTCCTTGCCCGTTGAGGGACTGTGTCAAAATCTTTCATTTGTTTACCACCTCCACTTTGTCGCCTTTATAAAATCCCTTTGCGATGTCCGCATTGTCCTCCATGAATTTCATGAGCATTTTGCTCTGTTCAGCAGTTTTATGCTTTCCCCTGTTCAAAAATTCATTTATTAGTTTTATTTAACACGTTGTTTAAATTATTTACTTACATTTTTGGTGTTTGTTTTCTTTTTGCTGCTTTGCGATTTGAATTCCACCAGCTTTTTGTTTGTCGGAATTTTTTTGACAGCAATTTCCGACAATCGGAATGCAGAACACCAAATTTCCGATGCAAATTCTTTCGAACTCAGTCGGATTTGAGAACAGGGTTGCATCGGAAAATATTTCCGATAATCGGAATGTAGAACACGGACGGTCGGAATCAAATCCACTTCCGATCCGACTCGGATTCTGGAACAGGGCTGTATATTTATTTTTTTTTTTGCAGTTCAATAAAATATCTTCTCTTCAGCTAACAAAATTTGGACGTAAAATGAATGTTTTATGAGCACTAACATGTTATAGTTACACAATGTTTATTAGTCAACTGACGCTAGGAATGGAAAAAAAGGCGCGAGTTATTTTGTTATTGAAAGATCGATTCTTTTGGTTTTATAAAGAGTTTATTGTGCACTAATAAGAAGCTGTGAATCAACCGTAGGTTTCGACTGGTAAATCCAGAGTGCCAGTTTTGTACATCAAAACTGCACTCAACAACTTCAACTTATTTCCTAATTCTTACTTACTATCAGTGCAGCGCAGGCACTGTTTGTATCTTAAAACTAATGCGTAGTCGCTTATCGGTGCAGCGTATTATTTTCTGCTAAGCACTTTTCGTGTGTACCGATATTATTTGTTTGTTTAGTGCACGGCTCATATTTATTCGGTGCACTAAACATTATCGTTAGCGGGCATGCCCATAACTCGCGTAGATTCACGAATACATACATATGTAGGTTGTGAGCTCACAACAGAATAGTGTGTTTGAGTGCAAACAATGAGCATTTACCTATATGCATGTATACGTTCATGCATGTACGCAATAATATAGAAACTAGTTTTAGAAGTAAAATATAAAGGCAGAGACGAAAGAACAACACACAAAAGTAGGAAAGTAGGAAAAGTAGGAAATGTATGGGTGGTCTAGACAGACCACTCCGACCGTTCGAAGTATATAAAAATTAATATCCTTATAATTATCCTTGTGTACATTTTTTCGTCCTGATTTTTTCACCGATCGATAGCTATTAAAATTTTAGGAAAAGTCAAGAAATTTCAAGTCGATCGCACTACTAGAAGTACTTTTTTTTTTAAATAAAATCGAAAAAAGTCTGGCCAGACCACTCCGACCGACGGAGGGTTAAGGAGTTTACAACGAGAGGTGTAGGAGGGAATGGGTTCATGGAATCTGAGGAACCGAAGAGCAAAGCGAAGGAAGGATTTCTGAACACGTTCACTGCGATTGGTATAACACTCATGGTAGGGTCTCCAGATGAACGAGGCATATTCTAATTTAGATCGGGCGAAGGAGGTGTAGAGTAACTTTAAGGTATATGGATCAGTGAACTCGGAGGAATTACGTTTAACAAAAGCTAACATAGCATAGGATTTTGAAATGGTAGCATTGATATGACTCGAGAAGGAAACTATCTGACTCGCGGAACCTTGACCTTTCCAATCAATTCCTCCAGTGCACACATATTTTGGATATGTGCGTCCAACTTTTTCAATTGCAGCTGAAATTGTTGCAATATCGTTGCGAATGCTTTGTATGCCATATAGCGCTGGAATTATGGAACTGCATCACCTGTGGCAGTGCGGCGTGTGGTCAGATTTGCAGACCATTTTGCGTCTGGTATTGGACAACGCTCCATAAAGGTGCGCTTCACATTCAGCGTTGTTGATTCAGTAGAAAGAACTTCCACTATAGACCGCAAATTTGTAGAATTGACATAGTAAGTAAGGCAAACATTAACACCTTTTTATTTTTTTATTTACGTTGAATCATTAAAATAAAATAATATAAACAGTTCCGCAGCATCGCTGCTTCAAAACACCTAACTTTGGGTGACGGGGCAAGTATGATTTTCCAGAGGTTTTTACATAACCATTGGCCGAAATATAATTCACCAAAGGTGAAAATCCTGCGCCCATTAACTCGAGGGCACGGCGTACGTCTTCATCCAGATACGAGTCAACGAAAGCATCTCAGTGTAGGTTGCGAGAGTGCTGAAAACCCATTGCTTCCTCAAGCCTCTACTCAATCTGTAATAGAGATATGCGATAAAGTGCATTTGTCAATGCGTAACATTCATCGTTGGAAAGAATGTTAAGGCGCTGCAACTTCACAATCATGCTCCGAATAACAAATCGACAAGAACGGGAGTTATGATGGTTGTGACTTGGGTCACAATTTCCAATATGAATAAAAGTATTCCGATATATAAATGTGGGGATGCCGCCCAAAAAACGAATGCCAACTGTATGATTTATTTTATTTCACTTGTATATTTCAATTATTTAATTATTTATTTGTAATTATTTAACAAATTTCTTAAGCTTCTTCTTTCTTCCTGGTGTTGACTCGGCGGCGACTAGATGTGGAAAGAGAAAGATGGCCGCGCTTGCATCACCATTCGGAGTTGCTTAATTGGGAGTGCTGCCACTGCAGCCCGTTCCTACAGGAGTTGCCAGCTTAGGGTTTTCGGGTTGCTTAATTGGGAGTGCTGCCACCGCCCGTTCCTACATAAAATTTAAATCAGTGGAAACTTTATTACTCTATAGGTTAAAGTGAATCTTAAGACTAACTGGTGAACGGAGCGGCAGCCAACGTCGAAGCCAATCCAGTATACCTCGCTTATCTTCAGATAAGTTTACTCAGATCTTTGTGTGTGATCTTCGGACCAAACAAAAACCATGAGCCAAACATTTGCAACTGTTTACATTTGAATGCATTTTCTTATCTTAAGATTTGTTTGTTCGGGTGTCTGTGTCTAATGTTCGCACTAAAAAAAAACACCGAGTGAACCGTTTGCATCCATCCACATTCGGATGCAACTTCCTTATCTTTTGACAAGGAGGTGCGAATTTGTCGCTTATGTTCTTAGTTGGTATTTGTTTAGGATCGCCTGAGACGTTGCTGACGTAACTCGGGTGGACACGGGAAGTATATGAATGCGTTTTACTTGTTGCAATTCTATATTCTTCATCGCTTTATCAACGTTCCTGTATCCAAAGAAAAGCTTCTCGAAAAGTGCTTCTCTGTTTTCCTGCGTTGTTCGTTCGCTGAGTTTTGATCTGTGATCTGTCATCCGATTGTCACCCCTGTTTGACTTCTTCTTCGAAGTTTTACCCTTCTGGGCTGGGCGTCGTTTCAGAGAAGAATCGCTCGTCTCGCGTTTGAGCGACCAGCAGTAATCTGCTAACATATGTATTTTGTTTTTTCCGTGCAAACGCTGTTCAATTGACGCCATTTCTTGATGAAATCTTTCGCCTTGTTCATCACTGAATTTCCCGAGGTTCTCCGGAAAGAAGTCCAAATGTGAATGCAAGAAGTGAATTTTGATGGACATTCTGCATCCCATGTCTCCGTAGGCTTGTAAAAATTCATTCACGATGGCAACGTAGTCGTCACTTCTTGTTTTGCCCAAAAAGTTATTACAAAGAGAAATGAAACTAATCCATGCTCTTCTTTCTACCTGATTCAATTTCTCAGTGAAATTCCCATCATTCATGATTTTACGAATTTGCGGTCCAACAAATATCCCTGCACAATAATGGAAAATTGTTATACAACAATGTTATGTATGCAAACAATTTTGAAATAATTTAAAAGTTTGTTTGATTTCGGACGATTGTTTGCTACTTTCTTTGAAACTTGTCGATATTTGAAGTGTACCTTCTTTGATTTTGGCGTCACTCAGCTTAGGAAAAGTCGCTTTTAAGTGTAAAAAAGCTTCACTGTCTTTATCCAGTCTTTTCACGAACTGCTTCATGTAGCCTAGTTTCAGGTGCAATGGCGGTAATATGATTTTATCAGCTCCTACTAATGGAATTTTTACAACATTGCTTTTTCCGATTTTGAAAAACTTTCGCAATGGCCACTCTCGTCGATCATAGTGGTTGCTTGCGCGACTATCCCATTCACAAAAATTACAGGGATATTTAGTATAACCTCCTTGCATTCCAAAATGAAGCGTTAAAACTTTGAGGTCAGAGACGATTTCCCATTCACGTTTTGAGTAATTTATCACTCTAAGGATCTTCGCCAAAGTTTCGTATGTCTCTTTCATATTGGTATTGGAAGATCGGAGATTTGAAATTTGAATTGAATGAAATTTGTTATTGCACACTTTGCACGCAACAACAAAGCCTTCACGAATAGACTTAAAGCACTTCGAGACACTAAGACACTTAGAGTTAAGCGAGGACATGATGACAACGTCCGAACTACACGACAGTCAGATGAAGACTATATACCTATTTCTACCGATGGCGGTAGTCCGCTTTTATGAGTGTCATTTAATGTCTATTCATTATAATTAAATGACACTAATACGCCACGTTGCGCTGCGCAAAAAAATGCACATATCGCAATTACACAGTTTGAATGTATTTTTTTTGGATTAGTGTCTTAAGCAAATTTGTTGGTTGTTAAAATATTTACAAACTTGCCGAAGACAGTAAAGCGATATTTGGAACGATTTAGGACCTATTAGCATTTAAACGTTCGAAGATTTAAGCGACGCACTCGACTAAAATGAGCAAACTTCAAAGACGGATTTCTCTTAAACTAGAGCCAATCCAGCCAAACGGCTGGTGGATCTCAACTCAGTATACCTATAGAAAAGTCGCTCAGTAGGTCCCCCCATGTCTAAATTTTTTAGGGTAAATTTCACGCACATTGTAATTAATAATGCAATTATGTGTTTTAATATTATTTGTGCATCATCTGACGCAACACCGGCCACCTTGCCGATTCCGGAGGCTTCCTCCACTTGTTTTAAGTTCTACGACCCGGACCCTCCCGTCTTGACCAGCTACTACGTCCTGTACTCTGCCCAGCCTCCACTGTTGAGGAGGTATGTTGTCCTCGTGGACGACGACGAGATCTCCGACGACTACGTTGCGCTGTGGTAGCAACCATTTGTTGCGTTGCTGCAAGGTCAGGAGATAATTCCTCGACCACGCCCGCCAGAACTGCTGCTTGAGCGACGAGACAAGTTGCCATCTGTCTAAATAGACTAGTGGCTTGTCTGGAACTGGTTCCGGTGGCATTGCTCGTAGCGGACAACCGATGAGTAGATGCGCCGGAGTCAGTGCTTCCCCATCGTTGGGATCCCTGCTGATTGGTGCTATGGGCCTGCTGTTCAAAATTGCTTCTATTTCTACGAGAAGCGTTTGCAGTTCTTCGGCGGTGAGTAGTGCGTTTCCAATTGTCCGACAGAGTAGATTTTTTGCTGATTTCACAGCCGCCTCCCACAACCCTCCGAAGTGCGGCGCCCTTGGTGGTATAAAGACGAAGCTGAATCCTTCGTTGGCAGCGTACCTTGCCACTTCGTCCTGACTGGCCAGAAAGGCATCTCGCAGCTCGGCTAACTTCCGCTGTGCTCCGACAAAGTTGGTTGCGTTGTCGCAGTGGATCCGTTGTACTCCTCGACGGCCGATGAACCTTTTTAGAGCACAAATAAAACGATCAGTACTCAAATCGGAAACAATTTCTAGGTGTACCGCCTTAGAAGTGAAACACACTTTCTTCACATTCATTTTCGGAACTGGAGAACAATCTCAGTCTTTTTCGTTCCCTACGCGTGTTTACAATGTTCTCTTCCTCATTATCCGTGTCGAATAGCTCAGAGTCAGTGTCTAATGGATCATATATACTATCCTCACTCCCAGAATTTTCTTCTTCATCTACTTCAGAGCATAGTTTGCTTATATTATTTACTTCCAGCAATTTCCTTTGCATTGCCATTTTAGAGCTAAATTTTTTAATTTGTATTTGAATAACTCACCAATAATAAAATGCAGAAATTAGTACTTACTATTTTTATTTGTTTATTACCCAAAGTTTGTAGCCTATTTTATTATTACAAATAGAACTAGAAGAAGAAGAGAAATATATATTGAAAAATTAAACAGCTCTATACATATATTATAGAAAAAGTCGTGCAGTAAGTTCAAGAAAAATAAAAACCTGGAATTTAATAATTTTGATTAAAGTCTCAAAAGCGGTCATTTGACCGCTCTGGTAGGTTTAGTGTTATTTTTAACGATAGCAACCTCTCGCTTACGGCGACTGCTCGCAGCGCGAAGCCCGAAAATATTCGAACAGAAAACTCCAATTGTTTGGTATTCAAAGTTTAGGTGTTTTTATATTCTCTAAAATTGTTAAAGTTACAATTTTTAATCAAAGTATAATTCAAGCTCTTACTATTCGTGCTCGCCGCTAGCTCGTCCAAAAACCAAGTGCCCATGCTTTTAAAAAATGGTGGACCCACGCGGTTTTTAGAGTTGTAACGAATGGGAGCAAAATTCAAGGATGTATTTGTTACGTATCAGCCCTTGTATCAGCAACACAACCTTTTCCGTACAGCTAGTTGCGACGCTAAACTCTTTCGCTCGTATATCTGGTCTAAGTTCTTAAAAATTTGCCTTGCAGTACTTTCACTACTTGCAAAGCCAAGAAATGAGACCTAAATACTCGATAATGATACTTTTAGCATTCCTTTCACTTTTTTCCATTCGTCCGTAATGTCTTCTGGCACTTCAGTGTCTATCAATTTTAGAGCATCTGTTTCCGCCAAGAGTGCTCTAACTCTAAATTTCCAAATTGAGTATTTTTCGCCATCAAGAGGCTTAATGTTTCTTTTAATTTACTCCATTATTTTATATTAATTAATTCAAGTTTTCCAATTAATTTACACCAGCAAATATTTACACGGATTATTTGCAAAGTGGACGGGAGCTGGACCCATAACCTGTTGGATGTAGTGTTAAATAGAACACTTTAATTTCGTTTAAGCACTAATTTATTTGACGACCTCTCACCAGCACTGATCAGCGAAGACATGCGACTAGCGCACAAACTATCCTTTTGGTTAGCAGACCATTGAGTGGCCTAGCGGGACTTTTTCATTGCCGCATTGCTACGCACGAGCGGAATTCCTGCGCAATAACATATTACGCAGTTTATTAATAAAGGAATTCCTCTCGACATACGACATTCGTTTTCTGAGGCGACGAGTTGCTGTGACATACTTATTGAGAAATCCTATTACTGCTCTCTGGTCACCCTTTATTATTATTTTAGTTATATTCGTCGTTAGCTGCAGTCTGCTTCAATCTTATTGAAAGAAATTTCAGTTTATTCACAAATAACTGCAAACGTTCTCATTTTATTTGAGTAATTCAGTGTTGATCTGAAAAAGCCAGCATTGACTTGTGGCCAATAATCGCTGTGGCCCACTAAAACAAAACACAAACCGAGTGCACTTCTCCACACTCCTCAAGGCAATCTAGTTCTAGCGGGGAGGTGGAGGGATTGGAATGCAGTAACGCAATTCCACTTAAGTGCGACACGTTGTAAGCATTTAACTTGTATGCGGCAATTAGTGTGGGTGTGTGTGTGTGTGTGTTTATTTCAGTATTTGCTCGACACATTTGCGTATTGTATATTTGTAATCGATTCATTTGTAAATATTTAATACATATGTATGTATGTATGTATGTATGTGTATTTGAAGAGTGGCCTTAGCACGTGAAAAGCATAAATTAAATTGTAACTCAACTCGAAACCAGTGTTCATAGTCTTTAGCTGAATGTGTGCGACGGACAGGTGTGCGGCGGCACTGTTAACCACCCTTCGAGACGCAGAGGACGCAGCGTAGCAGGACGAGGAATTAATGCCATGGCAGCCGCATGCTTCGAATCGCCTAAACTGTCGCAAAACCCACAAAAGCAAACACGCACACAAACACACTCGCACAGGCTCTACACACACACGCACGCATACACAACAAAAGGCCATGAGAACAACTTTCAAGTGCAATTCTGCCCCCTTTCCCCTCTAACCAACACCACAATCACTTTGCAGGCTCCTCTAGCCATGCCCAGCTGTTCGCTGTTGTTTGAATTGCGCGATCGAAACACGCGCCTACAAACACATTTCCATTCACACACAAATGAACACAACAAAATTGGTATTTCAATATGCAATAATGGAACAATAATGTCTACTACGATTTAATACAAATGCTGACACATATACACTGTACGCCTACGTATGTATATCTAATCTTATTAAATATATATACGAGTATATATATACATATAATATATATGTACTAAATTTGTAGCATCATAGCTTTAACGTGTATAGAGAAAGCGGTTCAAATGACTATACTTAAGTAGGTGCAATATATACGTACTTATGTGCGTATGTATGTATGTTTGTGTATATGAAATGCGGCCACAAATTGCAAGGAAGCCGACAATTTGAAAAGCGCTTTTCCTTCTCTATTTTCTTATTGCTATTAAAAAACCAAAAAACAACAACAACACAACACAAAATATTTCCTCCTGTTTCGTTACTTTCAAAATTCAATGAGATTTCAATAAAACTGCAACATACTATTATAACAAAAATAATATAAAAAAACGTGATAATAATTTTACACTACCTAAATATTAATCGTACAAGTATACAAAGCGTAAAACATTAAAAAAACAATAAAAACAAACCAAAAACCCAACACAAAATGAAATCTATGTAACCAACTACAACAACAACTGCTGTATACTCATGCTGACCCCCCTCGTGCGTGTATAGCGTTGGTCGTGTCGTGCCATATTCTGATTATATCGCTACATATGTTATGAATGTATGTATGTATGTATGTATGTATAAAAAGTGCATGCATGCAAACCAACCAACAAACAAATACACAAATGTAAATTTACTACGAATGTAAGTTTCAACTGTACCATAGCTCGTATCGTACGATTAGAACGATTCTAAAATAACTGTAACATGATTTAATGATCGATTTATTTATAAGAAATATATTCAAATTCAAATACTGAAGAGTGGCAAAACTAAATTTTTGTAAAAAAAACAAACAACTAATAAATGAAAATAACTGAAAAATGAAAATTTGTGGTTTTCTATTCTGAAGTTCATAGAGGAAAGTTACCAAAAATTGGCTTAAGGCAACAAAGGATTCACTACGCGCCATTTCTCGTTGTTCTAGAGAACTCTTTCTAAAAAGGGACCAAATCAGAATCATAATTGGTGTTTTGAAAGGTTAAAGTTTAATTGAATGTTGGATCCAAGTCAAAGGTCCTTTGGGTCCCAGAACACAGATGATTAGAAGGTGTTAATTAGAAGGCATTGCATTTGCTAGAAAAACTGCAGCCACGGTCTTTCTTGAACTGGATCACTTTATTGGGCCAGTTAAATTGGACCAATTAAAAATCTTTATTAAAGGTTACAACCCCAAATGGACTGAAGAATGCCTCAGACTAAAAAGAGGACGAGCTCAGACAGCTGAGGCGGGACTAGAATGCCTCAAACTGAGAAAAGACCAGATGAGACAGATTACTAAGCTTCTAACTTCAAATGAAGTGAAGAATGCCCCAGAATGAGAAAAGACCAGCTAAGACAGATTACTAAGTTTCTAACTTTAAATGAAGTGAAGAAGGCCTCCGACTGAGAAAAGACCAGCTAAGACAGATTACTGGGCTTCTAACTTGAAATGAAGTGAGGAATGCATCAGACTGAGAAAAGACCAGCTAAGAAAAAGTACTAAGTTTCTAACTAGAAACGAAGTTAAGAAGGCCTCGGACTGAGAAAAGACCAGCTAAGACAGATTACTGGGCCTCTAACTTCAAATGAAGTTAAGAAGGTATCGGACTGAGAAAAGACCAGCTAAGACAGATTACTAAGCTTGTAACTTGAAACCAAGTGAAGAATCCCTCGGACTGAGAAAAGACCAGCCAAGACAGATTACTGAACTTCTAACTTGAAATGAAGTGAAGAATGCGTCAGACTGAGAAAAGACCAGCTAAGACAGATTACTAAGCTTCTAACTTCAAAGGAAGTGAGGAATTCCTCGGACTGAGAAAAGACAAGCTAAGACAGATTTCGGGGCTTGTAACTTGAAATGAAGTGAAGAATATCTCAGACTGAGAAAATACCAGCTAAGACAGATTACTGGACTTCTAACTTGAAATGAAGTGAAGAAGGCCTCGGACTGAGAAAAGACCAGCTAAGACAGATTACTAAGCTTCTAACTTCAAATGAAGTTAAGAAGGCCTCGGACTGAGAAAAGACCAGCTAAGACAGATTACTAACCTTCTAACTTCAAATGAAGTTAAGAAGGCCTCGGACTGAGAAAAGATCAGCTAAGACAGATTACTAAGCTTCTAACTTCAAATGACGTTAAGAAGGCCTCGGACTGAGAAAAGATCAGCTAAGACAGATTACTAAGCTTCTAACTTCAAATGACGTTAAGAAGGCCTCGGACTGAGAAAAGACCAGCTAAGACAGATTACTAAGCTTCTAACTTGAAATGAAGTGAAGAATATCTCAGACTGAGAAAAGACCAGCTAAGACAGATTACTAAGCTTCTAACTTCAAATGACGTTAAGAAGGCCTCGGACTGAGAAAAGACCAGCCAAGACAGATTACTGGACTTCTAACTTCAAATGAAGTGAAGAATATCTCAGACTGAGAAAAGACCAGCTAAGGCAGATTACTGGACTTCTTACTGAGCAATGCAGGCTAAGAAAATATGTGCATACGATGGGTCTAGAACAGGTAAGCATCTGTAGACTCTGCAAATCAGTAGAGGAGACTCTTGAAATTTCTTTCTTTATTTCGTTGTTTTAAAAGTCTCTGAGTTGCCTCGAGTGCAAAATTTGGAAAACTTTGAGAATATAATAAAAAAAATGGGGAAAATTCCTTATTAACACTTTCGCGTCCGATCACGTATTTTTACGTTTTTTGTGAAACAATCCTAGGAGCCGTTCACGTATTTTTACGTTTTATGCCGAACAAACCTAGGAGCCGTTCACGTATTTTTACGTTTTATGCCGAACAAACGTAGGAGCCATTCACGTATTTTTATGTTATTAAAAATTGTAATTTAACTATTTCCGGGGCACTACTAAAAAAAAAAAATTAAAAATAGCGGCGCCAACGCAACGGCATACGTAAACAAAGCGGCAATAGGTTTTAGTTTAACTGCACAGAGAGCGGACGCGAAAGTGTTAATGAAAAGAATTCAATAACTGCTTTAATGGTAATTTAAAAGTTCAGGAATCGAGTCCATGATAACCAAGAATTATGTTAAATTTTTAAAACATTCTTACCAAAGGAACATTTAAAGCGTAATACAGCGACAAATGGCGAACAAGTCGTAGTGACGGAGAACCTGAAAAGGAACGTTAAGGTTTGTTAGACTCATAAGGTAAGTACAGTTACAGGTACAGTACAAGGAAGTAAGTATTTTTTAAAAATTATCTATCTTATATAAAGTACAATGAAGTCTGTGAGTTGAGGTCCTTATACTTATTGCTTGTTTTGCTTTAAGGAAATCTTAGCAAGTTCCCAGTGCCCTTAATCCTAAACCCTTGATCGACTTGCCTAACAAATTACAAAACAATGTTTTTTACTCACTTGAAATCTATTAGAAACTCTTAAAACAAAACTCAATCAGCAGAGCTTACATGAACTCATCAATATAACCAAAAACTTTTGATATCCATCTAAAAACATTGAGTACATCTGATGGCTTGAATTCTGGGTGCAAACTTTTGAATTAGATTTTATCATCTTTTTTAAGTCATAAATTCAGAACGCACACAAAGTCGTAAACTTTTACAGTCCATTTACAAAATCCCTCGGTTCGGTTTTTGTTTTTTTGGGGATAATATAATAAGATTTATTCAAAAGCAATTACTACAGATTTATAGAATTTAAGCGCATAAATTGCTAAATATAAAATTTTTCGCCATTGCTGTCGAACTTTTGCGCATCTCACCACACAACAACAACAACAACAACTCAACAAATACTGACAAATAAAGACAGTAGAGAGAGAAGCAAACATTTTGTACACTTTCATCAACGCAGACGATGACGAGTCCATCGTCTAATATGCCAAGCAATATGAAATAAAATAAAATTATAATTTTAAATTTTTACTACAAACAAAATGACATACCGACACTGCACACTGCAAAGAACCAACGAAAAACTAAAGTGAATATTTTCTGAGGAGAAAAAGGATTACAATATTGAAAGACATAACAGAAATTCGTGTATCCCCATACACACACACAAACACAGTCAAAGCCCAGTGAGTCAGATTTTCGTGTAGTGAGTTGAAAAAGGATTTTAAAAAATTACTAAACGAATGTTTAAAGTTAGAGTTTTAAGACGCTTCATGAAGAAATCTGTTTGACACAATGTCTGTAATGATTCTTGTTGACATCTATGATGGGTTCAGGTTAAAGCAGGGTGATACAGTCCAGCTTAGGAGATGTAGAGCTGTCGGCGTAAAAAGCACGAGGATATCCTGGAGGCAGGATACCATTCCCACTTTTATACTATACAGATTTAGGTTATCCTCCTCATCAATAAATTGACACATAAAGGAATAATCAGACAATATCTACAAAGTGCTGTGGTTTCTAGTCGTAGATGGATTAATTCGCTCTCTCATGGAGCAGGGACATGAAGTCATTGCATATGCAGTCATATATAGTCCTTGTGGTCAGGGGCAAAGATGAACATAACGTTTCAGACTTATTATTAGTGGGTATAGTGCACCGCGACCTAAAGATCTATTGTGCCCCGTTTCAGATTTGCTTCATACCGAATTCAGATAGTTATCCCTTTTACACACAAAAGGAACATAGACCTTAGCCAGGCTTAGATCTTTAGAAATCTGAACTGGAACTGAACTTCTCAAAAGAGGTTAAGCATTTAGGGGTCATTCTAGATAGTAAATTGAACTGGAGACCCCCTGTTGACTGCTCCATCAAGAGAGCAAAAGGAACTCTAGAGCTGCAAAAGGAACTGTGGAAAATACTGGAGATGGGGGGAGACTGAAAAAACCCGACCGAACTGGAGGCCCCATGTTGACTGCATCATCAAGAGAGCACGTAATGCCTTCTGAAGCTGCAAAAGGAAATGTGAAAAAAACTGGAAATGGGGAGACCAAGATAGCTTTAGATGATGATCCCTGGTGATTCTGCTGATAATCACCTACGGGGCAATAGTTTGGTGGAAGAAAACCACGGAAGTAACAACTAAGTTAGAGAAAAAACAAAGACTAGAGAATACCTATACAACAAGATATCTCAGAACTACTCGAACTGTAGCCCTAAATGTTATACTTGTATTAGGGATGTTGGCATTTAGGAAGCTTCTCTCACTAATCAAGGACCAGATCAGAACCATCATTGGTGTTTCAACCCATTGCTGCCGGGTACCAGTTCCGCCCATACGATTTTGATAAAATTTCATACACGACCTAGAAGTGACCCAAAATGATCAGAAACAAAATTTCAGCTTTATATCTCTGCACGTTGCTGATATATTCATTAGGTATTTTGTACCCATTACGCAGCAATGGTATTTTTTTCCATACTTTTTGAAGTGATCTGCTAAACACGTGAACAAAAGTTGTATTTTTTACAGGTGAGTTAGGGGGCAGATTTTTGTGACGTTCTAAGGCAACATTTTCCACCTCCGGAAAATTTACGATTTTTGGAGTCTGTTAACTCTAGCTAGATGGCGAAATTTTAGGGTGACCTTCACCAGGTTAAGGTAGTTCCATCTTTACCCTAACTATCTCTATCAATGGTTTTGAGAGATCTCAAACATTAACTTTTTGTGATTTTTAAAATAATAAATTTTCATGGGTAAAATTTTACCCATTAGGCAGCAATGGGTTAAAGGGTCACTGTCTAATTGGGACCAACCCAAAAAGGTTGGGCTGTTTTCAAACGACTTATGTCTTCTTGTCTCTATGGAAAAGGAAGAGGAAGATAATACACTTTAAGCGTATCGGACTGTTTGTACTGCTTTATCCAGAAGAAGAATGAACTACCTGTGTAACTTCTTTTTCGACAGTTTAGGCCATCTAACAGATAAGACTTTTCTGAGAAGCTCAAACTGGTTCAATGCGTGAGCAGTTCGATTGATTGTGAAGTGGGCTCCTCTTTAGAATAGCCACCACCCCAACGTACCTACCATCCTTCATTCGATTTATTTAGGTTAACTTAGGGCAACAGATTTAGTTCGATTCACAAATCACAAATGATACCACATACCTAACTAGCTGACTATACCTTGGACACTTTATTTTTCGCTCGACAAAAAGTTTAAGATTTCATTTGTACTCAAAATTCTTAATCTAAAAATTTAAGAAAAAAATAAGTAAATTTCCTTCTTTGCCGCTTTGTCGCTTTAATCGGGCGTCTACTGTATCTACAAAAGATTGCAACATACAATGCAATCTTGTGGTTAACTGGGTAATCCAATGCCATACTGTAGCTGTAAGCGTCAGCTGCTGTGAATGTGGGCATGAATGTGTGTGTGTGCTTGTCTGTGGCTGTGTTGGTGTGCAAGCGCGCCTTATAAATCTTTTATGCGATTTCCAATTCATGAGTGTGTCTTGGCGTTTATTTTAGTGCGTCGATGCTCAAATACAACGACGTGGTTAGCGCTCCATACAAACTCAACGACACACACACACCCACACACACATTAACATGTGTGTGTGGGTGTGCTGCTTCCAAAGCCAGGAAAACCCCCCGGAACTCCTCAGGCTTATCGTCCTATTTGCCTGCTGGACACACTGGGGAAGCTTTTGGAGCGCATAATCTTAAATAGGCTACTTCGGCATACGGAAGCGGAAGGGGGCTTATCCCAACGCCAATTTGGTTTTAGGCGAAAGCGCTCCACGATAGATGCCATCAACGTGGCGGTCTCCATTGCCACCAGTGCCATAGCGGGCAAAAGATGGAAGGGAGGAGCGAAGCGCTACTGCGCCATCATTACGCTTGACATCCGCAACGCCTTTAACACCGCGCGATGGGATGTCATGCTATCGGCGGTTAGAAACATGGGCGTACCAGCTTACCTCTACAAAATAATTGAAAATTATTTTTGTAACAGAGTCCTTCTTTATGACAGCGACGAGGGGCCTAAGGAATACATGGTCACAGCAGGTGTTCCACAAGGGTCTGTTCTAGGACCAACCCTGTGGAATATCATGTATGATACCATCTTCAAGCTTCCATACCCAGAGGGGGTGGAGATCATTGGCTTCGCAGACGACGTGGCGTTAACGGTGGTGGCAAAGCACGTAGCACTGATCGAGACGAACGCGAACACGGCCATCGAAACTATAAGGCAATGGCTAGGTGATGTAGGCCTATCGCTGGCGCAGGAGAAGACGGAGGCGGTGCTTATCAGCAGCCGGAAGAAGCCAGAAACTGCGACTTTCACAGTCGGTAGCTGCAAAATCACGTCCAGCAGATACCTGCGGTACCTTGGCGTCATCATTGATGACCGGTTGAGCTACAGGCACCACGCAGAGCTCACAGCGCAGAAGGCAGCTAGGGTGTGCAGTGCGCTCTCAAGGATGCTCCCAAACTTGGGTGGCCCAAGGAGCAGCAGAAGAGTACTATTGGCCAGAGTAGTCAGCTCGGTACTGCTATACGCCGCACCAATCTGGGCTCCGTCGCTCCAAATAAAAGCGAACAGGCTGCTGTTTCAAAGAGTCTACAGACTCTCTGCTTTGAGGGTAATCAGCGCCTTCCGCACAACGTCCGACGAAGCAGCGCAAGTGCTGGCAGGAATGGTCCCGGTTGACATCCTGGCTGATGAGTGCAGAAGACTGCATAGCTACAAAGAGCACAGTGGGCCCTCTAGCAGCAGAGCGACGGTGGAGAGAGCGGCGTCACTCTACAACTGGCAGGAACGGTGGAACAACTCATCGAAGGGCAGGTGGACACACACCCTAATCCCTAAGATTGGGGAATGGGTGCAGCGCAGCCACGGTGAATTGAACTTTCACCTTACCCAATTGCTCACTGGGCATGGAGCTTTCCGGAGCTACCTGTTTCGGTTCGGGCACGACGATTCACCGCTATGCCCAGATTGCCAAGTACACGAAGACGCAAATCACGTGCTGTTCCACTGCCCTAGATTTGCAGCAGTTCGTGACCGCGTAAATTCTCTTGCGGAAGAGGAGATAAGCCCGCAAAATCTTACGGCACTGATGACAAGGTCGCAGTCAATATGGGATGCGGTAAGCGATGCGGCGGTACATATTCACCACGAGCTCAGGAAATCTGAACAGCGACGTCGCACTTCCGGCCAAGCAGCTGAAGACCACTGAGTACGTCATAGACGAACGTTTTCCAGTACGGAGACAAACAAACGGGACATAGTGCCGATCGGGAGGTAGGGTTGACGAACTGAACAGGGTGGCTATTTAGATGACAGATGGGAGGACAAGTAAGTGCAACTTGAGACGAACAGCACGGGATCAGTGACAAACGTCGAGCCTAGTGCTCAATTCCGCCCTCCGACGAAAAACTTGACGGTAGTGTCCGGAGGGGTAACCGGTATCTGACGTGAGGAGGTTTAGTGTGTTAAAGTCTCACACTGACGGGGTTAGGCTTTCGATGCTTCCTCCTCGTTAAATATAAAAAAAAAAAAAAAAAAAAAAAAAACACACATTAACATACAGCGACGCACAGCTGCAGCCAGGCGATGAGCAACCAAATCTCTACTACTAAATTCAATTGCCTGCTACACACACACACACACACACTCATATAAATATATATCTATGCATATATATAAATATTTATATGTTTGAATGTGTGTTTGTGTGCGTTCACGTGCTGGCAAGCAACGCGTTCGCGTACATTGGCAAAAGGATGCTGAATAAGTTTACAATGAATAATTGCATATTTATGATTTGGCAGCTGTTGCTTGTTGTTGTTGTCGTTGCTGTGGCTGTGGCTGCTGTTGCCGCTATTCGAGTCGTCATCGTTGTAGTCGTTGCCGCCAACTCGCTCACAATTGCCATAGTTGCTGTTCGAGTTGTTGCTGCTGCCGCCATTGTGGTTATCATTCTGTGCGTGTGTGTGTGTGTGTGTGTGTGTGTGTGTGTGTGTGTGTGTGTGTTTGTGCGCTCGTGTGGTAAATGATTTAGATACGTGTGTGTTTAATAAAACATTAAGTAGATTTTAATTTCATTCGAACTTCGTATCACACACACACACACACAGACAGATGCACACTGTTCCTTCCCCTGTAACCGCATGACACCGCACCACTATCAGCTGGCATATTGTTTGCCCAGCCAGTTGTTGGTTGATTTGTTTATTTCTTTGTTTGTTTGCGTTCGTAATGAATCAAACTAAATTTGCGGCAACATGCAGAGCCATCGCCGCATTCGTTTACCACAAACAGGGTGTCGAAATAATGTAGCAACTGTTCAAGAAGTGGTACATCTACGCTGCAAAACTAAAGTCCTGCTGTAAGGACTCTGTTGTTTGGCATTTGATTTAACGAAATTCACTCCTTGCTTAATTTTTCACTTGTTTTCACTATTCATCTTTGTTTCAGCTACATTTTTTGAACCCTGTCTTCACAGCGCTGGCACTGTTCAACATTTTAATATTCAAATATCTCTCAATTATTGCCCCAGCAAACAATGGTTGGACTTTATGCAACAACTTTACGTAAATACAGAGTTGGAAAATTTGATTTCCATTAATACTGCAGTACAGCAGTGAGACAAACGAAAATGTATTCAATGCTCCTATAAAAAATATATATTCTGCACATTTTTTTGATAAAGCAGGCATTATTATGAATTGTACATAAATTATTTCTAAAAAAAAATATAAAAAAATACTCTTTACTTTATATAAATAAATCAAAATTTTTTACAGCTTTAGTCAACTAATCAAGTTTCCAGTGTTTCCACTGTTCACTCAGTAAAATTTTCTATTAAAATTTTACGCTTTTTTTAATTTTCATTGAAGCCAAAGCGATTTAAATTCGCATTGATTGAAGCTTTTCGTTTTAGTTTTGGTTTTTCCTTTGAAATATTTTCATAATTCTTCTTTATTATTTTTATAATATTATCCACTCATCTCTTCTCATTTTACTTTACATTTACTTCTTCCCAGCCGCAATGAATGCCGAAAATTTGCATTTAACACTAGAATGCCCGCATGCCCATAAATGCCCATATGAAATCATGTTACAGAATAGGGTTAAAAATATTTGTAAGAATATTTTAATAAGTTTAAAATATTTTTGTAATAAAACTTTTTTTTTTAAATAAAATATTTAAAAAAATATTTTTAAGAATATTTTTGTATGTACATATGTAAAAATAAAATATTTAATAAAAATATGTTTAAGAATATTTTGTTTTTGATTAACTTTCAAAACAGATATGGTTAAAAAAAAATTTCTTTCAGAAAGCAATGCAATAAAATAATATAAGACCTCTATGGGGTAAGTTTGACTCGCTTAGTCTTTCTAGTATTAGGGTTTATAATTTGCATTTAACACTAGAGTGCTCGTATGTCCATTAATGCCCATATGAAATCATGTTACAAAATAGGGTTAAACATATTTTTAAGAATTTTTGAATAAGGTAAAAATTATGTTTTAATGGGACAGAAATATTTTTAAAAGTAAACTATTTAAAAAAAATATTTTTAAGAATATTTTTGTACTTGATTAATCTTTAAAAATAGATAAAGTTAAGAAAAAATGTTTTTCAGAAAGATATGCAATAAAATAATAAAAGACTTCAATGAAATAATTTTGACTGACGGACTTTCCAGTATTAAATTTGTATTTAACACTAAAATGCTCGTATGTCCATTAATGCCCATAAGAAATCATGTTACAAAATAAGGTTACAAATATTTTAAAGAACTTTTTAATGAGTTGAAAGTTCTATTTTAATAAGACAGAAATATTTTTTAAAATAAAATGTTTCATAAAAATATTTTTAAGAATATTTTTGTATTTGATTAAACTTAAAAAATTGAAAAAGTTATGAAAAATTTTCTATCAGAAAGTCAGCAATAAAATAATAAAAGACCTCTATGGGGTAATTTTGACTCGCTAAGTCTTTCTAGTGTTAAAGTTTGCAATTTGCATTTAACACTAGAATGCTCGACAAACATATTAAAGTTAAAGGATGCCAATTTTTTTAGAATTTTTTTATTTTTAAATTTAAATTTAATTTTTTAAATTGTTATTTTTTAATTTGTTTTTGACTTCGCTTCAAGAAATAGTAAAAGTCACTGAAATCTTTTTTCAGAAAGGTATGCAATAAATTGAAAAATACCTCAATGGGATCAATTTGACTCCCATGGATTTTTTTGTATTAAAGTTTTCACACTTAACACAAAACATGATTTAAAATCGATCATATCCTAACTTTATTGACTATTATTCTGACTTCTCTAAATTTAGGCTACCAGTTCTTACTAACAGTTGTTTGTTTAGTTGTTTCATTCTCAATTTAAATTGACATTTTCTGAGTTCGAGAACTTTCTTACCTCTCACTTTTTCATTTTGTTGAATTTGTTTCAGTTGGCGAATTCTCAATTCTAGTAGTTTCTCCTTAAGTTGACAATTTCTCAGTAAAAATTTGCACTTTCTCATTTCAAGTCAACATTTTCTCACTTTTAGTATACTGCTTTCGTATTAATTTGTCAGTTTCTCATTTGAAGAGAACATTGTTTTGTGAGGACATGATGACATTTTCGCATTTAAAGTTAAAATTTATTTACTTCTAGTAGACTGAACTCATGTTTAGTTGCCATTTTCTCACTTGCAATGAACATTTTCTTGTAAGAAAATTATATTTTCACATACGAAGTTAAATTTTTACCGCTTCCATTAGATTGTTCTCAGTTTCAGTTGAAATTTTCTCAATTGAAGTACACATTTTTCGCTTCTAGTGAACTGTTCTCGATTTTAATTAACACTTTCTCACTTAACATTGGCATTTTCTTGCTTTGAGAACACTTTTCTCAGCTTTAGCTGACATTTTCTCACTTGAAGTTCGCATACTTTCCCTGCTGGTAGACTGTTCTCGGTTTAAGTTAACACTTTCTCACTTAACATTTGCATTTTCTTGCTTTGAGAACACTTTTCTCAGTTTTTATTGACACTTTCTTACTTCAAGTTGACATTTTATAGCTTCTGATAGACTTTTCTTAGTTTCAATTGACACTTTCTCATTTAAAAAGTTGACATATTTTATGTTTCTAGTACAATTTTCTTGTTTTTAGTTCACACTTTCTTACCTGAAATTTAAATTTTCTTGCTTCTAGTAGACGGTTCCCAATTTTGGTTAATATTTTCCCATTTTAAAATTAAATTTTCTGACCTACTAAATTTTTCTCACTTAAAGTTGACTCTTTCTCAGTTCGAGGAAACTATTCCCAGTTGTAGTTGATACTTTCCCACTTAAAATTGAAATTTTCTAGCTTCTTGTAAATTTTTCTCAATTTACGATGATATTTTCCCACTTAAAGTTAACACTCTCTCAGTTCTTGCAGACTATTCTCAGTTTTAGTTGATACTTTCCCCCTGAAAAAATTGAAACTTTCTGGGTTCTAGTGAGCTTTTCTCAGTTTCAGTTGACATTTTCTAACTTAAAGTTGCCAGTTTCTTAGTTTTAGCAGACTATGCTCAGTTTTAGTTGAAACTTTCATACTTACAATTGACATTTTTAGGCTTCCAGCAGAATGTTCTCAGTGTTAGTTGACACTATCTCATCTAAGGTTGACAATTTCTGGCTTCTAATAGACTGTTCTCACTATGAGATGAAAGTTTATGTCTTGAAGTTAACTTTTCGGTACTTAAAACTTTTCTTTTCTCTTTTTCTTTTTTTTCTCACTTTAAATGAACCCCCACCTATTTTAAATTAACTCTCTTCATTACAGTTTGTTACTTCAAATTTACGTTGTTGTGTTGGAATTTGGATTTTTTTACTCTTAATTCAATACTTTTACACTTTTAATCAATTCTCTTTACATGAAATTTATACTTTATGGCATCGTATTCATAACTTCTCACTGCAAATGAAAGCTTTTTAATTTACAAGTAATATTACACATCATAGATTTTGTTCTCTCACCATCAAAAACCAAATATTTAGTTCTTTTGCAATTGAAAATGTAACATTTTTGTACAATACGACCAAAAATTCCAACATGAATACAAAGTTTACAACTTCAACCACTGAAATTGGCATTTTTCTTTTTAGTTACATGTGCTTCACGCAATTGAAATGTTTACTCTTCTATATGTCTGCGTGTGTGTGTATGTGTAAAAAGAACTTGAAAAGAACTTTTCACTTCACAAAGTATGAATTGAAAATGACTCAATATGAAAATTGTAAAAAAAAGGCAGACCAGTTATGGCGATTGACAAATTGCTGAGTGCATTCGAAATGACAAGTTGACAAATGTGTATCGCTGAAAAGAGATAACTTATGTTGGGTGGTAATTAAAAATTTAGATTGTTGCTCATACGACGTGTTGTGTTGGCAGACAGATTAATTTGTAATTAATGCCTCATGTCACGCGAACAGCGAACGAGCGAGCGCGCCGCGAATGACGCGTCGTGATGCGGACGGCATGGCGTATGAGTGATATTAATTACAAAATATTACAAAACGGATATTGCCGTGAGCTGCAGTCACTTGCCACTTGCCACTTGTGTGACACAGGGTGCGCTTATTTATTACTACCAGCAAACAAACAAATCTATGTACATGTGTGTGTGTGTAAGTGAGTGTGTAACATGTAGCGATAAACTGTAGATGGATGTGCGAGCACGAGGCATTTTGTGGGATTTGCTGAATTTGAGAACGGAAATACAAAAGCCTCATGTAGGCCTCATGTTTGCATATGTGATTTTGTGCTTTTGTGTGTGTGTGTGTGCGTGTGTATTAGTGTGTGTTGCTGGGGGTTTTGTATTAAGCATTTTGTTGACGCCTTCACCAAGTACACAATTCGAAAGGTCGTTGCTCAATAAATCAACGCAAAAATCTTGCTGTGCGCTGTCTGCTGTGTCTGTCTGTCAGTCATCCGACCCGTTCGACCGCACTGCCTATCTGACTGACTGCGCCAATGCCGGCTCGCATTTTCGCCATAATCGTGAATATCTTTTTGCATTATTTATGGCCAGCATAAATAACGCGGCACAAATCACACACGAGCCCCGTTCGCTTGGCCGCCGCAACGCATGCGTGCAAAAAGTTTAAACTGTAGCCGCGTGCAGTGGGCGAAAGAGCGCACAAGGAAACGCACCATTGTCAACTAAGGAATGAAGCAATGAATCGCACAGGAAACGTGTACATAAGTTGCATTGTTTTCGCGGCGCCCGACACGCCCGCGCCCGCACTCGGCCATCGCTCAATGCGCGCTGCTCATATTGACATGGCGAAAAATTCGCATACGCCTGGCAATGCTGTCTTTTGTTTTCTGCCGTTCGTTTATTATTGCATGTCCTTTTTGTTTGTGTGTGTGTGTGTGTTGGGGGGCGGACAAAAAACACCAGCACTGTGTACACGCCTCCGGTGCATGTTGATATACTGAATGATTGATTGCGCGCGAAATTAATCATGAAATGCGTTATTATGTAGCTGAATGAACCCCGACGATAGAGTTGCTGAGCCATTATGGACGAATTGTTGCTGTGATTTTTGCGCTTGTGCGGACTTTTATTTCTTGCTCTACATTTAACCGCACAAAACTTGTTTTCGTTTGTATAAAGTTTTTGTCGAAATTTGCAACTTTCTAGCTGGGCCAATTTATTGTTGAAACTATTAGTTTTTAGCTCTTTTTTTTGTTTGTTTACAGAAAATGAACAGGAAATAATTTGGAGCAGAAAATTTTGAATTTAACAGCTTTCGGTGATTTTTAAATTGTTTTTTTTAAATTAATATGAATAATGAAGCACCGGCGGTCATCTGGTTGCTGTCTCCATCGCTCCTTTGAATGGTGATTGATTGCCACCCTAAACGATTCGGGAGTCTATGTTTTGGATATGACTGACTCCGGATATGAATGACATCTGTTGTAGTGCGAATGGGCTATCTGCTAATCCACTAAAATTGGTACGGTTCTCTTTACCAGAAGGAAGAAGCTTGATAGATTCATTTTGCCTACACTCAAGGGAGTCACTATCCAACTAGCCAAAGAGGTCAAATATCTGGGAGTTATCCTAGATGACAAACTTCATTGGAAATCGATCGTAAAAGAAGGAGGAAGCTTTATAGGTTCATTATGCCTTCACTCAAGGGAGCCACTCTCCACAGAGGTCAAATATCTGGGAGTTATCCTGGAGGACAAACTTCCTTGAAAATCGCACGTGGAAGACGGAGGAAGCTCGATAGATTCATTATGCCTTCACTCAAGGGAGTCACTATCCAACTAACCAAAGAAGTCAAATATGTGGGAGTTATCCTAGATGACAAACTTCATTGGAAATCGCACGTGGAAGAAGGAGGAAGCTCGATAGATTCATTATGCCTTCACTCAAGGGAGTCACTATCCAACTAACCAAAGAGGTCAAATATGTGGGAGTTATCCTAGATGACAAACTTCCTTGGAAATCGCACGTAGAAGAAGGGGAAAGCTTGATAGATTCATTTTGCCTACACTCAAGGGAGGCACGATCCAACTAACCAAAGAGGTCAAATATGTGGGAGTTATCCTGGAAGTTATGCTAAATGACAAACTTCATTGGAAACCGCAGGAGAACCGGGAGAAGCTCGATAAATTCATCTTGCTTACACTCAAGGGAGTCACTATCCAAAGACGTCAAATATGTGGGAGTTGTCCTAGATGACAAACTTCTTTGGAATTCGCACGTCGAAGAAGGAGAAAGCTTGATAGGTTCAAGTTGCCTGCACTTAAGGGAGTCACTATCCAACTATCCAAAGAGGTCAAATATCTGGGAGTTATCCTGGGAGTTATCATAGATGACAAACTTCTTTGGAAATCGCACGTGGAACTAAAACATCAAAAGCAATGTCGGCTCTCTGGCAGTGCAACGGTGACTTTGGAAAATGGGGTCTTTCCTCTAGCAAGATCCTCTGGATCTATACGGGTACGATAAGACCGCATCGCGCAGCGTTGGTCTGGATGAGAAGACTCTCTCTAGCAGGGGTCAGGAAAACCTTGTCCCAACTGCAGCGAACTGTGTCCATATGTTGTACGAAAGCTTTCCCGACCACTTCTGGCCCGTCGCTAGATGCCTGGTGAATCTGCCTCCACTTGATGGGTTCGCTCAAGAAGAGGCCCTCGAGGCCATCCGAAGATTGAAACACAGTAGTCAATGGTATGGCGCTTGTCCGGCACTAAATAACAGTGCTTGCACAGATATCGACCCTACGATCATGTTCATGCCCTTGACTCCATGCCTTCCACCTTCATCCTAAAAAAGCGGTATACTGTGTTGCTGCCTGAGGCTCACTCTGCGTCAGACCCTGAGAACAAGCCCGACAAACACTGCTTCCGTATATTCACAGATGGCTGCATAACATAACAGACGTGTATGTCGAATCAATTGGGGCTCGACGGTTCTTTACTCGAACGCATCTGTATTTCAGGCAAAGGTGCATGCCATACTTGAGGCAATGAACTTTGTTGTAGAGAGCAGATGGAGAGACAGATCTATCTGTGTCAGTAGAAAGTGCCACCTCTACGAAAGTCGAGTCCAGCAAATTCAACCTAAACTATGTCGGCAGACATCATAGCCTGACGCTTACTTGGGTCTTGGGACACGCAGGAATTGCGGGTAACGAGTTCTCTGACTACCGCGAGACCACTACCTAGAATGGGCTCTGAAGCTGCCATCATATGTCCAATTCTGGGGTTCTCTCTATAGAGTTCTTGTGTGGTCCCATATCAGTAACCTCTAACAAGGACTATTGCGTACTGAATATGGTTTTGACCAAAAACTACAATGTCTCTTTATTAACCAGACAAGAGTAGTACGATCGAGCAAAGTGAATACGAGATGCGATCAACACTTTTACAGACGGCTCCCAGCTTGACGGGGAAAAGGGAGGTGGCCTAGAAGAGTCGGACCTGAGAATTAAAATCTCCTTTCGGTATCCTGAATCCCATATCTGACAGAACGTTTTTACAGACGGCTTGAAGCTCGACGGGAGAGTGGAAAGTGGCCTGGAAGAGTGAGACCTAGAGATTGAAATCTCTTTCTAGCTCCCGGACCACTGTTGGGTATATCAGCCGAAGATGATTGCCACTCAGGTGACCATTCTTAACCTGAATCGTATACCTGGCAGACGGTAAAGATCGATATGCAATCAACATTTTTACAGACGGCTTCTAGCTCGATGAGAGAACGGTAGTTGGCTTGGGAGAGGGGGACCTGCAGACCACGGACCACTGCAGGATATATCAGGCGGAAATATTCACCACTCAAGCGAATATTCTGAACCTGAATTCTATACCTGACAGAAGGAAGAGATCGAGATGCGATCGACATTTTTACAGACGGGGGGATTGAAATCTCTTTCCAGCTCTCAGACCACTGCATTGTGTATCAGGTGAAGATAATTGTCACTCAGGCGACCATTCTGAACCTGACACCTCTAGGTACCTGACAAAAGCAGACAAGCATTTATCTTCTTGGACATCCCAACTGCGCTAAAAGCTTTGAACTCATGCCTAAAGAACACAAACTCTGTGACTCACAGCACTGGTCAGCGGAAATAGAAGGTAACTGCAAAGCGTTAGTCTGGCAAGGAAAGACACAACCAGCCTTATCCTTACAGACAAGGAGAAGGCGATAGATATGCCAGTGGTCCAATTGAAACATTGCGCCAGAACTCATACAACTCGTATATTTCATTTGATCCATTTATGATAGGAAACTTACATTAACTATTTTGGGTCCAGACGACAGAGATTCCCATGATCACAAGGACTCTCACTGGACATTGGTTAGTCGGAAACACATGTCCAAAAGAGACTAGTCACGCCAAGGAGACTACTACAGAATCTGCGAGTACGAAGAAGAGGAAAAAAGCGTACAGCACCTCTTTCCATCTGCACATCGCTCAGTAGAAGAAGTCTATAGACAATGGGACAATTGTTTCTTCGAAACCTCGCGGAGATAGGTTCAAAGCATCGTCCCATTGGTATGACAAACCGATTTTTAAAGAAAGTTGCATATGGCATCACAACGAGCCCTCTTTTTGTCCTCTGTGTTAGATAGGATCTATGCAGCCATTTCAACCTAACCTATATTCACTTTGTTCTATGTCTATGTTCACTTTGTCCGATGATGTCTGGAGAAACTGCGGACATAAAGAAGAAGTAGAAACGATTCAACACTTCCTGTGCCAGTGACCGACTCAGCAGGAACGCCGACTCCGCAGATTCCTCAAATCTGCTCTCCTTTATTAACCCTTTCAGTCACAATGTCCAATATGTTGGACTACAGCCCATACAATTCATACAGAACGGGTTTATTTTCATGTCGGAAAGGGTTAAGAGATCTAACATGTAGGCTCCGAATTGTGACTGTTGTTTAGCATCAGAGCGATTTAGGAAGAACTTCACAACGGCCTATTTGGGCCTTCATTTCGGCCTTCTAACTTTACCTAACCTAACTTGCTTTGTTGCAATTGAACGCCTCAACTTGAAATGAATATCAGCAATTCAATTAAAATATTCATGATGCCAAGTAAATCTGCCAACGTTGTTGGTTAGAATTTCCAGCCAATTACCCCTACCCCCGAATTAATTAAGTGCGTCTGTGGTTTTGCAGCTAAATGCCGCCTCGTCTGCCGGCAACTGTTGACCGCACTCATTGACATTTATGACTTTAGTCGCTCGGCCGATTGACTGGCCGCAAAATGCCTTTGACGCAGTCAGCATATTTGACAACTTTGCAATTTGGAAATTTGTCAGGTGGTAAGTGGCAATTGACTTGCCGCAACCGCAGCATTTGAGATTTCCAATTATTTTGGCCGTGGCCTCTGATGGCAGCCACATTTGCCGCACTGCAGTCGCATTGCAGCGGTAACGAAGAAAGCCATGGCGAAGCTATTGGCTCGGCAGCTGGCTGTCAAATTATTGGCTGTCAATTTCGTTTCGGCCAAGGTCGAGGCAAATGTTGTGGCTGTGGCCGAGGTTGAGTTTGAGGAGGAGGCTGCGCTCGCTACGTGTCACTCGGCCAACACACTAATAATATTTTTCCGCCAATTTTATGGCAGTGCGGCGCGTGTAAGCATGCAAGAAAATGGCAAAATATTATTGCAGTCACGTCAACACTCGCTCGTACAATTCGCTTTCGTGCCCTACTTAGCCGTGCCGGCAGTCACCAACGACCCTACGGACGCTGCCGGCTGCTGTTGTGCCGTGTCGCCAGCTTTTGGGGCGAATGTATCTAATTTAAGAAACTGTCAAAAGTTGGCCACGTTCGCTTGCGCGCGTATGCGTTCTGCCATGCCGCATTAATTTGACCGACCTTAGAGCGCGTCGCAATGCGGAAATGGCACATCACCCGCCGGCTGACAGGCCAAAGCCAATTTGTTTCTGGTCTTTGTGTGCGTGGCCAACTTAAAGCAGGTGCACATAAATAAGTGAAATTTAATATGTAACTAATTAAAAGTTGCGGTCCAATGTCAACAATGTTGAGCAGCAATTTTTGCGGTTTTCTGATCGACGTGCAAGTTGGCATTGCGTTCAATATTAATTTCATATTTCGACTGAATTATATTTCAATTTAATTAAAATCATTTAAAATGTTTTCACTGTCATTTGCAGCGCTCTTCTTGCCCTTTCGACCTCTGCGACGCAAAGAGCCAACATTTCAAACAGGTCCATCAAGTATCCAGCAACACGCTCGCCGATGGGCTGTCAAAAATGCCGTTGCCCCGGGCACCAACAACCGAACGCTGCCTTATGCGCCGCTGCATACTTTGAGGCGTTCGGTATTCCGAGTTCAATATTGTCTGTAAATGGCGTGCGGCATGTCAATGTCGGCTTTGGCGTTCAAAAATATGCAAACATTATGAAATATTTCAAATTCACTTTAGACCAAAAAGCAACGTCGCATTCGATGGCGTGCGGAGTGGCGAGCCTTGAAATTTGACACTGAACATGTTGGGCGGCTCGTTGCCACATTAATCAGTGTCAAAATTTGACAAACTCAAACACTCGTCCATGTACGGCAAATATGAAATCCGCGGATACAAATGGTAATTTGATATTTTATTCTCACAAATTTAATATTGAATTTAGCATTTTTTAGCACATTGGATTTTTCGAAATTTGTTGTAAATGTAATATTAATTAAAATTGAAAAGCGAAAAAGCGAGGAGGAAAAACATTTAAGTCAAATTTTAAACATTTCTGTATTCGGAGAACTATATTCGAATTTTATGGTGAATATTTTTGTGGTACACTTCTTTCTTAAAAGTTATGTTTCAAAGCACAAGCAAATGTACTGCATTTTAGGAAAAAGGAGGGTGAGTTTGACCCATAAAAATGGGAGCTGGAGGGTTAAAATGTTTCACAAAAATGTTTCTAATAGTATTTTACATTAAAATGCTGAACACATAATTTTTTTCATTGACAGTTTAGGAGAGAAGGGTCAAATTGACCCATACAAATAGGAGTTAGAGGGTTAAAATAATTCACAAAAATTTTTCCCGTGGTATTTTACATTAAAATGCTACCCATATAATTTTTTTCATTGTCTTTTTAGGAAAATGGGGTCAGTTTGACCCATAAAAAATGGGAGCTAGAGGGTTAAAATGTCCTACAAAAATATTCCCCATAGTAGTTTACATCAAAATGCTGAACACATAATTTTTCATTGACATTTAAGGAAAATGGAGTCACCTCTAGCTCCCATAAAAATGGGAGCTAGAGGGTTAAATTATTTCATAAAAAAGTTCTAGTAGTATTTTACATTAAAATTCTGAACACATCATTTGTTTCATTGACATTTTAGGAAAAAAAAAGGTCAAATTGACCCATAAAAATGGAAGCTAGACGGTTAAAATATTTCACAAAAATGTTCCCAGTAGAAAATTCTGGTTGGAAAATTCTGAACACATCATTTGTTTCATTGACATTTTAGGAAAAAGGGTCAAATTGACCCATACAAATGGGAGCTAGAGGGTTAAAATATTTCACCAAAATGTTCCCCGTAGTATTTTACATTAAAATGATACACAAATAATTTTTTCATTGGCATTTTAGGAAAATGGGGTCAAATTGACCCTTAAAATGGGAGATAGAGGGTTAAAATATTTTACAAAACTGTTCCACTTAGTATTTTACATCAAATTGTTGCATCAAATATGCCGATTCACAATAAGAATGTTCAAAAGGCGGACTTGTTTGACGTCCTTAACAAAAAATTCGGACGTAATCTTTCAAAGCACCAAAACATAAAATTTGACTCTTCTACCATAGTGCGTGGTCAGAACCTTCTTATTTTGGAAAAAATTTGATTTTGTTTGATTGTTCAACGCTCAATTTGATGGGGCCAGAGAGATCGGAGCATTGCTGGGAGGTGCTTGTAGACTGACAAGGAGGTTAGGTAGAAAAACAAACTTCAATTGGAACAAAAAGTGTCTTGTATCTTTGTTGGGTTGGAAACTTTTCAGACCACATCAAGAGAACATGATTGTCACATATTGAATGAAAACTTAGGCGGGCGTGGACGAGTTTTAGAACTACGGACGGACGGTTGTGAATTACGTAGGAAAATAAAAATAAATTTGAAGAAGAAATTGCTGGTATCTTTGTGAGGTGGAAACAATTTTGAGTCACCCTCGAATTATGGTTCAAATATTATTTTTAATATTTCTTCTTCTTATTCTCTTGTTTTCTTCTTCTTAAAAGAATTTCGAGGTTTCGAAAACAAATCATTTATTCGTATTTGTTTTGGTCACTTTGAAGCTCTCTTAGTTCGTTTTCTTGAAGTAAAACATGTAAAAATCACATGTCAGATTTTTTATTACCACGGAATACCAGAAGTTCTATGAAGTAAAAATAGTGACTTTAAAAGCTATGAGCTCAACATGAATGAGAAGACTAAAAAGAACAAAATGGGACTAAGTTTCCTGTTAAGTAGTGAGCAAACAAATTTAAATGGCAGTGAAAGGTCATTAAAGTCGTATGCTGAATTCATTAGAAAAATAAACAATCGGTCATAAAAATATGAAAAAATTGCGCCAACTAATTGCAGACCTAAATTGTAACGCTGATTGTTTAAATGAAAGCAAAAAATGTTTATGAAAATGCTTTCAAATTGCATTTAATTGTGAATTGTTTCGGTTGAAGTCAGTTGTTTCTGCTACGTGAATGCAATATTGAATTTCCACAGTTTATTTGATATTTAATATTGCGATTTGCATTTAACAGAAAATTGTTTAATTTAGTGCACTGTTGATATAAATTTTCAGTTCAGTGCTATAAATAGACTATTCAGTACTATTGGTGCTGTCTATACGCAAAATCTGACGTGTCAGTTCAAGGCAATTCAATGGAACTATTTGATTGCTCAGAGCTTTTTTAATTGTTTTAATAAAAGTAAAAAATTATATAAGGCTTATATAAATTTCACTCAACTTCTCACTTGATTTCTCACCTCTCCAAAAATAACGTTAACCACTTTTTTTTTGGCAATCGACCATTGACGCATTGAGACTGTTTTTCAAACACTTTCTGCAAGCCACAAATGGGACATTTTTAGGAGAACAAAATTTTAATTAAATTTTTTAAATATTAATTTTTTTCTTAAACACAAATTTCTCTTTAAAATGTTCATTATTACAGTTGGACAGTTTTAACTGTTCTGAGTGCAGCCAAAAAATGCCATAAACTTGTGCAAATATTTCACTGTTTAACTTTACATTTTACTGCATAAAGAATAAAATTCAGCTGCAACTGGCAACTGTTGCCGCTGTGTAATTGTGCTTGAGACACTTTCTTGGCCGCTGGCTGACATTCGTTGCCATTCTGACATTCTGCCGCTGTTGCTACTTGACATCGTTGACCCCACGCGCGCTGCTAGGCGACTGACATAAAAACCAAAACCGGAAAATAACACACCGTAATTATTTTGCTGGCGGAAATAACATTTTGTTTTTGTTGTTGTTCGTCGTTTCCTGCTAACACTTGTTTATAATTTTCAATTTGCAATAACTCTTATTTATTTTTTTTTTTCGTTTTCAATTTTAATTGCAGTGCAGTCGCGATTACGTTTGTGTCGAATTGCAATTCGCTGCCCATTCCGCGAGTCGCGAGTTAAAAATTTATGTTTGTGTAATTTGCGTTGGACACGGTTGGAATGTTTTAATTGCCGCTGTAATGGCGGCAGTTGAGAGATTAATTAGTAAAGAGGCCAAATGTGGATTGTAGGGGAGTGAAAAGATTTGCTGTGTGCAGAACAGAAAAGTGGTTAGGATTGAAAATGGATACAATAACCGCTTGAATTGGCATGTATGTGTGTGTATAATTACAATTACATACATATAAATACTACAAGCTAATTGCAGGGAAATTTTAAACTGAGTCTTGGGTGAGAAAAAACAAAATATTGGAACTGTAATTATTCCTGGGAAGAAAAAAATTTACCAAGAATGTGAAATGATTTTTCTGATATTTTATTCAAAGATTCAAAGTCTAAAGTAGATGCACTAAAAAATTGCTTACTCAGTTTTCATGTAAACTTTAAGAATTTCTTTCGAGAGAACTTTAAAATCTCAATAAAAAAGAAGAAAGAAGCTCAACCAAAGGAAAACTGCATACTCAGGTTTCATGAGAAGGATCATAATTTCTTTCTAGAGAACTTTTAAAACTCAAAAGAAAAGCATAAAAGAACAGCCAAAAAAATGAACTAAAAAAATTGCTTACTCAGTTTTCATGTAAACTATAAGAATTTCTTTCGGGAGAACTTTAAAATCTCAATAAAAAAGAAGCTCAACCAAAGGAAACCGGCATACTCAGGATTCATGCAAACTTCCAGAGTTTCTTTGTAGAGAACTTTTAAATCTGAAAAGTTAAGTCTGAAAGAAGATCAACTCAAAGAAAACTGTAACTCAGGTTTCATGAAAAGGATCATAATTTCTTTCTAGAGAACCTTCAAAACTCAAAAGAAAAGCATAAAAGAACAGCCAAAAAAAATGAACTAAAAAAACTGCTTACTCAGTTTTCATGCGAACTATAAGAATTTCTTTCGAGAGAACTTTAAAATCTCAATAGAAAAGAAGTAAGAAGATCAACCAAAGCAAAACTGCATAGTCAGGATTCATGAGAAGTATCATAATTTCTTTCTAGAGAACTTTTAAAACTCAAAAGAAAAGTCTGAAGGAAGACCAATTAAAAGAAACGAAAACTATCACGAAAAATATCAGAATTTCTTTCTTCGTAAGTGAAATCAAAGCTATGAATCAGAGAAGCCATCTTGGTGGCCTTCTCAGATTTGCTAGAAATCTTTGATCGATTCAACTGAAACGATTTCATGAAAGTCCCATTTTCATTTCATGATTTCATGAATCAACTTATGAAAGTTGATCGATTCAAGTCATGAAAATTGAATCAATCAGTAATTTGTAATTTTTTGAGAAATATCGACCAATATTTCTTTATTCTAAAAACAGAAACCTGAACTGTAAAATTACTTAGCAAAAGTATTAAAATAGTCCAATTAATCATAAAAAATTTTTGTAGGAGAATTCGTACCAACATTTCTTTACTTAAGTAACTTAAAAACTCTTTCAATTGTAATTATTTAGTTATTTAAATTTTATACTAAAATATTTGTTTAAGCAGAATTTACATCAAAGACATTCCACTCAAATAACCCAAAATCTCTGAGACTAATAGTTCAACGCAATAAATGCTAACCTGAACCAAAAAAAGGCCCAAGTAACATATTTAGGAGAATTCTCAACCGGGGACTGTTGTTAGATGGCAGAAATTCTGCATGCAGTACTAAACCACAGCGGAGAACGTGAGATTTCCAAAGTGAAATCCATGATTCAGAGATGCCAATTTGCTGGACTTTTTTGCCAGTAAGTAATCATTCTGTGATGAGTTGTATCAATCATAATTGTGTCAAGTTTTGTGAAATGTTTACCTCTTTTTCGAAAACCTGGGGAACCAGAGACTGAGACTTTGAATTCACTTACTAAAAAAATTCAAAGACATTAATCAAAGATGCGAACTTAAGTGGCCTTCACAGTAATTTTTGTTTGATGAGTTGAAAAGACTGCAAAAATTTTTGTCGAATTATTCGGACCAATATTTCTTTACTTAAATAACTTGAAATCCCTTTAAAATATTTCGAATATGGTAATTAATTAAATAACGAAATTAAATTTGATACTTAACCCTTTCGACCCCAAAGTTGCATGAGAGCAACTTCACCTATTTATCATCTTATAGCAAAAGTTACGATTGATTTATGGGTTCAATTTAAGTAGTCACAACAATTTTATATTTTTAGAAGTAAATTCGAAACAAATTACAAAAATGTTACTGTTATCCCCAAAATAATTTCCAATAATTTGCAGCGAGATCAGGGAAAGTTTGTGTTCTAATTGAAGTCTACGAATTGGGCGCGTTTGATCAAAACCCCGTTTCTTTAATAATGGTTAAATAAAATCAAAAAGTTATAATTTTGTATTTGTCCATAAATATTAAATAATTATTCTGTCATTAAAAAATATTGATACAAAATTTATTTAACCAAAAACTAATATCGAGACACAGGATAAAATTCGGGGTCGAAAGGGTTAATAATGGTTAAATAAAATCAAAAAGTGATAATTTGGTATTTTTCCATAAATGTTAAATAATTTTTCTGTAATTAAAAAATATTAATACAAAATTTATTTAACCCATTTTAAGCTAAAATTGTTCAAAAGTAAACTAGCTGTAGAACTTTAACAAAGAGGCGTGGCGACTTCAAATGTCGTGAGCACACTTCTTAGGTAAGTGTTGCATGATTTAAACACAAAAAAGTAATATCGAGACGAAGGGTAAAATTCGGGGTCGAAAGGGTTAACAATGGTTAAATAAAATCAAAAAGTGTTAGTTTTGTATTTTTCCATAAATGTTAAATAATTTTTCTGTGACTAAAAAATATTGATACAAAATTTATTTAACCCGTTTAAGCTAAAATTATTTAAAAGTAAACTAGCTGTAGAACTCTAACAAAGAGATTTAAATACCAAAAAGTAATATCGAGACGAAGGGTAAAATTCGGGGTCGAAAGAGTTAAAGAATGTCAACTCTAGAGGCCTCCGCAGATTTGCTAAAACGGTCGGTAAAAGTTTTTGCCGGAAAAATCGGACCAATATTTCTATATGTAAATAACTTGAAATCACTTGAAATATTTCGGGAAATTTTGGATTATTGTCTTTGTACTCAAATATCTGACTAAGCTTCTGAACATTTTTCCAGCTTAGTTGTTTTAAATTTCAAAATATATTTTGCTGAAGTAAAATTTGTATTATATGGAAAACTTTTTCGATTTCTTTGTCTATAAAAGTTTTTATTATGAAAATGTTTGTAGCTCTTAGGGTCACTAGAGGGAAACGGAACCCACTCACTTCGTACTTGGCTAAGCGATGGGCCCTACAGACCCAATTGTGCCCATCCAGTGCAGCTAATCAAGCTAACCTAATCTAAGGTTACTACTAACCCAATCTAGGGTGATCTATGGCCTCTTTGCCTAACCAGTTGTATCTCTCTACCAGGACTACTGTTAACAAAATTCGTTACTTTGTAGATTGGACCAGCATTGTCAGGATGCCAGTCCAAACTACCGTTAAAAGTACAACTGGCAGAAGTGCCAAATCAAAAGTATTCCTAATCAATCATACACATATTTCACAGTTCGTACACTGACTTTAACTTTTTTAGGTTAGGTATCTCTTGCAGCCTTCCAAAACAGTCAGTAAGGACTAACTCGAATTTTGCACTCAATTAAAATTCCCACTGTCTGCCCTTGAACACTTTTGAATTCGTTCCATCTCATTCAAAGCACTGGTAATTTTTTTTTTTTAAATTCCAACCGCATTTCACATTTCATACATGGGGAATTGTGTTTCCAATTAAGTTTACAAAATGGATACTAAGCGCCTTAAATTACCTCAATACAAACACAAATACACACAAATATCCATTAAATGGCCATAAGGTGCACTGCACCGCCCCACTCGTCTCGTCTCGTCTCGTCTCGTCGCATTACCACTTTGCCCCGCAGCGCTCGCATTCCTATTATGTACGTTTCTTCGCCGCGTATTTCCGCTTCCGTTTACAACGGTTTCCGTTATATGTGCACATCACGCCAGTGCAGCAGCTACAACAACACGATTACAACAACAAAAATCCTAACCTCAGCAATCCCCATGGCGCACCATTAAAGCGAAGCACTGCCACTCTCGGCTGCATTTCTGCAACCAAACGCCGCTCGTACGAACATACAAAAATGTGTGCGACATGCACCGTCCCGCCGCCCGGTTGGCGAGCGTGTTGCGCCCACTGGCTGCCGGCGTCGTATGCACAACGAATGTAGCCGCCACGCCACAACAAACAAGACTTGAACCTTAACTAGAAAATAAATTGCATTCGATGCGGCCACAACGCTCGTCGGCGAGTGGGAAAAGGCCAACAGGATCCGCCTTCGTCGCCAACCGCACCGATGCGCCTCAATTGCGCGCCGATTGAATGGGCGTCGACCGGTTCCAGTTCCAGTTGCTGTTCCGATTGCCGTTGCCGTTGCCGTTGCAAAGTTGAAAAGGGACAATTAGGAAAGTAGCTGCGCCGCCCCGTCGCCGCTGGCTGTGGCGCAGCGCTCACCTGTGCTGAGTGCTGAGGGCGGAACTGTTGATGTGTAAACCAGTCGCCTGAGTGCACAGCAATGGTGAAATTTTCAATCGAATTCGATTCACGCGCATAGACGGAGCAGCCGCTTTGCTGCCTCGCGGCTCGGCAGACAAACTGCTAGCAATTGCTGGCCATTTCCGGCACAGCTATGATCCATTTGCTGCGCTTTGCATAAATTAAGTTATTTGCCGCGCACACGGCCGCTTGGAATGTGCGGCATCATGGCGCCAACATGCGCCGCATCGTTGGCGGCGACGGCGGCGGCGCAGGCAAATAATCCGCCGCACAGACGGCCGCCGGCCATTAGCCGTCGCTGTGCCGCTGTAGGCTACTCATAAATCAGCACAGAAGCTGTTGTGCTCAATGATAACTCAACTGCTCGGCTACGAACGCTGCCGCAGTTGGCAGCTGTGCGCAATGATCTGCGAAATTTTTGTTTCGCCTCCACTTTTCGCATGGACTGTGCTCCGAAATTCCAGTCACGTCGGCATTTCACCTTCAAGAAAATACATTTTTCTGCTCCTTTCACTACTCACTTCGTGTTTTTTGTTTGGGGCGTTTGGCGTAGGAATGCGTAAAGTGCAGCAAGGTTTTTCAATTGGAATTTTCAACTTTATTTGGTAGTTTGCTGGTCAATTATGCCGCTGACTTATGAGCGTCTAAGTGAATTGGTTTCCGAGTATTTTGTGTTGATTTTAATTTGTTGTGCGCCAAACTTTTGCCTGCTTCTGCTTTGGCTTCGTGTCGAAACCGAAAATGTTGAAGTGTATCGGTGCGTATGAGTGATTCGATTTTGCACAGCTGACTGCGTGGTCTTGTTACATTTTGTGTGTATAACAAATATGCAAAACAAAATAAATTGAATAGTTTGGCGGTTTACTGAGGAGCGCCAATTATTGAAACTGAATCGTTTGTGGGGAATTTTGTGGACTTTCGGGTATTTTCAAACATTTGCTACTTGGGGCGTATGAGTGATATTTTTGTGTGGCGTTTTATGATCTGAGTCTCAGTCTTATTTATTGATGGACCAAAATGATTAGACAAATGGGCCGATCTGGTCGATGGATGGTTCAGAAAATCGACGAAAATAAGTATTAACGTTTTAGTCGAGCATTTTTCGTAAATTGGAAAAGATAGCTGCTTTCAATTTCTACTATATTGGTAGTAGAACTCTTCTGGTTTCCAAAAATGGAGTCCATCGAGTCGTTTTCTTCCTAAATTAGAAGAGATAGTTGCCATAAATATTCACTATTTTGGTAGTAGAACTGTTCAACTTTCCAAAAATGGGTGAATCAGGTCAATCGCGTTGCTATTTTCCCAAACCAGAATAGATATCTGCCTCGAATTTTCACTATTTTGGAAGTGGAACTCATCAGTTTTCAAAAATGAGTGAATCGAGTTGTTATCCTTTTAAACCAGCGAAGATATCTGCCTCGAATTTTCACTATTTTCGAAGTAGAACTCATCCGCTTTTCAAAAATGAGTCAATCGAGTTGCAAACTTCCTAAACGAGAAGAGATAGTTGCCATAAATTTTAACTATTTTTGTAAAAGAACTCTTCGGCTTCAGCAGCCAAAAATGGGTCGATCGAGTCTTATCTTCCTAAACCAGAAGAGATAGTTTACGTAAATTTGCACTTTTTTAGTAGTAGAACTCTTCAGCTGACAGGGAGGAAAATCATTGAAACTGAATCGTTTGCATGGAATTTAGTGAAGTTTTGGATGTTTCAAATCTTTTGCAACTGGGGTGCATGAGTTATATTTGCCTTAAATGTTCACTACTTTGGTAGTAGAACTCTTCAGCTCTTCAAAGATGGATCCAAATGGAGGTTTACAGGTAGGAAAACCATTGAAACTGAATCATTTGCATGGAATTTAGTGAAGTTTTGGATGTTTTAAATCTTTTGCTACTGGGGCGTATGAGTCATATTTGGCTTAAATTTTTAACTACTTTGGCAGTGGAGCTCTTCAGCTCTTCAAAGATGGATCAAAATGGAGGTTTACAGGGAAGAAACCCATTGAAACTGAATCGTTTGCATGGAATTTAGTGAAGTTCCCGATGTTTTAAATCTTTTGCAACTGGGGTGCATGAGTCATATTTGCCTTAAATGTTCACTACTTTGGTAGTATAACTCTTCAGCTCTTCAAAGATGGATCAAAATGGAGGTTTACAGGGAAGAAACCCATTGAAACTGAATCGTTTGCATGGAATTTAGTGAAGTTTCGGAGGTTTTAAATCTTTTGCTACTTGGGCGTATGACTGATATTGGGTTGGGGTGGTCGCTGGTTCATTAAATTTAAGCACAAAATGTTTCAAGTTTGTGTGCGCTTTGATGGCAGACGCACAACGCATCGCATCAGGCAGCAAACTTTAATTATTCACTTGAATAAGTTTCTTTCAATAGGTAAACTTTGCAGACGCATTCATTGTAAAGCAATGTGCCAGTAAGAAAATTTTTGGAAGTACACAAATTACAGTTTACCCAGAAACTTAACAGTATAACGGCGCGCACAGTTACCCACACACACACACACACACACATACCAACGACATCAACTATCAAAGACACTGCGGCGCGACGGTTAATGCGATTTTCACCTGTTTCAACTGTTACACTAATTAAAAGCGCGCACCCCTCCCCCCCTTCCCCCCCAGAGACAACCTCGCTCACACTTCAACTTGGCGCATTCCGCAGCGACACAACGCGCCAGCGGCAGTCAGGCAGCAAGACAGCATTTTCCATGAAAATTAATTAAGAAAATGTCAGAACGTGGATTAACTACGCGCGCTCGAAATTGAATTTTAGATTAGTTGCACATTACGAGTATTTGTTTTAGATTTTCGGGCGAGCAACGAACTCGACGGGCGAAATGCCAATGTCAATGCCAAGACAAGTGGACTTGCCGCTGCCAGGGCTTTGATTTTGCGTAGAGTGAAAGCTGCTGCTGGCAAATGGACTGAAAACCGGCGCCGTTCGAATGAATTTGAATTCTTATTAAAAATTCGCACTTTATCTGCTGCTGTCATCGCACTGAACAACAAACAAGCGTCAGGACTCTCTGTATTCAAAGCACAAAGTGCGCCGGAAACGCGTCAACAACAAAGCGCAGCAGTAATGAGTGCACACACACACACAACGGTAATTGGAATTTGTTACGCTAATGCGTCTTTAATCTCGAACGACTTGTGACTTGTGTATTTGAGACGCTCGACGAGGCGTCGACAAGGACCGAGGAACGGAGCTGGCGTTGATTTTTAAGGAAACGAGAAATTACGGGCCGTTGCTGTACATGTGAGTGTATGCGTGTATGTGTGTGTGTTCTCAGCCCACCTGTGATTCACAGCTCACACCGCCATCAACGTTGCGCTCCGCACTCTGCGCCAGTCCAATTAGTCGACAACGTTGCAAATTTGAGCCCCCGACTATGAAATTCTTTTCGCAGCCACAAAAAAATACCAACACGCCTGCCATCAACATAAGCGTTGTTATCAGTATTGGCATTGTGTTTGTTGTTGTTGTTGTGCACAGGCAGCGAAAGCCAGCGAAGAAGAGCAACAACAGCAACAGTCATAACAAAAACAACAAAACAACGGCAGCCAAATGAAAAAGTTCAAAGGGAAACAACAAAAAGCTATAGCAACGCCGAATGCACAGACCGCCATAAGCAAAACCGCAATTCTACTGATCCACGCCAAAGTACACGCGCTTACAATGGGCATTATTTGAATTTTATTAAATAAAAAATACATACCACTGTGGGGCAAAAATTAGAAACTTTGAAAATACACAAACAAATCGAAAGTAAGGACCAAATATAGTAAAGCTGCATTTTTCGTTTTTTTCTCTGACATCAGGATCTTTTTTTGAAAGGATTTTTAAATTTCAAGAACATAAATATTTAATAAAATTATTTAAAAAAGTTAGCGCAATCTAGAATATCAATGCGGATATGAAATGAAAGGGAACATTGTTTAGAATTGAAAACAATTTAATCGTTTGGGTTGCTAGGACGAACAAATATTCAAAATGTCCTTACAAAACTTTATCCTTGAACATCCTTGAAAATCTAAAATGTTTTTTTTAGTTTTTTCAGTGTGATTTACGTTGCACTATCAATTGAAACACGATTTCATTAAATTCCATTATTATTAAATTATCTTAGAGTTCTGTTTGCCAGTCAATGCGCAAATAAAATGGATGCTTAGAAAAAATCTCTTCTGATGACTCAAAGCTCTCTCAGCTAGTCTGAGGCAGAGTGAGCACCCCTAATTCCCTCCACAACTCTGCTCTGCTATTCCTTCCTTATTCCTACCCTCCACTGGTGGGGATAGGACATATCACATCACATCATATCATATCACATCACACCACATCACATCACATCACAACACATCCCATGGCATGACATGAAATCACATCACAACACATCACTTGATATCACATCACATCGCAACACTTGACATTAAATCACAACACTTGACATCACATCACATCACATCACATCACTTCACATCACTTCACATTACATCACATCTCATCACATCACATCACATCACTTGATATCACAACACTTGACATCACATCACATCACATCACAACACTTCACTTCACATCACATTACAACACTTGAGATCACATTAAATCACATCCCAACATTACATAACATCACATCAGAACACTTCACTCCACATCACATCACATCACAACACTTGAGATCACATTAAATCACATCCCAACATAACATCACATAACATCACATCACAACACTTCACTTCACTTCACATCACATCACATCACATCACATCACATCACATCACATCACATCACATCAAATCACATCACATCACATCACATCACATCACATCACATCACATCACATCACATCATATCACATCACATCACATCACATCACTTGATATCAAAACACTTCACATCACATTACATCACATCCCAACATTACATAACATTACATCACAACCCTTCACTTCACATCACATCACAACACTTGGGATCACATAATATCACATCCCAACATTACATAACATCACATCACATCACAATACTTCACTTCACAAACACATCACATCACATCACATCACATCACTTGATATCACAGCACTTGACATCACATTACATCACATCCCAACATTACATCACATCACATCACAACACTTCACGTCACAACACATCACATCACATCACAACACTTAACATCACATCACATCATATCATAATGTAACACTTGACATTACATCAATACACTTGAAATCACACCACATCACATCACAAAACATCACATCACTTGACATCTTATGACATCACATCACATCACTTCACTTGATATTACAACACTTTACATCACATTACATCACATCCCAACAATACATAACATCACATCACAAAACTTCACTTCACTTCACAACAAATCACATCAGATCATATCACAACACTTCACGTCATATAGTTTCTTACTTTATAACACAAGTAGTGTACTCACCGGTGATCTGCACTTAGTCTAACTTTGTAAGACTTAACTCTTTACTGAAGCTAGTTTTGAGTTGATGAAGCAATGCTTTCTTCAGACACAAATTGTTTAGTCAATAGGAGACCTTTAAGAAGATCTAGAAGGTAGGTAGGTGACGGCTTTCCAGCAAGAGCGCACCAAGGCCAAATAAGGTCCACTATAATGCCTGATATGTGATAGTTGTTTGTCACATTTTTCGCAAAGTAGTTCATTAGTCTACTTCATGCCTAAGTAGAACATTATTTCAGTTAAACTGAATTTAATTCACATAATAAAACTCAATTAAGAACAATTTTAATACAAAAATCGATAACAAAAAAAAAAATTATCAAACCATTTCGTTAAACACTCCAACACACTATACAAATAGTTATTTGTCCCACTGTCGGTGCTCCTAAACATTTTCACCGCAAAATCAAATTAAAGGCAAATAGAAGCAAATGGCATTAGGGCCAAATCTGCGCCGCTTTCAATGGTTGTATGGCAACAAATGCGCTTCTATCCGCCTAAATGTATGCAAAGTCGATTTTCGGTTTATTTAAAAGCGCGTTACCAGCCATTGTCTTGTGGCTTACTACACACACACACACACACACACACACACATACGGTTGCGAGTCGAGGAATCGAGAGAAGCAGACGTGTTTCGTAGTGGCTCTTGAAAAGAATTCAAATACAAGTGATTAAAAAGTGCAAGTGAGATAAAGTATCGGTGAACCAACAGGTGAAAGCAGTGCGCTCGATATTCCAACACATTGGCGTGACAAGCTGCGGTGACTGGTGCAGAAAGTGGATAATTTGTTCCCTGGTGCAAAACTTTTGTCTTTCGACGTATTCGCCTTTTGGTTGCGATTTTCGCCGTAAACAAAAAGAGCGGGAGGAAAACAGCAGAACACCACTGACAGATCGGTAGCTAGAGTGAAACGGAATCACGCAAGTAATAGATCATAAGCAAAAACATAAGAAAGGCAAAGACACAAACCGCTTAGTGCTAGCAAGGGCCCACACCAACAGAAAGCTTTCGGTGCACTTGGGCTAGTGGGGCAACAAACCGCTCTCGGCAAGCACAGTCTGTTCCCTACTTTAAGGCGGCGAATTTCCCATTTCTTTATTTATTGTTTTTGTTTTTGCGTCGAAATCGAATTACAGCCAATCAGAGGCCGATTGCGATACGCAGGTTTTTATCTGGGGTAAATGAGCGTAAATCGTTCGCCCCAATCGGGGCGAAGCATGGACAATGGCGGAATTTCAACTCCGATCATTGGTGCTAAAGCAGGTAGCGGTCCTCCATTGCCGAAAAATGCGCGTACAATTGAACGGACCAATAGGATGGCGGCAAACGACTTGTCGGCTGCAAATCCGTTCAAAGCAGGTGCGAAACTGGTGCGATCGCCAATCCGTCGAGAGGAGAGGTCAAACTCTTCGCCACCGAGTCTACAGCCTGAGATTAGCTGCACCCCTACTTCGAGCAATGGGCAAACGGCAAATGTGCATGAACGTTGTGCGTCGAAAGGGGGAAATATTGAGGACATCCTGGCATTAATAGGCCATAAAATTGAGGAACTTCTGAAGATGATGGAGGCACAGCGGCATGTCAATCAGCCAATGAAGACCATCGCCAGCAGCATTGGAATGCTTCAAAAGCAAGCGGTGGGCAAAGCTAGTGCCACCAAGGCAACAACAACAGCAGAGCAATATACGCAGACAGCCAAACCAGCGGCAGAGCAGCTCGGGGATAGGCAAGGCAAAAGGCTAAGGGCAACAAACAACGATGAGGTGGACGATACACCCGAATTTCCACCGCTGCCAAAACAAAAGCGCACGAGGGTGATGTCGCCGAATCTGAAGGCGCCTACAAGCAAAGGGAAACAGCAGCAGCGGCAACAACAACAAGGCGTCAGTGGGGCGAGAGCAAGCCGCAACGCAGTAGCGGATCAGCCAAAAACGACACAACAGCAGCACCAACACACAAACGGCCAAGTGCAAGCTCTGCCAAGAGGCGAATGGAAGGTGGCTGGTAGAAGAAAGGAAGCAACCTCTAACGAGAAGCGCCGAGAGATCAGACCCAGGCCGGATGCGTTGATTATCGCCTCCAAAGGCAATCTATCGTATGCAGACATTCTGCGCAAAGTCAGAACGAGCGCGTCGCTGCAAGAGCTTGGCAATGAAGTTAAAACTATTCGCAGGACGGCAAAAGGCGAACTGCTGCTGGAGCTGAAACATGCGACGGAAAGCAAAGCGGCGAGCTACCAATCGGCGATAGAAGACGTGCTCAAAGAGGAGGCACAAGTGGCAACTAAGACGCATACGATCACGATTCAGTGTAGAGATCTCGATGAAATCACAACAACGGAAGAGATCTGTGATGCGTTACATGCCCAATGTGGTATAAGGCGGCCGGCTGGCACAGCAGTGCGAAGCATCCGAAAGTGCCAAAATGGCACCCAGACGGCTTACGTTTGTCTATCGGCAGACGACGCTAAGCGTGTGCTGAAGATGGCACGCGTGCGCATCGGATGGGTGGCATGTCGCGTGCGCGAAACAGCGAATATTAGAAGCTGCTATAAATGCTGGGGCTATGGCCACTTGGCGCAGATATGCAAAAGCACGGTTGACCGCTCAGCGCTCTGCAGAAAGTGCAGTGAGCCAGGCCACGTCGCCGCCGTGTGCGCAAATAACGAAAAGTGCGCGCTATGCCAAGGCGAACACGCCGCTGGCAGCTCTAAATGCCGGTTCTACCAGGAGGCGTTAAAAGATTGTTGCCTATGAAGATAGTGCAACTGAACCTCAACCACTGCGCTGCAGCACAAGATCTGCTGAAGCAAACGGCGGTCGAGCAGGACTTCGATCTGGCTTTGCTCTGCGAGCAATACAAAAACATTGATGGCCACGAATGGACAGCAGATGCTGACAATAAGGCCGCAATTTGGGCGCCAAACAACAACAACAGCTTCCAGTGCAAAATGCTGACGCCGCAACGCGGTTTCACATGGGCTAAGTTCAGCGGCGTATATTTTTTCGCCTGTTACGCACCACCCAGCTGGGACAACATTGAGTTCGAACGCATGCTAACTGCGCTGGTAATGGAAGCGCAGGGCAAGTCGCCGTTGATTGTGGCAGGCGATTTTAACGCCTGGTCGACGACGTGGGGCAGCACTCGTACTAACCAGCGCGGCAAAACGCTGCTGGAATGCCTGGCGCCGCTGGAGCTTGAACTCCTCAACCACGGCGGGCAGCACACTTTCGACTCCGGCAGAGGTAGGTCAGCGATAGACCTAACGTTTGCGAACCCCTCACTGGCACGAAACGCAAAGTGGGCGGTCAGCAGTATGTACACGCACAGCGATCACTTTGCGATTGTGGTAGAGCTAGTTTTGCGTATGCGAACGCCGCACCAGGTAGGCAAGGCGCAGACCAAAGGATGGCGAAGGCAACTGTTTGACGCGGAGATGTTCGACCTAGTGTGGAACGAGGGGCATGTCCAGTTAGACAGCGCAACCAAAATGGCAACGAGCATCACGGAAAAGCTGTCAAAAGCGTGCGACGCGGCAATGCCCAGGCGAGGAAGCAAACCTGTCAGAAAGCCCGTGTACTGGTGGAATGACGAAATTGCTTGCGCCAGGAAAAAATGCCACCAGGCGCGCAGAAGGTTGCAGAGGGGAAGAAACCTGCCAACAAGAGAAGCGCTGCAAAAGGACTACAGGGTGTGCAAAAAGGCACTAAAAGTAGCAATTCGCAGCAGCAAGCAGGCATGCTTCAAGGCGCTATGCGACGACGCGGATCTGGACCCGTGGGGCAAAGCCTACAAGGTAGTAATGAGCCGCATCAAAGGCCCAAGATCTCCACAGCCGAGCGATCCAATCCTGCTGAAAGAGGTGGTTTCTACGCTTTTCCCACCTCAACATGACGCCATAGAAAACGGTGGTCCAGGTCTGGATATTGGCGACGTCCCGGAGGTGACAATCAGTGAAGTGCTGCAGACACTGGGAAAAATAGCGGATAACAAATCCCCGGGGCTGGATGGGATTCCGAATGTGGCGCTTAAGACTGCAATGCGAGCCAGGCCGGAGGTGTTTGCCAACCTGTACGGCGCCTGCTTGAAGGAGGGTGTCTTTCCAGACAAATGGAAGCAACAAAGACTGGTGCTACTGCTCAAGCCTGGCAAACAACCTGATCAGCCCTCGTCGTACCGGCCGCTCTGCATGCTTGATACAATAGGCAAGGTGTTAGAGCGGATAATATGCGACAGACTGCAAAGCATATTGGAGCAACCAGGCGGGCTATCGACGCACCAATACGGTTTTCGCAAAATGCGCTCCACGGTCGACGCTATACAGGAGGTAATGGGCATAGCTCGCGAGGCCACGCGCGGAAAAAGGTGGCGGGGGGGAACAAAAAAGTACTGCGCCGTCATCACACTGGACATAAAGAACGCCTTCAATTCGGCAAACTGGGGCCGCATCATGGACGCGCTGCGAATTTTCAAGGTTCCAGTGTACCTCCAGCAAATCATCGCCAGCTATTTTCGCAACAGGCTGCTGCTGTACGACACGGACGTGGGTGTGCAACAGCATGTAGTTTCCGGTGGCGTTCCACAGGGCTCGGTGCTTGGCCCAACACTTTGGAACGTCATGTACGACGGCGTGCTTAGCCTCGAGCTGCCAACAGAGGTGAAGATCGTCGGCTACGCAGACGACATAGCGATTGTGGCAGTTGCGAAACACACTGACACGTTGCAGAGAAACTGCAATGATGCGATAGCTCGAGTGAAGCAATGGCTTATTGGCGCGAAACTGGAGTTGGCGGCCCATAAAACAGAGGCAGTGCTGCTCAGCACCAGAAAGGTGACCGAGGTGCTCACCATAACGGTTGGTGATCACGAGATCACGTCCCAGCCTTACCTTCGTTACTTGGGGGTCATCATTGACACCAAAATGACCTTCAAGGAGCACCTAAAAACAGTGTGTGAAAAAGCCACAAGAGTAAACGGCGCACTGACACGTATGATGCCCAACGTAGGGGGCCCGCGCGCCAGCAGACGGAAACTCCTTTCAAGAGTCACGGCGTCAGTAATACTTTACGCAGCGCCAGTTTGGGCGGATGCAGTACACACAAAAGAGTACACAAAAGGCATCAGATCGGTATACAGACTGAGTGCGCTACGTGTAGCCAGCGCTTTCCGAACCGTGTCGGACGATGCGATCGGGGTCATCGCTAACATGCCACCCATCGACCTGCTGGCTGTCGAAATGCGACGGCTATATGGTGCAACCACAAAACACACGAGCGCCACCAAAGCCGCAGAAAGGAGTGTCACAATTAAAGACTGGCAGCGAAGATGGAGCCAATCCAGCAAAGGCCGATGGACGTATGCGCTTATACCCGACATCGCGCCATGGACAGAACGCGCACATGGTGAGCTGGATTACCACACGACGCAGATCTTAAGTGGGCACGGCTGCTTCAAGCAGTACCTCCACCGGTTTAAATACGAGGAGGATCCTTTCTGCCCGCAGTGCCCGACGGAGCACGAGACCGCGGAGCATGTGCTGTTAGAGTGCCCGCGTTTTGAGTCTGTCCGAGGGGAACTAACCGTAGCTCTTGGGGAGCGTCCGTCTGTGTCAAATTTGACTGCACACATGTGCGACACTTTGTATAAGTGGAAATCAGTATGCTCGGCCAGTGCCAGCATTATGAAAATGCTCCGCGTCCTAGAACGCCAACGTAGGGAAAATAGCTAGTCCGAGGTGGTGGGCACGGTGCCTCACCCTACTACTACCAGGAAGTAATTCCTTACAGGACGTCCCCTGGTAGCAGTCTGTAGGAGATAGAAGGGTTTTTAGTGGGTGAAAGTCTCACACTCCGGCTTTTAATGCTTTTCCCTTCTGAAAAAAAAAAAAAAAAAAAAAAAAAAAAAAAAAAAAAAAAAAAAAAAAAAAAAAAAAAAAAAACACACACACACATACACGCAGCCACACAGTGTTGAGTGGAGGGCGTGCAAAATGTAGAAAAACCAAATAATTGGAAAATAAAAAGATTACAAATAAATGGCGAAAAGGTACTAAACACAATTAGGGCGTACTTGAGGCAAGTCTAAACAGTAGTTACCGGCAACTGTTCATTCCCAGGCGGCGCCATGTGGTAAATGTTCGTCGTATCTGTTGGCAACGCTGTCGAGCTGTTTACAGTGAAACAAATTTAATAGCGCTGCAACAACAACAATAACAACCACACAGTTACAACTATAACTAGCGGCGGCGTAAAAAACCAAAGCAGCACAAAAACGATACGAGCAACAGGAGGAGTGGCACAAAGCGCGACCCGTACATCATTAGTGAGGCGCCTAAATGTATGCTTGCAAGTGAGCCAAGTGAGGGAGTGAGCAACTCTGCATGGGCACAGGTAGCCTGCGACAGGCAATGGGACCCGAAAGGTTATGGCGCAGCGTTGCATTGAGTCGAGTTGGCATTTACATTTCGAGTGCTATTAACCATTAAAATGGGCCCAATTTGTATGATTTCACTTGTGCATTTCGCTGTCTTAATGAAGCGCAAACTTTATTAGAGTTGTGCTCGGTAATTTGTTATTGTCGGCCGCATTTTGTTGGGTCCTTCTACAATTTATAAGCATTGCTTATTGGCTGCACGGGTAACCAATTTGTAACAGTGACACTGTCGTAGACTTCCACTTAAGACACACTGGAAGTGGTGAAAGTATAATTAGCTGAACAATTGTTAAAGTCTGCTTTTAGGCGCATAAGCAAGCCAATTCTTAAATGCTGCATTGTTCAATGATTTTCCTGATCAATTAAACTTAAACAGACTTAAAATTTAGACGCACTGGAAGCAAGTGGTGAAAATATAATAAGCAGAACAATTGTTAAAGTCTACTTTTAAAAAGAAATGTTCCACAAAAGAAATGTTCCACGGCAGCCGCCGTGGCTCAGTTGGTTAGTGCGTTGGACCGCGAGTCGAAGGCAGCAACCTCAGGTTCAAATACTGCCTGTGATAACACCTAAAAAAATAACGGGAAAACTCGTTTTCTCTTTCGGTGGCTGTCCTCTCAGCTGGAAATGGCAAACCTCTGAGAGTAAAAATTGCTTATGAAAAAGCTCCCAACCTGCCGTTCGGAACCGGCATAAAACTGTAGGTCCCTTCCACCAGTGTACAAATTCACACGCACAACACGGGTGGTTGCGGGAAGCTAGGCCTTAGTCTCGCGTAAGCGGGCTGTCGTGCCAGTCAATTATTAAAATTATTAATTATTCCACAAAAATATTCGCCATACAATTTGTATATATCTCTGAATACACGTAAACTCAAAATTTAACTTGAACGGCAGAATAAATTCAAAACTGAAGAAGAGTTTAAGTATTATTTTCGTACTTACACAGAATACTTAAGCAGTTCCGTCAGCTTCGCTTACGTCGATTTCTTAATATCTATACATATAATTGTTTGTCCTGACTGACTGACTGACTCACTCATTCATCATCGCCAAGCCCAAACCGTTAAAACTACAAATATGAAATTTAAACTGTAGGTACATCTTGAAAAATGAACCTCCGCTAAGACAGGATTTTTTAAAATTCGGCGTCCAAAAAAGTAAAACATTGGTAAGGTGTTGTATGAATAAACTTTATTTATTGGGCCCGTTGACTTCAAACTTGGCGAAAATATTCCAAATATAAAATAATTCGGCACGTATTTTTCAATTTTTCCAAAATCATAATTTAATGAGGCCCAAAAAGGGTTAAGTTTTGTATACGAAAAGACTAAGAAAAAAAACTGAAGGGAAGGGCCATGAAAACACTTGAAATCAATAATATATATGCAGTTTTTGAAAATAAAAATTTGACAGGGTTAAACATGGGTTAAAAGTTTGTACGGAGAAACTGTGAAAAAATATGAATAAATTGGACTTTCGGCTTCAAATTTGGTAAAAAACTTTAAATCAAAAATTAGAAATTAAAATTAAAAACTAAAAAGACAGGATTTTTTTAAAATTTTTTTGAAAATCAAAATCTGACATGGTCAACAATGGGTTAACATTTTATATGGAGAAATATGATTTAGTGGGTTTTTTGACTTCAAACTTAATGAAAGCACTTCACATGTGGAATAAGTCGATATCTGTTTTTCACTTTTTTGAAAATCAAAATCTTACAGGGTCAACAATGGGTTAACAGATTGTATGGAGAAACAAACTTCTATGGGCGTCCTACTTAGTAAAAAACACTTCAAATGTGAAATGAGTCGATATGGGTTTTTCACTTTTTTGAAAATTAAAATCTGACAGGGTCAACAATGGGTTAACAGTTGGTGTGGAGAAATATGATTTAATTGGTTTTTTTTTACTTCAAACTTAATGAAAGCACTTCACATGTGAAATAAGTCGATATATATTTTTCACTTTTTTGAAAATCAAAATCTGACAGGGTCAACAATGGGTTAACAGATTGTATGGAGAAATAAAATTTTGTGGGCCTTTTGACGTCCAACTTAGTGAAAAAACACTTCAAATGTGAAATGAGTCGATATAAATTTTTCACTTTTTTGAAAATCAAAATCTGACAGGGTCAACAATGGGTTAACAGTTTGTATGGAGAAATATTATTTAATTGGTTTTTTTGGCTTCGAACTTAGTGATAGCACTTCACATGGGTTTTTAACTTTTGCGAAAGCCGCAATCTGACAGGGTCAACAATGGGTTAACGGTTTACATGGAGAAGCTGTTCAAACATGAATCAATGACCTATTGATTCCAAACTTGTTGAAAGCATTTCGCATTAGAAATTTTTAGTGTTTTTCACTTTTTTGAAAATTAAAATCTGAGGGGGTCAAGGATAGGTTAACATTTTTTATGGAAAACTATGATCAATGGGTTTCTTCGACTTCAAATTTAAAGTGCTTGAAGTGAGTTAACCCAACAATGGGTTAACACTTTGTATGGGGAAAACATGATTTAATTGGCCTATTGACTTCAAATATGCAGAAAACATTTCAAATGGAAAAAAATTAGGCAAATATTTTTCTCTAAAATCTGACGAGGCCAACACAGGGTTAAGAGAATCGTGATTTATTTGGCTTATTGACTTTAGACTTGAGGAAATTACTTTAAATAAAAAATTATTAAAAAAAATTGTTTCCCTTTTTTTTGAAAATCAACAACAGAAGAATTATATCTGAAGAAAGATAACCTAACATTAAATTTAATCATAAAGTGAGTAAAAATTATTTAAATAAAATCGTGAAATGCCGTCGGTTCCTGCTAGTTATTGCATATATGAGCCCACAAATGTTTCTCCTTCGAAAAGTGATCATAAAAACCTTTGATAGCAACTTCTCAAATTCATTGAGTTCCAAAATAAAATTGATTATTCTTCAAATTTATTTCTGTGTTGCCATTTCACAACCCCCAAACGAGCGTCCAGTGTTAAAACTTGTTCATACTTCTTTATTTTCCTGCGCTACACTTTCCAAAATATTTTATATTTTTTTATTTTTTACAGCACATAACCAAGAATGAACTCAAGAATGAATCCAAGAATGAGCAAATGAGTCTAATAACATAAAAGCCAACGTACTTGCATTCATATAAGTAAAAAAGAAGTGAAAACTCACCTCCAATCAGTTAAAATTTAGCACAATGCGATAAGAGTGAAAGTGCTGCACACTTCCTTCACGATTTGTATCTTCATAACCTACATGCGAGCAACTCTGAAAAGGACGAAGTAGACAACACCAGTCAATGACCAAAAAACTCTCACTGCTCCTTCACCCAGTTACGTTCCATGGAACCGGTGCGGCACACTTCAGCCCAGCAACGCTGACTATCTGCATCGAGCAGTGCTGCCAAGTTGAAATTTAAGTGGCAAGAACGGAAATGTGTTCGCTTCAATCCTTCATGACTTTCAATATCTCAGCGCGGCGACGACGTCAGCGGTAGTCACCGCCAGTCGGTTGCTGCCAACGTTGGCAGCCACTTGCGCCCACTCGCTTCCGCCCGAAGACATTGTTACTCTTTCATTTCTCAGTATTTTCCTTTCTTTTTTTTTTTTGAACTAATTGAATTGTTGGCCGCCGCCGTCGTCGCTGACAAGGTGCCGCCGACGTAACCATCTGGCGAAAGAATTTTTTCTTATTCTTGTTATTGTTGCTTGGGCTACGATCGCTATTTCTGTAGCCATGGTTAGCGGTTCTATGAGACGTTTTAAATGTCAGCCAAGGGAAGCATTAAAAAAACTATACTTACAAAATTAAAAATGAAAATCAAATAAGAGATGTGGTGTGGCCATCTTCGCTTATGAAATGCTTTGCACTCAGTCAGGTGTTGAAAGATGTTTTAACAGTTTAATAGAGTCAATCGATAGACGTTGTAAAATAAAAAATTAATTTTAGCAAATTAAAAAAAAAAATTAAAAAAATAATAAATAAAAAAAAAACTTCTGTGATTGAAAGTGGTGTAGGTGAATTTTATGATTTCAGATTTTTTTAAGTAAGATTTTTTCGATACATTTTTCATGAGTCGAATGTCTCAGTAGATAGATACAGTGGCGCACATAGGGGGGGCTTTTGTGGGACCGAACCTCCCCTCCCTAAATACAAAAATTGCTGCTACAAAATATGGTTTTGAACAAAAGTTCAGGTTCAAAAATTCTACCGAAACCCTCCCCCAAAATGAAATACTGTGTGCGCCACTGGGTAGGTAGGTAAGTAGGTCTGGAATCAAACGAATACGAAGTAGTCAACAAACAAACAAGATTCTCTATGGACATCAGCTTTGGGCTCCTGGGTCAATTGAATTTTGCACGGCACCAGGCCCAAGTCCCGTTGAAATATTCTCCAATTTGAAATCTTCAAAAGGTGAACTTGACCTTGAACCCTTGACCTCGGTTTCTCCTGCACACTTTCTCGGACAGCGGCTATGTTCTCATCCAACCTGGCGATCCTTTGACGTACGAATGTTGGCTGTTTATAATGTCTTTGTGACGTTAAAGGGTTTAGCATATTTTTTTTTTTATTTTTGGCAAAACAAATGCGTTTTTGCATTAATATTAATAGAGTAAAAAACACTTTTTTATAATCAAAAAATTCGATTTTTTTACATTGACCCCCAAAATTTCGATAAGGTGTAATAATTTTGTTACACAGCAAGTTTGCTGAAGACAGCAATACAACATTTTGAATATCTTAAGACTTATAAAGAAAAATCTGGTTATAAAAACCCTAATACACAAAAACTTTACACGGCTGTAACTTTCCAAAACCCAGCTAGGGTTTTGTTACTCTATAAGAGTACTATCGATTGGTATTGGTTGGTTCCGGGTTAGATTCCATGACCCCAAAATTCTCGCACAGTGTTATTTGCTGAACTGGTCTCCCCTAATTAAGTTACTAAACGTTGCCGAATCGAATCATTCGGATTGTATAACGATTAACAGATTTGACAGATTTTTTTTGACAGATTTGTCATTTTTTGAAAACCTTCTACAGTCACTAAGACTCGAGGAAGGATCCAGGTTCATTGAATCTGAACCTGAACTGAATCTCTCGTCTAATGTTCTAGGTCTCCCGTAATGCAAAATCTTTCAACAAAGGTTATAACTTCAAATAAAATAAAGAAGGCCTCAGACTGAGGAAGGACCAGCTAAGACAGATTACTGGGCTTCTAACTTCAAATGAAGTGAAGAATGCGTCAGACTAAAAAGACCAGCTAGGACTGATAACTGGGCTTCTAACTTCAAATGAAGTGAAGAATGCCCCAGACTAAAAAAGACCAGCTAGGACAGATCACTGGGCTTCTTACTGGGTAGTGCAAGCTGAGGAAATATATACATACAGTGGGTCTAGAACAGTTAAGAGTCTGTAGACTTTGCGAAACAGCGAAGGAGACTATCAGTGCATTACAACCCCCAATAAAATCCATATATCTATCTAGTAGACTCTATTGGGTCAGCGGTGATACCAGATGGAATTCGGTTGGGGCACCTTTTTTTTAGTGGTTCCTTGAGATGAAAGCAAATACTTAAGTCTCAGGCTTCAAGCAACCTTTTGAGCAGTGATGGCGAGTAGAAGAATGGTTATCACTGCTTCAGACAAACAAAAGTAGACGGCTACACCGCTAAAATAACTAACTAAGTACTATTAGTACCGACGCTACTGAAGTCACTAGTTACCCAATTGCGGATGCAAATAATATGTGGAGCCAAGAGCCAAACAATTCGAGAAATAAATATGTCTAAGCCCATCATTCCATTCAGAATTCAAAGTCATTTATGTGCCTATCATTCCCTCTTGCTTCTTAGATCTTCATGATCGTTTCTTACAACTTCAGATCGGCGAAGGATACCAAGTCACCGATCACAGTGATGATCCTGTAAGGAACTGGCTGGTGTACAATCGCAATCGACCGATCAATGATTTTGTATTTTTTTCAGACGAACATGAATCGCCTGGTGCACAATCAAAGTCGAGTGTGATGCATGCACAATGTATCTCACATCATCGTCGATGGGGTCTTATCCCATTACTTTAGCATTTCTCAGGCAGAAACCTTAATGTTACTGCTGCCAGACGAACGGCTTCGCTGACTCAGTATTGACTCCTCTAGTATTTATATCTTCTCAGATAGTCAGACGATCATTAAGTCACTCGCCGGGATGCATATGTACCTCTTCGAAACAGATAGTAAGGTACTTTGCTCTGGATTGCTCTGGATAACTTATCGGAGCGAAGAGAGGTTCACTTACGATGGATTCCTGGTCACAGGGACACATCTTGTAGGATTCCCAGGGAAACCTAATCTAAACTAAACTAAATCATAGGAAGACCAAAGATCTTTTGGGTTTGGGACCTGATATCTTTCATTCATGTCTGATGTCTTTCATTCAAAGACCACTGCCTCAGCTGCCTCTTTATGAATGAAACAGAGGACTTTTTGTGCTATTTTCCAGCTTTAGCCTGGAAAAGACTCTGCCATCTTTCCTGGTTGAACAGTCCAACCTGTCAACCATAGCCATTGACGATATCGTCCGTTTCGTAAGGGAGTCTAAATGGCTTCTCTCTATCACCCTGACGGTGTTTAGTTTTTAGGGACCCTTATTCTCTGGTGATAATACAACGGGTCTTAACGAGCCTTTGTGAGTATCATAAATGGCCAGCCTAACCTAACCTCAGCTCTCATGATGGGGTGAGAAAAAAACACCACCGATCACTGAGATGATCGTGGAAGGAACAGGTTTGTAAACGATGATCGCGACATAATCGTCTAAGGAATTGGTTCGTAAACAATTATGATCTCAGGATCGTCTATGGAACTGGTTCGATTATGATCGCGTAAGAAACATTGAGAATGGACCTATCACAATTGTGATTCGGATTGTAATTGTAGGCAACATTTGATCGCGATAATGATGTGATCAAGAGTGTCAAAATGCGAAGAAGAAGAAGACAGGATCATCACACATCTTCATTATTGTGTAAGGAAACTAAGAAATTGCCGATCACTCAGGTAATCGTTTTCGGAATTGGTTCGTAAACAATTGCGATGGATTGAGAAACAATGGGAATGGAACCATTACCATTGTGATTGTAATTGTTTTTGTAAGCAAAATTTGATCGCGATAATGATGTAATGGAATCAATTGAGTATCTGCTATCCCACTGTCCGCCATTACAGGAACGACGATTTCGAAATCTTGGCGCTAGGTTCTTCGATTGACCTGGGATGCAAATGTTGGCCGACGATCGTCGATACGGGGATGTAGTAGAATCAATTCAGCACTTTCTATTCCACTGTCCGTCACTACAGGAACGATGGCTTCGAAATCTTGGGGCTAGGTTCTTCGATGGACCTGGGATGCAAATGTCGGCCGACAATTTATGAAGAATTTGCGGAGACGCAGATGCAGTGGAATCAATTGAACTCCTGCTATGCCACTGTCCGTCACTACAGGAACGATGGCTTCGAAATCTTGGGCCAGGTTTTTCGATGGATCTGGGATGGAAATAGCGATTGACAATTTATGCAGAAACTGCGGAGACGCGGATGCAGTGGAATCAATTGAGTTCCTGCTATGCCACTCTCCGTCACTACAGGAACGATGGCTTCGAAATCTTGGGGCTAGGTTCATCAATGAACCAGGCATGCAGAGGAATCAATTGAGTACCTGCTATGCCACTGTCCGTCCCTACAGAAACGATGACTTCGAAATCTTGGAGGTAGGTTTTTCGAAACATCTGGGATACAAATGGCGATCGAAAATTTATACAGAAACTTCGGAGACGGGGATGCACTGGAGCCAATTGATCTTGGGGCTAGGTTCTTCGATGGACCTGGAATGCAAATGTCGGCCGACGATTTATGTAGAAACTGCGCAGACGGGATGTAGTAGAATTAAGTGAGCACTTATTATGCCACTGTCCATAACAACAGGAATGATGGCTCCAAAATCTTGGGGCTAGGTTCTTCGATGGACCTGGTTCGATGGACCTTGTTTCCAAAAGATCCCGTCTAAATCTACAGGGAACCTAACAAATAGGGAAGGGCAATTCGATTCAAAAATGAAGAGATCGCAAAGGACCCAAAGAGGTATCCGAGTGGAAGTCCATGCCGCACACTATCCTTCTTTAAACTAACCTATCCTACGATCTGATCCTTAAGGTATCAAATACAAACCCCAGTTCCAACACATTTTTCCACACCTGCCACACTCCCTTCCGAGCACAAGAAACCGCACATCAGCCATCAACCTGAAACCTTGGCTGCCGCTACGAAACGTAAATAAGAAACAGGCACAAGGTGAGCGCTGCTGGCTGCATCTGTGCGTCGCTGCACGGACACCGCGACACGTTGCAGCGAGCAGCGGCTATGGAATTTTCACGTAGAAAGGTCCTTGCGTGTTGTTGTTGTAGCAACTCAGCATCAAGCAAGCACTCTTCTATTCGCTCCGTTCGCTCGTGCTTCGCCTATTCCACTTTCATTACGCGCATTGCGCCAGAGGGACAACAACGCTGTCTTGAACGGCAATGCGACACCAAGACGCTGCGTGTCGTGGCGCGGGCGCGGCGGATGTTGCAACCGATACGCTGGCACACCTGCAGGGCGAGGTTGAGCGCCTGTCAGTGCAGCGCTGTTGTGTGTGTGTGTGTGCTCGCGCGTTTACAATATTTATTTACTACACGCTGGCGAAATTTATTAAGCAAACGATAAAAATTAAAAATGCTATTGAATTTCGCTGAAATGCAGCGCGCGCTCATGCAAAATTTATATGCCGCACGCGTTTGCTTTGTTGCAGCATCAGCAGAAGCCGCGTCGCTAGCAGCCACATCAACATAAACAACAACGACAACAACAATAACAACAACAGAACCAGCGGCAGTGCGGCTCGGAGCGCAACAATAAGTCTTACGTTGAGAATTTATTGCAAATTTATCGCTGATGCTGCCACACCAGCGACGGCGCGAGGGTGTGACGGTGTAAGCGCGTCGCTGCCTCGACTGCGAAGAATTATCGCTGATACAAGCAGCAGCAGAAGAGGCAGCAACGCGTCGTTGTTGGGTTACCTTGTCAGCAGTATTCAGTGCTCGGATCGGGAGGTAAGGGGTTGCGGCAAAAGTTGCCGCTGCCGGAGGTGGTGTTGTAGTGTTGGTGTTGGTGTGATGATAGCCGCCATTGTTGTAGCAATATGTAATCATCAAACAATGCATTAAGCAAGACACCGGCGCATTCATCAGCTAAATACTATAGTTATTGTTATTGTTATTGCTATTGTTAATATCCGTCAGTTGTAATTTTGTCGGATTGTAGACGCCAAATATTAACTGTTATTGTATCGAGCAGACGAACAATATTATTGAATCGATTTTAATTGAGGCCATTATTGCTTTCAATGGACTTTATATTTCATATTTTTATATTTTGCAAAATTTGTAGTTAGGTAGGTTTAACGCCGAATCCGAACAGCGATTTTTAGCAATTTTCCTTTCATACTTGGAGGTTTTCCCATTGCCTGCCAAGAGCGTACTTGTACGATTCTTGTAATTTTCATCTCCTTCATGTAGATTTCGATAGAAGTAGACGAGCCCGAGCTGGGATTCGAACCTAGAGCCTCGGGTATGAAAAGTCAGCGCGCTACCCGCTGCACTATCGAGGCCGATTTGTAATTAACTGAGTTGACATTGAACCTCGCAGAGTTGGGATATGTTTAAATTAATAATTTGTTAATAATTTGTTAATAAAACTTTGTTATTTGTGTTTTACAAAATGACAGCAATCACCAAACCAACCATCAACTAATGTTTAAAAAATCCTAAAAGCAGCTAAAACATGACATTTTTTACGCCTAGGGGAATATTACATTTTTATTTATTTTAGACACAATTATTTTAGAAACGTTTTTGAAATGTAGTTGAAAATGAAATTAAAAGTTCATCTTTATTAAAAAAAATTATGATTAAAAAAAAACATTCAAACATAATTTTTTTTTTAGCTTAAACATTCAGGCTGTTTATTTAAAAACTCGCTAAAAATATCAAATTATTCGAAAAACCCCCAAAAAAATTTGTTTTCTGGACCCAAAGATGGCTCAAACGACTATAAATTTATAAGTATGGTACCATGTGGCAACAAAGTAGCGACAGGGTTAAATGCCCAACATATAGTTTTTTCCGTTGAAAAAAATTATTTATAGAGCTATTCACACCGTCCATGATAGTTTTTAACTCTCAGTTCGACTATCAACATTGACTTTCCAATCTAATCTAATCTAATCTAATCTAATCTAATCTTATCTAATCTAATCGAATCTAATCTAATCTAATCTAATTTAATCTAATCTAATCTAATCTAATCTAATCTAATCTAATCTAATCTAATCTAATCTAATCTAATCTAATCTAATCTAATCTAATCTAATCTAATCTAATCTAATCTAATCTAATCTAATCTAATCTAATCTAATCTAATCTAATCTAATCTAATCTAATCTAATCTAATCTAATCTAATCTAATCTAATCTAATCTAATCTAATCTAATCTAATCTAATCTAATCTAATCTAATCTAATCTAATCTAATCTAATCTAATCTAATCTAATCTAATCTAATCTAATCTAATCTAATCTAATCTAATCTAATCTAATCTAATCTAATCTAATCTAATCTAATCTAATCTAATCTAATCTAATCTAATCTAATCTAATCTAATCTAATCTAATCTAATCTAATCTAATATAATCTAAAGAATTCTTTCAATTCTTTTTTAATTAAAATTCAATTAGAATGGATTTGTGGTAATCCTCCGGTTCCGAATTCTACAAAGAAATCCTCTGAATGAGAAAGGTTTCAGTTTCTATGCTCCAGAGGCCTTTCGTAGTCATTAAACTACCTCCTGACATCTACTCGAATAGGTCCTTCACCAACTCGAGTGGGTCCTTGCGGCTAATGGTCTTCAATTTATTCTCTTTTATGAATGTTTGTCCTAGAATCCATTCCTTCTTGTTCAAAAAAGCTGGACAACTGCGGATTAGATGGGCCGCTGTCTTAGCATCTTCGAGACAGAGTCTACAAGATTTATTTTCAACTAGATTTACTCATCTGAGATTCCTCAGAATCTTTTTGGCTTCTCTGATCAATGGATTTTTTAATTTAACCTCAGACGACCTGAGAGAGTCTCCACAGTGGAACTGCTGAGACCCAGTCTGGGTTTCAGTTCGTAGAAGTTTTTGTCAGAACCCCAGAATGTCTGATAACACAACTCGCTTCTCACAACTCATTCTGATTGTAGGTGTAAGTCTTAAGGCAAAAATCGCCAAAGCTAGTCGGAAGACAAGTTTAAATACTGAGGGCACCCTGTAAATAATAAACTTGATCCAATTTCATTAGATTAAGTTAAGTCAGTTTAGTAGGACAGCCCAAAAAAGCTCATTTGAACCATAAGTGGCACTAAGAATATTCGGAATTCTTTTACAAAATATTATTACTATTTGACATTTATTACTTAACTGTTATTTTTGTTGTATATATTAAAATAAACTTTTGCCTACAACAAGAACGACCACCAACCGAGCAAACTTTAATACCCACTAAATTTCATAAAGAACCTCAAATTACTTGCAATGTGCAAACACAACTTAACGTCACACTGAAACCAAACACACACACACATAGTCAGATGTACGCACACACACACTCGCACACGCACACATGTTGGTGTTTGTGCTTGTTTCATGTGTGTCAACACTGAGCGCTCGTTGGCAGCTGCGCCTGTCGGGATGGCCGTGAGAGCTCGTGTACCCAAAATGTGTGGCAACCTTGTCGCTACCCCGCCCCCTTGCGGGGCGGCACAACCTTGCCAACGTGCGCTCATAAATCAAAGTCAATCAAGCTTCATTTGCAAAATGTTTTCAAGATCATTGATTTGTTGTTGTTGTTGTTGCTGTTGCTTTTGTTTCAGTTGTGCGCTGCTGTCCGCTTTTGTTGGTTTGCACACAACGCCACCAATGGGCGCACGCTGCGGTCGTTCGTTGTTGTATTTGGCGCCTTTTGCCATATTTGTTGTTTTTTTTTTGTTGGTGTTGTGCGCGTGCGGACGTTGGCTGCGGATGCGGAAGAAAGTCATTCATTTTGTGCTCTTCATGCATTTTCCTTTTTATTTTGTTCTACATATTTGTGTGTTGTGTTTGTTTTTATTTTCCATTGTTGTTGTTTTGGTTCTTATTGTTGTTGTTGCTGTGTTGCTGTTCTCCCTGGATAATTGACAATGTTGACACTTTTGCTTAGCCAGCCCCAATTTTCCACTGTGGGTTTGTTGCACAGTTTCTTGTTGTTCTTTTTGCTGTCAATTTTTTGTTGTTGTTGCCTTTGTATTCAACTATTTGTTTCATTATGTTTGTTGTTATCATTACTAACGTGACCCCGATTTTTGTATGTTGGTTTTATATATTCTGTTGTAGTTGCCATGTCACACTCTTTGGGGAATAGATGAGCTCAGTCGGCGCCAGAGTTATGGCTGGTCACCTCAATAAATTATGTGCGTTGTGAGTTGCAGCCGATTGTAGGGATTTGTTGGGGCTAACAGTTCATAGTTGCTTGAAGCGACCCAATGGAATATAACCTAACAAAATTGGGTTGAGTTGACATGAACTTAACCTCACTATTTATCTAAAAACGGTAAGGAATGTTGGGGTTTTATTTGGTTTATTTACTTATCTAGTAAGATTTTTGGTTTTTACTTAGTTTTTTTTTGGAATATTATTAAAGTTGCAAACACTTCATTGAATTGCTTGAACAAATTCTAAATACCTTGAAAATTAAAGAGAAATCCCGTAAGAAGAAAAATCCCGAATCCTAAAAGACACAACCCTGAAAAGACCAAATCCAGACAAGACGAAATCTAGGTATACTAAATACAGGCAAAACAACATTCAGAAGCGTTGAATACAGAGAACACAAAATCCTGACGGAACAAAATTCAGACAGAAAAATTTCGGAGACAATTTGGAAAAGACATAATTTAAAATTACTGAACTCAGGACTAGACACAAGACTCGATCCACTCGAAAAAAATCCAGAAGAACAGAATAGAAAAAACATAAAACCAAGACAATTCCGATTCCCTTCAAGACTTAATCCAGCAGGACAAAACACAGATAAGATGAAATCAAAAAAAGGCGAATTCCATAAGGACAGAACTCAGAAAAAATAAGCAACAGACAAGGCAAACCTTAGAAGGACAGAATACAGACCAGACAATACCTAAATAAGACCAAACCCAGACAAGAACAAATTCTTCGGCATTTCATTCGTCCAAACTCAGACGAAACCAAAACCAGAGAACTTCGAATCTAGACGGCTCAAAGTCGAAGCTATTCCTAATTCATACAAAACCAAGTTTAGACCAAACAAAATCGATAAAAAGAGCATTTAAACAGAACCAAATCGCAAAGTATAGAGACAAGAACAAACACAGACGAGAGAAAAACCCCAGATGAGACAAAGCTCAGACCAAATCCAGACAAGACAAGACCAAGAGAAGACCTAATCCAGATAGCTCAAAGTCCAGATAATTCCTAATCCATACAAAACTAAGTTTAGACCAAACAAGATCATTAAAGAGAGAATGTAAACAGAACCAAATTCCAAAGGACAGAGACAAGACCAAACATAGATGAGGCAAGACACAGACCAAATCTGGACAAGACAAAAAAGATCAAATCCAAACTGCTGAAAGTCCAGACAATTTCCAATACCTACAAAACCAAGTCTAGACCAAACAAAATCCATAAAAAGATAATGTAGAACCAAATCCCAAAGGACAGAATACAGACAAGACACAGTCAAGACCTGACCAGACCAGTTCCAAAAGAGCGTAAAAAGACGAAAAACTTAAGAAGTCTAAACGAACAGAATAAAAATAGGATGAAATACAAATCAGGCTGAATAAAAATGGGACAAAATCCACACCAAGTAGAGCAAATCAAAGACAAGACGGTCTCCAAAAAATAAAATTTTTAAACGATTCAAAGAACTTCTTTGGGGCCGGTTTACAGCGAAGCTTAAGAACACTTTCGCCTAGGCCAGTGACTTACAGGATTTCATTCGAGGGGGGATGGCGTTCGTACACAACTTTTGAGCCCAATGTCATTGAAACCATGTTTGCCATCTAAAATCTTTATAACAAACATACATTTCAGAGAAGTTCGAACCCCCAAACACCCTCTTGCGTGCGTCACTGGTCTACAACGCATATTCAGATCCTTGTCTGACTTTGGTAAAAGTTTTCAGAAAAAAATGTTTGCGTTGTCTTATAGCTGCGTCTTTTGAGCAATAATTTTCAAACAACGAATTTTCATGGACTTTAGTGGAAAACCCAATCACAGTTAAAACAATTTTTTAATTTATTAAATAAATGTTAATAATAAATAAATTTTTAATATTCAACAAAAATTAAAAACTGCGTTGTTAGTGTTTATCTCTGGTGTGAGGATTTTTTAAAGAACTTTAAAAATTTAAGAAAATAAATATTTTAAAAAATTATTTAAAAAACTTAGTCAAATAAAAAAACAAATAGCTAAAATCAAAAAAAATAATTCTTTGGTGCACAAGGACGAATAGGTATTGACATGTTGTCCTTTAAAACTTTATTCTTAAATATTCTTAAAAATATGTAATTGTTCTTCTTTGAAAAAAATATGTCTTAGGATTGTGAGTATTTTTTTAACGGACTTTCAAATTGTAAGAAAATGAATATTTCAAAAAATAATTTACAAAATGTTAATTAAATATTCTTTCGTGCACAAGGACGAATAGGTATTAAAAATGTCCTTTAAAACTTTATGCTTAAATATTCTTGAAAATTTGTAATGGTTCTTCTTTGAAAAAAATATGTCTTAGGATTGTGAGTATTCTTTTAAGGGACTTTCAAATTGTAAGTAAATAAATATTTCAAAAAATTATTTAAAAAATTTTAATCAAATATTCTTTCGTGCACAAGGATGAATAGGTATTGAACAGGTCCTTTAAAATGTTATTCTTATATATTCTTGTAAATATGTAATTTTTTTTTGAAAATGACTGGCATTTTAAGAATATGAATGTTTCAAAAAATTATTTAAGAAATTTTAATCAAATAAAAGAACAAATACCTACAATTAAAAAAATTAATTCTTTCGTGCACAAGGACGAATAGGTATTCAAAATGTCCTTTAAAACTTTATGCTTTAAAATTTGTACTTCTTGAAAATTTGTAGTGGTTCTTCTTTGAAAAAATACGTCTTAGGACTAAAAGTATTTGTTTTGAAAAGGACTTTGAGTTTTTAATTTAAATTAAATAAATGAATATTTCAAAAAATATTTAAACAGTTTAATCAAATAAAAGAAAAAATCCCTTAAATTAAAAAGTCAGTATTTGGTGCGCAAGGACGAATATGGTAGGTATTGAAAATGTCCTTTAAAAACTGTATTCTAACATATTCTTAAAAATTTGCAATAGTTTTGTTTTTTTAAATATGTCTTAAGGACTAAAATGTCCACTACGACATTCTCTATTTTCATCCTTCTAACTTTATTAGTTTAGACTACAACAATTTTAATACTTTCTCTATAAAACAAAAAATGTATTGCATCGAACAACAAACATAAAATATTTAACTAACACATAAGTAATTAATGAATTAATATTAATTAAACATAAATGATTTATTGAATTTGACAATCAATTTAAGTTTCCAAAAACTGACTATCAAAAAAAAGTTCAACACAATAGACTTCCCAAAGTCATTGGAAAAATAACGCTTTAGAAATCGCTTTACTCAATCGCTAACGCAACAATTGCTTTTAAGTTTATGCGCCCAAAACTAGACCACACATTTGTATGACCTCTACGAACTAAGCCATTTTCGTATTTGCCACATACTGCACAGATTTTCCAATCACCAAACTCAACTAAGTAAATGCACTGAGAAATCTAATCTTTGCTCAACCTGCAACGGCAACGTTGATTGCTACCACGCAAAAGTGTACTTTGGCCGCCAACAATTGCCGGCAAGCAACAGCCGGCGCCGACTATGGCTACGGCACGTAATGGCCGTAGCAACGGTACATGGCGGCATTTTAAAATGCGATCAACTTGTGCACGTACGTGCGACGTCATTGGCAGCGGCTACGACTACGTTGTCGGCAGCCGACATCGGCATTTTGTTGCAGGCAAATTAACACTCACTGTGGCACGTGCATAATGCACTCGGGCATATGTGCCGTTAAACACACACACACACACACATATATACAGATTCTTATATATTCACACTCTTTCGCACCCATTGAGCCACTTCCGCCTTGCGAGGCTCACAAACTTGATTCTCCTAATTTCTATAGTCGGTCCCGTCCCCCACTCTCCAACGCTGCTGCCATCACATTTTATGCTTATATCGTCTTTTCTTAAAACTTTTTATTTTTTTCTGTTGGTGCAGCATGTTCGATGTTCGCTCAAATACTTTTCAAGAGTTAACTTGAATCTGCAGTGCAATTGCGAGATTTGCTTGCATTCACACACCGACTCACACACACACACACACACACTCACATGTAGACTTCGGCGCAGCGGCATCGTCATCATAGTCGGCATTCCTGTCATTCGCCCGCTGTTGCAACTGGCAACTGGCAACCGGCAACTGCACTGTGCACTCACCTTTCCGTTCCGGCATGACTTCCGTTTCCTGTCGTCAATGTGTCTGACTGCTCGTTGCCGGGCGTCAGTGCACGTTACAAACTTATAAATTCTTCGGAATTGCACTATATGCGAACACATTGCTTTTTTAATATATATATACACACATACATACATATATACAGTCATGTGTATTCCACATATGAATGCGTGTGCCCAGTAGGAAAATTTTATATATAGTAGATTTATTTTGATTTTTATTTTAACTGATTGGCACTGATTGTCTAACTAACTGCAAGCATTCAGAACCTGCAAGACCACACATTACCTTTTTGGGGAAAATTAAGATTTATGGGAGAACTTATAAGTTCAAAATATGCTGTCGATTCAAAGAGAAAGTATGGATTGGAAAATTACTTAACCCTTTCGCTACTGATTTTAAGTGGGGAAAGTTAAAATTCTAAATTCATCGGATTAGTCTTCTGTGTGGTTGGTCAACAACATCCCATAATAGTTTTTTAAATTTTTGTTACAGGACCCTGTTTTTTAGAGTGTTGTCATAGGACAACAACCATATCGTTGTGGTTGTAATAATTACTTAAACATAAACAATTTTGCACATAACCAAAACTCGAATATTCCTTTATTGACGTCAGCTAAACTTATGAAAAAATTATTTTTATTTAGATAAAAAGACAAATAAAAAGTTTATCTAATTTATTCTGCTTCTCTTTTCTTTACTATGCAAAGATATAACATCAAAAAAATGTGCATACTTTTATTTTTTTAACTTAAATATTCAGCTTGTTAATTTCGTATTATTCCTAAAACTTCAAACTATTCTGAGGACCAGTAAAAAAATGTATTCTTGAAACCATAGAGAAGTCACACGTCCACAAAGTAGCATGTTGCCATATGGCAACAAAATAGCGAAAGGGTTAACAGTAAAGAAAAGAAAACCCTTCTGAAACTTTGCTTTGAAATTGACCAAAACACATTTAGATACAGAAATGTGTGAAAGGTTTCAATTCAAAAGTAAAACAGTACAAACAAGGAGACAATCCTAGATAGATCCAATTATTTTTCCCTTCGAATGTTTTTTCCATACATACCTACCAGCTACCTTCAACTCTTAAGGGGGCTGCCATACAAAACTGCTAATTTTCAATGAAATTGTGAAAAAACATCTTATCTCGGAAACTGCTGTACTGATTTAAATGATTTTTTCAACAATTGAAAATATACTTGAATGCAAAAAATGCTAAATTAAGTAAAGTTAAAAAAATCACCACCAGAGAGCGTCTCCCATACAAACGAAGTTGTGAAGCAGCCAACTTTTGGGTTTGCATGAAATAAAAATAAAAATTGTTTATCGAAATGCCATTAATCTCTCTATTTCCAATATAATTGAAATCGTTATTGATTTTACAAAAAAATCTTGAAGACATATTTCCACCAACAACTAAACATTAGTAGGACTGATTGCTTGTGACATTCAACCAAACGTTGAAAATATTGCAACGCTGCATGCGAGTCTTTACTGAAAAATACTTTTAACTTGCATTGCTGAAAAGTTTACAGCATAATGCCAAAATAAAATATAAAAAATAAAAAATTGCAAAGGTGATACAATTTTTTGTTTGTTTTAAATTCACCTTTAAAATTTCAACTCAGTTTTTACTTACTTGCTTTCTTTGTGTCATTTTTTTTTTATAATGGTACTACTCAGATGTGAAATTTGTATTCTTGTCAGACCTAAATTATATGAACTTTATGACAGCAGTAAGTTTTAGAGACCCGCTCATAATTAATTTTGAAATATAGAACCTCAAAGTGAAAGTAAAAATTTGCTATTTGTACAAAACTTTATTTTCAACGCTGTAAGAGTTTACTTGAAGAGCTCATAACTTCTATGTTATACAATATTTTCTCTCAAAACTTGTGGACTATATTAATTAAAGTATTTACAACAACACCTCATACTCAGATTTTTGCATTGCAACATTGCATTTTGGTATTTTTGTCACTACACGCAACATTGTGCGTTGTAGTTACTGATACAAGTTCTATGCTTCTAAAAACTATGTATATAAGAAACTACTTTATGTTGGGCTAAATGCAACACAGATTCTTCTTCTTATTCGAAATTTGACTAACCCTAAATTTTTGTCATTCTAAAGAGTTTCTCTCTGAATAGGTACCAGATTGAAACCATGATTGGTGTTCTCACTGGTCAAATTTTCACTCACGCAAGAAAGTTTGGAGCTGTTTTCGAACGACTTATGTCGCAGCTGTATGGGCGAGAAAGATAAAGAAAATGCATTTCAGTAGAAGGAAGAATCATCTAGGCAGCTTCTTTTTCGACAGTTTAGGCGATCTAGCCAGCAGCAATATTCACATTCTACTAGTCTTCTAGTCTAGAAGCTCAAACTGGTTCAATGAGTGAGCGGACTTAATTCGACTGATTGTGGTATCACAATGGGTCTCCATGGTTTAAATAGGCTCTGCCTTGGGGCAGCCATTTCAACCTAACTACCTTCTCTGTAAAAATGGTCATCTGTATTCGAAGCAGTGTTGCATAGAGTGCAAAAGTTCTCACGTTCTTCTATGTTTCAAAAAAGGCTCATACATTTTTTTATACTTCATAGATTATGCAATTATGAGAGTTTTTCTGAACAAAAAAATTAAACCAAAAGAATCATTCAGCTTTTAAATTTGTCTATTTTTGCTTTGGAAAAGATGCATAAAAACTTTGCAGATTCTTATTTTTATCAGCAGACAGCAGGTGACGAAATATGTCCAGTGGTAAGTTCCTGGAAATATTTCTAAAATTTTTGCTTGCTGCAATCTTACTTGCAGTTAGGGTACCAGTTGAAAATTGCCATGAAATTTTAGAACCTAATGAAATATTTTGTATGTTAATGCAAGAATTCCGATCCAATCATTTCTAAATTTGATTCATATTTGATTCTGAAAACATTGAACAATTTTGAAATTTTAAGACCTACAAACTGAATAGTTTGAGTTGCATACAATTCCAACATGGCGCTGCATGCGTGCGTTGTTATGTTTCCTTTTGCCTTTATGTGTATGTGTGTGTGTGCGAAATTCATTCGTTTCCAGTTTATTGGGGAATTTCATTCAAAATTTCGTTTGGCTCAAATTGAAGTTATCACGTTCGCGTCACTGTGTATTTGTATGCTACAACAAACAACTCATACACCCACACAACGACGCGACCTGGCACATGCACACTGGCACAATCACAGCCGGAGACTTATCGTTTTTATTGCCGTTTGTGTGGGTGTGCGGTTGATTACTTGCGAATATTGAAGATTGCGAAATTTTCATTTCATATCCAATGTGCATTTTCCTTCTTCGAAGACTCTCAATCGAAGTGGCATTCGATTTATGTTTACTTCATGTAAGCAGACAAGCACGTTTGTATGTATGCGTGTATGTTTTGTATGAATGTCTGCGCGTGCAAATGTGAACAAAAGTGTGCACATGCAACTAACAGATTGGCGCATGTGTTGGTGTGGGCGTTACTAGAGTTGTAGGTAAAGTTGTGGCTTTTATTACTTTCAAGTTGCCATGCAAACTCTCTCACACACACACACACACATACCTGCTTCATAATCATAAAAGCGTCGTACATTTTTCGCCCCCGATTGCTTTGTGCATTGACAATGTGCAAAGTGCGAGTGTGTTTGTGTGTGTGTGGGTCGTTCTTACATAAATTGAAATGTAATCAATTTTAAATAATAGGCTTACACGCCTTTCATGGTGTCGTCAAATGGAATTTGAATGCGTTCCGGTAACTTGTTGATTAATTGTTGCCGATTCTAGGCCGACTTGAGATTTGTGTCAGTTGCAGCTGTGACTAAAAATGGCTATGTGTGTTTTGTTGCAATATTTCACATTATCAACTATTGTATTGAATTATGTAATAAATTTTATTGAACCGACGTGAATGATTTGTCCATTGAAAATGTCAATTGCTCAAAATTAGATGGTTCGATGGTCTTTGTATGAGTTACATTTAATTTGATTTAAGCGCATTAGGAAATAATAATATGTGATGTGTGCAGTGGCGCACACAGGATTTCATTTTGGGGAGAGGAAGGGGTCATACAACTTTTGAGCCCAATACCATTTGAAACCATATTTTGCACCAATAATTTTGTATGGATGTTTGGTAATTTCATGCTTAAGTTTGAATTTGGTAAGAGATTTTCGTTAGTGCAAAGCAGTGAGAAATGGAAAAATTGTTAGACAGCAATTCAGGTCAATGTGTGTTCGCATCTTTAAAATTGGACGAAATTCAAAGTTGGTTAGGACTAAATAGATGAAAGTTCACTGGTGAGAGAGGGCAAAGGAGTCAGGTAGATGAGGCGTAGCTTCCAACTATTTGCTGTCTATAGATGCATGAAAACATTCTTTTATTTCTTTTTATTAAATATAAAATTTTTTATTTTTATTTTTAGGATTATATTAATTATTGTATGACTTGTGATTTGTATAGCAATATTTTTTATTGGTAAAAAAACTTTTTCCTATAAATTACATGTTTTTTCTAATTTTTTTGTATTTCTAATTATTTATGTATTTTGTTTTTATTATAACAATAATTAAAATAATAAATCGTCTTATTTTTAATACATTTTGTAGTTATATTAATAATTCTTGTATTTTTTCATTGTAATCTTTTTTTATTGTTATTTATTTCAATATTTTTTATTTGTGATTATTATTTATTGTTACTATTATTTATTTTAAGGTTTCTCGTTTGCAATTAAATAATTATTTACATATTTTTCTTCAAACATATTTCATTTTTAATTTTTTTAACTCTTAATATTTTTTGTATTATTTCATTGTGTAATTTTAGAGTATTTTATATTCTGTTTTTGTTTTTCAACTAAAACTTTTTCTTAATATTTGTATCGTTCCAAAGTGTTTGAATTTTCAGTTGTATATTTTTTATTATAATAATAAATATAATGAATCCTTTTATTTTTACTAACTTTTTTAAATTATTTCAATTATATTGCTTATTATAATGTTTTTTATTTGCCACTTTTTATTAATAATTCATTTAACTAGTTTTTAATTATTTTGTGTTTTTATTTTTGATAATTTTTTATATTATTACTATTTTCCATTAATTAGTTTTTAATTATTTTTAAATTATTTAGGTATCTTTTCTTTCATGCTTTCTTATAATTTGTTTGATTTGAAAAAATATTTCATTATTTACATAGTTTTTATATTCTTTTGTTGTAATGTCTTGTTTATTCTTATTTTTGTTAAGTAAATATAAATATATAAAAATATTATAATTTTTTCAAAATAATTTTTATAATTTTTTCAAAATTAATTTACAATGTTTTTGTTTTTATTTTTGATTACTTGTTATGTTTTATTATATTCAAATATTGTATTTAATTATGAATTAGAAATTTTGCTTTTAGTTTCTTTATTTGTTTTAATTGTTTATATTTTTTCTTTTATTGTGTATTATATAATGCTTAGTAAAAAATTATTTTTTGTTTTAAAAATGTTTAGATTTTTCTGTTGCAATGCCTTAATTTTATTGTTATTATTATTATTTTAATGTTTTTTATGGTAAGTTTTTTTGTTAATTTTTGATTTCTTGTTATTTCCAAGTTTTGTTATTATTTTTAATTAAAATTTTGTTATTTTTATTATATTTTTATGTTGCTAGTTGAAGATTGAATTTTTAATAAATTTTTATTTTTTTGTTTTAAATATTTTGGTTTTTTGATTTCTACTTTAATTATTTTTTATTTATTTGGTTTTCGCTATAACTTTACTTAGACTTTTTATTTATTATTTGATTATTGTATTTATGTAAATATTTTCTTTATTTTTTATAAATTTTTTCTAATTATTAAAATTATAATTGGTTTTTTAATGGAATCTTTATATTTTATATTATTTATTTTATCCTTTAATTATTTTTTGAATGTTTATTGGATATTATCTTTTATTATATTTTGGTATTTGTTTTGTTTTAAATTTTTTTTTGTATAATTTTTTAAATGTTTCATTTAATTTTTTAATTAATTCTATCTATTATTTATTTTTTTATTTTATTTATATAATTTTTTATCACAAATATGATATAAAAATGCACCACACTAATTTGTATAATCACTGTCAGTTTTTCACTTCATATCCTATAAAATCTAATTTATTATGACATAAAAGCTGCACACAAACTCATCATGAACGCATTGACAAATTACTTTAAAAACATTATCCCTCACTTAATGACCTTTGGCGACAACATTCATTACCACCCAAATAAATGTTAAATTTCTTGTCTGCTCACAGAAAATTTAAGTTTGCCTCCGTCAAAATTTTGACTTCAGTAAGTTCATTGTCAAGTAAGACATTTCAGGTCATTAATAAAAAAACGAAATGAAAACATTTAAGCAAAGTCAACAGGGGGAAAAGTGACATTTTCAAAGTACCAACATACACATAACTTAATGTTTGCTACAGAAAAAAAAAATTACCGAAACACGAAAATAAGTAAACAAGATAAACTGTCAAGTCTAAGTGGTGGCACGTGGAGTGGGAGCACAAACAAAAAGCACTTAGAAATTTTGAGACATAAGTATAAACACTTACAGTCTGTGCACGAAAAAATGGATAACAGATCATGAGTGGTTTTGATAATAAATGTTTAATGACTTTTTTAAGTGTGTTTCTGAAATTGGAATTCTCAAGAATTCAACTATCATCTTGAAAATGTGTAAGTTTGGACATTTTTGGAGTTAACAAAGAATTTCCGCATCGTTAATCATGCGTGAAGTGCACTGAACTCCCATCCCAGAGGTCATGGGTTTCATTCCTAACTAATTTGGTGCAGCACTTGACTAAATTTAAAATTAATCTTTCTTTTTAATTATTTTCTATCCTTTTAGCACTACCCAGTAAATTTATTCACCTTTGGACAAAATCTTATCATTGCCTTTCCAATCATTTGTGATAAGCAGCTCGGGCAGATTTTCAAACCCCAGTAGTAGCACAACAACCACACCACTAGCAGTGCCGGCTCGGACTAAAAAAGTCTCGGACTAAAAGAAAAATAAGTCGTAGCGCATACATCATCCAAGATGAGCTCATCAAAGACACCAACCTTTGCGTTTTCCAATACCAACTCCTACCTAGTAGCCTCGCATGCACAGCGGGCACTCTACACAACCCAATAATAAACTTTCACATACGAAAGTGTCTCTACTAGGAACGAAAGCAGAATTCACTCAGCACTGGAATTTGAATTACCCTTGTTGAGGCCCTATGCTCACAAGTGTAGTAAAAAAGGAGAAAGACAAATAATTGCATAGCTCAAATGATTCGAACTCGCTCTACCGAAGCTTCACTGTATATATTTGAAGTACATTCAAATGCACAAAGTAGCAGCGCAGCAAGAAGCTCAGTCATGCGAACCCACCTCAGACAACGCACAAATCTGGATATTATGTTGAACTGTTGGTCATGTTGTCTGCCATAATTTTTATTTTCAGTAATGATTTTCCTACTCTTTCCTCTGACATTGCAATAAATCAAATGGTTGAATGACCAAACAAAAAACGCTGACAAGAAAGAATATTTCAGTCAGTCTCGAATGGCTTATTTATGTCCTACTCTACTTGAGACTACTTAAAATTTTCACCTTTTCTTTAAGACTTTAAAATAGAATCAGTTATCTAAATTTACATAGAATAGAGTAGATTTTATTGGGGTAGTGATACACTGAGACCAACAATGATCAATTGTGCCCCCTACTACTAACGGTTAGGACCCACCGACCTAAGGAAACTTAGTAACTCACGGGGCTTTAGGTGCATGATTTCCTTCTCTACAAGGCAATGCTGATTAAGGTATCGCCTGTTGACGCGACATACTGCATCACAGTGCAGTTTGCTCGGGAGTCTCCCCTTCGGATTCGCAGAGTCTACAAATATATGTACATACATAGGTATCTCTCCTGACGTCATACCTAGCGGTGGTCCCAGGAGAGTTAAGCGTCCAGACGAGAGGACTGTTTAGCAGTTTAAAGTCTCGCACTGACCTGAGGCTTTCGATGCTTCCCTTCTCGTTAAAAAAACAGTTTGTCTTAAATGCCTCCGGGGCTTCATTAACCTTTTGTGTATCGTTAGTTTTGGTAATTTCTGCTTCATGTGGATAGCAATAGAAGTCAACGAGTATTTCAGCCTGAACAGCCCGAACTGGGATTCGAACCTAGGGCCTCTGGTTTGAGAAGCCAGCGCACTAGCCGCTGGACTGTCGAGGCCGGCTACGAGATAGAGAAGCTTGGATAAACAATTGTTAATACTTCTTTCTTCAAAACAAGGAATGTGTTGCACTGTACGTCAACCCTAAAAAATAAAAATAACACATGAATAATTCCTTAACTATAATAAAGACAGAAGGATGAAATATGAGAATGTGGTAGTTATATATTAGTCCTTAAGACATTTTATTCAACAAAAATTTGTTGGAAATTTTTAAGGGCATACAAGAATAAAGTTTTAAAAGGACATTTTCAATATCTATTTGTCCTTGCACACCAAAAATTCAATTTTTTTTAATTCTATGGAATTTTGTCTTTTATTTGATGCCCATATTGTCTACATTAGACCCAATTTTTTTTAAATCATTTTTGAAATATTCATGTTTTTGAAATTTCAAAGTTTTTAAAAAAATTCAATTTTTTAATTCTATGGAATTTTCACTTTCATTTGATGCCCATATTGTCTGCATTAGACTCAATTTTTTTATATCATTTTTTTAAATATTCATGTTTTTGAAATTTCAAAGTTTTTTAAAAAATTCTCGACGTGAAAGAGAAAAATAAGAACATAAGTTTTACTATATTTGGCGCCGAGTTTTCCAAGTATATTGAATATTTTTATGTATACCTATTTTGACGAATGATATCAATGAATAATGGAACCGTTTTCGTATTATGGAAGAATTCTGCGTATTTTTTTTATCAAAATGTATTCATCAAATGATTCACAAAAACTTGTTGAAGAAAACTTAAAGCATCTGTGTAATTTTTGATCAAACATTTCAAATATTTCAAATCAACACGTTTAAAGTATTTTATTTGCTTTAGGTTTATGATTGAATACGTTCATGAAATGTAAATGTTTACAAAAATAAGAAGAAGAAGAACAGTCAGAATGATATGTTTTAATAAGCACATTTCCAACTAAACACTTGTAAATATTTTTCTGGCTTACTGTGTCAGAATTGTAAATTTCATGCTACTTAATGCGATTGAAGCATTTTCTTGCTATGCGCCTTGATGTATGCTACAATCATTGAATTGAATGGTAAATTATTTTATGCAAGCAGAAAGACTACTCAATACATGTGCATGCATGTCCATAAGAATTGACGAATATATATGTGTGTGTGTATCAGGGGCGTAGCCAGAACTTTGCCATGGGGGGGGTTTTAAAAAAAATTGATGACCAATTTAGTATTACATGCTTTTTAAAGTAAACTGAACTTTTCAAAGAGGGCATTTTGTGGTGGTGCCACCCAGTGCATTGGAAATTTCATGAAATTTGGTTCACTGTGAGCGAAGTAATTGCGTCCGAAGTAAAAGTATGTTCTTGTCAGTGGTACAAAAATTTGATACTAATTTGCAAAGAGCAAATATTCAGTTTTGCTTTAAAGTTGGTAAGACTTTAGCCGAAAAATTTAAATTGATGAACTAAGTTTATGGTGATTATCGTTTATGCCGTGGCAGACTTCATGAGCGGTACACGCGATTTAAAAACGATTGTCAGGACATAAATGATGACCAACGTCTTAGCCAACTGAAATCCGCGACCACCGTAGATTCCATAAAAAATCAGCCAAAATCTACTTGAAATTGGATTCAACCTTCGCTTTCCTTATACCCACCCGAGTGATATTTTTAATATTCATGTCTAATATCTTCCATCTGTATTTATCCAATGTAAATAGTTATGATTTCGACTTACTGAATAAATTCGAAAGTCGTTTTCAATAACATAAACAAATATTTTTTTGAAAATATTACTCATGTTTTGTTTTTATTTTTGCTATTTTGTATACCGAATACCCACACAGGTGATCCCAGGTGCTTCCGCCACCATTTTGAATAAAACTCACAATAAAATAAAAAATTAAAAAGAAATAAAAAAAATTGTTCAATAAACCCTCTGGAAAGAAATCTTTTAATCTTTAATATTTTCCTTAGTCGCAAAATGAATCGTTAATTTTAGGCATTTTTTTCGAAAAACTGACTATAACCCGAGGACGATACTAAATACTGAGGTATGGAAAAAAATTATTTATTATTTACTTATTTATTGCGACTGAGTGAGTTTATGGGTATTGGTAAACGACGCATACAAAAGTCTTTGGTAAGGCGAAGGTTACGCATTTCAATAACATAAAAGTATCACATTTTAACTGAATATTTGGCTATCGAGAGACGGCATCTCAACGATAGACACTTGTGACTGATTTTTTGACTAAAAGACGAATTTAACCATCACCCACTCCTCGTTTTAACCTGATGCGGCATCTTGCGACTTTCACCTTAGAAAAAAAATGCATTTACCGATTAAACAAACGCGTTTTGATGACGTAGAAGCCATTCAAAAGGCTTGTACTGACATCCTGTAGGACATTCCAGCCGACGATCTAAAACACTCATTAGACATGCTTATAGATCATGCAAATAGCTGTACTGAGCCTGAAGGGGACTATTTAAAAAACCATATCGGTGTTACAAAAAATTGTTGATTATTCTTTTAAATGTTTAAAGGTAAAAAGACTTTTTTACTAATGTGGGAACGTATATACCATGCATAGTGATTGCAAATTTTAAATAATTATAGGCCATGGGGGGGGAGGTTCTGACACCCAAAACCCCTCCCTTGGCTACGCCTCTGGTGTGTATACATTGTTTGTATGTGTGCGCACAAAATTGAGAGCCAACATGTGCGGGTACGAAAATATTTTCTTTACTGTCTAAAATGTCTATTTATTTAACACTGAAAACGTATTTTTGCTACTCTGCTCTGCCTCAACACACACATACATACATATCTATAAATAGTCACACACACACATAGAAACACACATTTGCATAGACAGATAGCCAACCAGAGAGACAGAGTGCGCTCAGGCACACGAGAGCAACTGCTGTCCACTACTCGCACACACACACACACACACAAACACAAACACTCAAACACACATATATATATATGCGCTTGCACGTGGCATATTCACGTCATGCCACGTGACAAATTTGCGACAGTTGTGGCCACATCAAAGCAGTTACCAACAAAAACAACAAAGCCCAATACCAAATTTTAATGTACAATTGCAGTGAGGCATTCAAACAACGCTTTACCACACCGCTGGCCGCTGCATACAAATGTCCCACCAGCACTGACTCACCTCCATACCCACAATCACACCGTCGCCCACAACTCAACCGCCGACTCATACATTTTGCTATCCAAACGTACAGGAGCGTTTTTCGAAGGCACTGTCAACCAGTTAGAAGCAGCAACTTGCGCAACACACACAGAGACTTAAGGGAGCCAAATACAACGACGGATTGTTACGAAAGTTTGTCGTATAACGGTTTTCGTTACGTTAGTTGATTGAAATAATGGATTGGTAAGGGAAATTGCGTGTTTTAAATGTCATCAGACTAATGTCTATCGTACATCATTAGGAATTGAAGGAGAAGAGTGAGCAATAGGAAGGATGGGTGACGTCATGTGCGAGTAAGAAGCTATGCAAAATCAAAGTCATGACAAAGATAGACAAAATGGTGGTAGTGACCAAATTAAATCTACAGTATAGACAACAACAGACGAACAGATAAGTTAAAGGGGAATTGAAAATTGTATAAGAAAATTGTGAGCACTCAGCTTAAACTAATCGAGACTATGAGTTTCAAGAAATTACCACATAGAGCCTAAGTATTCCATAGATGTGTGATGTGAACTATTCCTTGACATATTTACTGCCACGGAAGGTTAGGGTTAGGTAGGAAAGGGTGTGCACGTCACAGAGACCGAACTTCCACTTGGAGGACAAATTGGCCCATTGTGAATTCCTTTTGAAAAGGTACCGGAACTAACCAATCAGACTTAATCCGGGACCAACCAGTTCGATCTCTTGATTAAGGAAAGCAGATCCGGAATTTCAACTGTTGCCACTTAAGCCAGGTTTGCTAGGAATCTTACCCCCAGGGTGCGAAGTCGGCATTCCTGCAGAGCTGCGCAATGGCACAGGAAGTGTTAAATTGTTTCTATTTCTTCTTCATCTCCGCAGCTTCTGCAGAAATCACTGAACGAGAGGCGCCATTTTATAAGCATAGATCCAATGCAGTGCCCTGTGATGACTCCAACGAGCTGTCTAATAGAGGTTCGACTCAAGAACCGTACATACATCGTTTTCCTCAAGGAAAGTGAGGACCATAGTGCCCGCCAGGTGCTACAGTCTATTCTGCTGCGCCAGAAGGCCTCGATGATCTTTTTGCTCAACCTGTCAATTTACATATACAGGGCAGATATCGGATGAAGCACAGCGTTATCTACTTCGGTGGTAGGCAAGGCGACCTTCTTTCTTGCCATCTCGTCCGCTGCTTCGTTCGTTGCTACTCCAAAGTGGTGCGGAACCCAGTAGAGAGTGACTCGTTGACCCTTGATTTGACCTCAGCTGATTCCAGCGCTCCAATCGCTGCCTGACTATCCACAAAGATTGTGACATCTGCGGGGGATAAGCCACAGTCAAGAGTTAGTTCAGCAGCTTTCCACATTGCAAAGATCTCCGCCTGAAAGATACTACAGAGGTCCGACAGTCTGGATGACCTTTAGATCTGTAGTACATCTAAGTGGAGATCAGCTGCTGTACCTTCATCCATCTTATAGCCGTTGGTAAAAACGGTAATGGACGCGTCTCTCGTCACATTCGTAGTCCCCCATTCCTCTCTTGTGGGATAAGAGAAAAGTGCGTATCAAAATCCAGGTATGGGATCAGATAGTCCATGCTGGAGTCTAGCTGATACTCTGTACCCGGCCTCTCAGATGACCTTAGAATCCCAAAGTGTCCATAAGATTTACCATAGAAGATTCTCCTTGAATTTAAACGAGGAATATACGTGGCTTTTTATTCCACGGCTTGAAGATGATCCATGAACATAACGACGATTTATTCTTTTATCGCTCATTTCCATGCGGCATCCTCTATGGAATCTTCTACGATGATGTTCCAAGAGTCAATAAAATTGCATACCTTAGATGGAAAGATATCTTAATAGATGTAAGGGAGCCGAGAAAAAAACATATGGGAGGCCCATTATTAAAACACTCAGACTTAATAGCCCACTGAGGTCTAGGTTAGGGTCAGATATTAAAGCTCTGACATCAAATACTTTGACATAAAAGAAAAAAGTGGGGAACGTGAAAAAGTGTTTAAACAAGGAAACGGAAAGGATACTAACTTCCTTGACTATTTTACGATTGACAGAAGATCACACACGGTACAAGACTGAACATCATTTATTCTCAAAACATCTGAACTCAAGAAGGAAAATCTTTTTTCCTGTGAAGGCGACACATACATAAAAAAGTACTCGGTGCTGCCTAGCTTCTCTACACAGGAAATGCAAGTTTGGTCTTCTATGAAGTCTATTGGCTTATTCATTGTGTAATGTAAACAGTTCGACCATATGGCAAAAGTCTTTTGTCACAAATTTAAGTTGCTTACCATACTCTTTGCTATAATTTCTGATGAGTCAGGCTACTACCTACAGCTACAAATTGAACTCCACTCCTGTTCAGGGGACAATGGACCTAAAGTTTAACGCCGACTCCGGTTGACAGTTTTTCTTTCACACCTGAAGGTTTTCACATTGCTTGCCAAAAGTTGTGTGTTTCTTATAATTCTGACCTACTTTATGTGAATAGCGTGAAAAGTAGACAAGTGTTTAATCAGCCCGAACTAGAAATCGAACCCAGAGCCTCTGGTAGGAAAAGCCAACGCGTTACCCGCTGAACTATCGAGGCTGACTCATGGTTCAGATACAAATTGTTTCTCCTTGTTCTCTTTTCTTAGGATCATAAAGCCTCAACAAAGCTTCTACTGGTTACGTTTATAAACTGAAATTTTCCCAGAGTGGATAATTAGCCTATCGCTAGCAGTTCTGGGTGATGAGATCCTAAGAGAGAAGCCTCCGTATGGGCGTAAGTTTGTTACTGGTTTGGGTAGGATTTGTTATGGGAAAACGCAATGGTTGGTGTCTTTGATAAGCTTAGAAGCTTGAAGTATGCGCTACAACATATTTTCTTTAGGCCATTTTTTCTTCGGTCCACTTACACCAAAAGTGGGCCTTGTTATATCCCTTGGGCCCGTGGGCCCGTTTTATAAGTACATAAATAAATAAGTGTGTCAACAAAAAAAAAATTGAAAATTGCGATATAAAAGTTATGTTTTTTTGTTGTAATAAAAATAATTTGCCAAAAATGGTGCTTTCCTTACCATTTGGACCTTTTTTAGGAAAATTTCGGTACAAAAAATTGTAGCTGAGTGGCAACCGTGGTGCACTGCTAGTTGTGTTATTGTTTCGGACAGGAGTACAGATATGAAAGGAGCTGGATATGAAAATCTGCTGCGAGTTGCTCATCACAAATAATTGGAATGGGAACGATGGAAGCTTTGTGCAAAGGGATGGGAAATTTGGCAGAGTGCTGGACCAAGACAGGTAGGAATCGAACCTACGAGCTCTGGGACAGTAGATTAGTACAGTTCACGCTGGGCTACCGATGTGGTCAGACAGTGTAAATTAGAAGAAAAACTAATGCAGTAAAGAAAATTATATATATGACAATTTTAAAAACTTTGTTGTTATTTTATCTCATTGGAAATGTTAAAATTTCAAGTTAGATCATATTGCATTATATTAACATGGTCTGAACATCAGGAAATCAATCAATCAAAATCATAGAATCACATAGAAAAACAATGAAACTCTGAACCAAAGAAGCTCTTGTGGGCACTAAAGTTCAATCTTGTCATTACACCGTGCGACAAAAATAAAAAATTTTTTCACACTTACTTTTCCAGAAAATTCTATATAAATTTTCAAGGATATAAAGGATTACAATTTTCAAAGGACCTTTTTCATATCCTTTTTTTACAAATAGATAAAAAAATCAATTTTATTTAAATTCTTGAGCCTTTCGTCTTTCATTTGATATACATATCGCCATATTCTAACGATTATATTTTTTTAATTTTTTATCCCTTTCAAAATTTTGAAGTCCTTCTAAAAGGGCAAAGGATGTAGAAACGAAAAACTGAGTATGCAGTATTACTATGTTTGGTCTCTAGTTTCACGCACATATGGATTTGTTCCACTGTGAAAAATGCTGTCGCACGGTTTTAGGTGACACTAGAAATTAGTTTTTCAGTCACTATTGAATTTAAAAAAAAAAAAAATAGGGGAGACCGGGGCAAATACGCCCACGGGGCAAATACGCCCACCCGTTGTTTCTTTTAAAGTATTCATTCAAATTCCGCGCCAATTTTTTTGTAAGTGCGCCTTAACTCGTAGACATAACCACAAAAAAATCGAGGCGATTGACATTGCGGTTAAAACGTTATAAATAAAAGCAGATTGTTTTGTCGTTCCATAGTCTGAACATCTAAGTTTTGCAGTTTAGGAAAAAATATCTACAATCTTCGTTTCTCGTTCCTTATGCAGCCAGGTATGTTTTTCCTGTTATTTGAAGTAAGAAAAACTGTAGGCCAAAGTAGTTTTGTCGTAAAAAGTTTTTTTGTATTTTTTTAAATTTTTAAAAAAACATTTTGTTGTTTGGGGCAAATACGCCCAGTTCGTTTCGGGGCAAATACGCCCACCTAACGCATTTATCAAGGTTTTACTGCCTGAAGATTATAAATGACAATTTTATATTAATATACAGGGTGGTCCAGAAATACATCCACTTAATATACAGCGTGGTCCAGATAACTGACCTGCTTAATATACAGGGTGGTATGGAAGTTACGGACCAAAACCTAACGAAACTTTTTCTGTATTTTTCCGAATTTGAAAAATCCTTCGCCACTTTTCGCAGAACTCAAAATCGAAGAAAGTATTCAAGTTAGAAGTTTTAATAAAGCATATTTGTTCAATTTTTTTCTAAAATATTTTTTTCAATTGATAGTTTTGTAAAAAGTGGTGAAGGACTTTAGGAATATATAAAATTATTAATATTATTTATCATTCGTGGAAAAAACTTCTTCCTCAAATAATTTTATTATTGACTATAGGTTACCACCAAAGACAATTAAGTATAAGATGTCTTACGCTCATACAATCGAATGGCATAGGGCAAGCTCGAATTTGCAATATTTTCATTATCAAGAGGAAGCAAGCGTCGGCACAGTGAGAGCGTAATAATATTAACGCTCTCTGTTTATAGTATTTCGTTTCTGAAATGTTGTTTTCTATTACTTTCGTCCGAGATTCTTGAATTAATAAAGTGGGCGTATTTGCCCCGGGCAGTGGGCGTATTTCCCCGAGGGTTTTCCGAATGGCCAATTCGATATTACTTTAAATTTTTCGTTGAAACTTGAAAATAAATAGGAATCTATAAAAATGATAATGTGAGTTTTGTTCCTTAGGAAAGACACTAGCGCGTGACATATATTGTTATTCGAGAATCATTACTGTCATGCTGAAAAATAAATTTTCCAAAACGTGGGCGTATTTGCCCCGGTCTCCCCTAATCTTAAAAATTTGTCAGCTTAATTACCCTAAATGTAAAAACTGTTATACTTATTTTAATTTTCCTTAATTGAACTGTAACAATTTTTAACAGCCAGCAAGATTCTTTACGTCATTGACTGAATACATTTTAAATTAAATTAACTGAATTTAATGGAAATGTTTCATTTCCCTTTTAGGTTGGTTCGTCATCCCTCAAACCTTTGCTACGTTCATAGCAGGCGGTCTTTTCAACCTCAAACCGCTCCTGTTTTTAGACGTGTTATAACCATCGCCAACGCAGCTCATTTTCGTGCTAATGACAGTAGCACACACACACACACACAAACTCATTCAAGTATGCTGAAATATCTGGACGTAGCGTTAAAATGTCGCAAATGAAATTTTATATAAATACCAAAAATTTCATGTTTACTTTTCATTAAAACTGCACGGACACATGGCACATGTACGCCTCACTGTCAGCATGACAGCATTAGCTGAATAGTTCTTGGAATAGTTGTTGGTTTTGCTACCTTTTCACATCAGTCAAAGTAACCTTAATGTGTGTGTGTGTATGTGTGTGTGAGGGCAAGCAAGGTTGCCTGTTATTTTTTGGGTTTTTGTTATTTTTTAATGCAGCTCATTAAAGTTGTTGAGAAATTGTTGTTGAATATTTGAGATTTTAATCGTATATTTTAATATTATGGCAAAATTAGTGTTGAGTTTCAACTGTATTTAGTTTTTTAAAGAAGAGAGTAGTTTTACGAAAAATCAAATCAAAAATCAATCAATGATTCGTGAAACGTGCGTTGCTGTATTCCAATCAAATATTCTGACTCCACACTTATGACAACCAGTTATTTTGGCATTGAAAACATTTGAAAATGCTTCTCAACAAGCCATGTTCAAGCATTCAAGGCAGACCAATTTTCTGGGAAAAGAATACATTTTTGTATAAAAGGTCCGAATCACAGAACTTCGTAGAAATACATTAAAAACATTTCAGAATGATTTTTAAGAAATTTACTCATTCGATGAGTGTAGAAGAATTTTCTGTGAAAGCAGTTTTAAATTTATGGCAAATGCATTTTTCCGGAGTAAAAATGAGTCTTAAGGAGTTTTTGTATCTTTGAAGCTTTCTTCAGAGAAATTGTAATTGGAAAATTATTCAAAATACTATCCATCGTTAGGAACGAATTTTCTTCATTCTTCAGGCAGAATTTGGGTATTGCGTTGAAAAAATTCTTCATCTTTTGAGGTATGCAAAGAATTGCCCCAAAGATCGACCCAATTTTTGGATTCTTCGTAAGAAGTAAAGTGCTTTTCGACCTCGATATGAGTCAAAGACCGCAGCAAGTGAAAGTCCTCATCTTTTGAAGCGAACCCAGAATTGTCCCAATTTCTGACATTTCCGTAAGAAGAGAAGTGCTTTTCGACCTCGATATGAGTCAAAGACTGGAACAAGTGGTAGACCTCATCAATTTCTGGCTTCTTTGTAGCCAGTAAACCAAAGTCCTCTTCTTTGGAGGCAATTTTTTGCAACATTTGGCCAAGCGTTTTTGGTAGCAAGCTCACTTTGCGCCGCAAATTGGGTTTGGTGGGCATAAAGGTTGATATGATTAGAGCACAAAAAAAGTATATTGTTAACACTTCAGCGAAATGACACGTAAGAGGGAAAGAATGACGCTTTAACCTGGAAACAGTTACAAGAGTGTCCGTCTTTTGTAAATCCCTCAAAATTAATTCGCACTTCAAATAGGAATCAATCTCCATGTGAAATGTTAAAGTCAAACATGGGTGAAACCTTGACTTGCTCGACCAGCCGTCAATCAGAGATCTGTGTCTGAGATAATGGAAAGCATAAGTCTCGTTCAACTGCAGCCGCTTGCAGCCTTTTATACTCGCTCAGGGGTTGAAAATATTCTGATGGACGTTGATGGTAGGTTGGAAGCTTTTTCAAGGGTAATAACTCTTCTCTTAAAAGTTTAGTAGTTGCTGCTGAAAGGGAATCGAATGGCACATCAAGATCAAACCCCTTGAAATAATGTAACCTTGCTTCATTCAGCCCCGACCATCTCTAAGCACTTAGCACTATGCAGATGTATTAAACTTAGTATTGGCCATGTTGCATGAGAATTCCATCTACTTTTGTTTGCTAACGTCCTGAAAATTCAATCAGGAACTCCACCCATAAATCCATCCATAATAAATATGTGTGCATGTGTGTGTGTTGGTAAACCAACGAACTTTAACATTTCAATGGCATCGCGTTACTTATTCATCAATTCATCAATTAATTATGTGCACTCGAGTGATTTCTTTGCTATTCGCGACATTAATTTGACCAACTTGTGGAATCGCACTTGAGTGCAATGTGCAAAATTTTCGCAATTTTACGCTAGACAGACCATAATCGCTGATACAGTGCACTCTAATAAATTGGTGCCACAATGAAAATGATTTGTGGTTATGTAGTAGAAGCTGTGCTCGTGTAAATGTTTTTGAGTGTGTTGGCTGAACTTGAAACTTGTATATCACTTTTAGTGCTATACAAGTTTTTTATACAAAATTGCAGCCATGTGGCAGAAATTTAAAATGCAGCGACTTAATCCATTAGTGCCTGAAAAGACTTTATTAATCAATCGCTTAATACAAAATCAAACTTAAAAAATTTATTTACTACTAAGTATATCCCCTATTTCTGTAATATTTGTTAAACAATTGAATAAAGAATATATCTATCTATCTATCTATCTATCTATCTCTATATCCCCTATTAGTGCCCGGAATGACCCTTTTTTGTCTAAAAATCGGTGAGATTTTGTTTAGTACAAAATCAAACAAAAAAATTTGGTCTAATACTAAATCCTTCATTAGAGCCTGAACAAAGCTTTTCCTTTTTACCAATTCCTTTTAGTATAAAATTAAACATGAAACAATTTGTCAATACCAAAGCATCTATTAGTGGCTGAAAAGGTTTTTTAAAATCTTTTTCGGCGTTTTTTTAAGTACAAAATCAAACATTAAACCATTTTTCTAATTCTGAATAGTGCCTAAACTGACTTTTTAAAGTCCTTTTTGAGCGATTCTTTCAGTAGAACATCACACAAAAATTTGTCTAATACTAAACTCTACATTAGTGCCCAAAATGACCTTTTTTTAAGTCTAAAAATCGCAGAGATTTTTTAGTACAATATCAAACATAAAAAAATTTGGTCTTATCCGAATTCCTTCATTGGAGCCTGAACAGATTTTTTAAATTTTGTTTTTAGGCGATCAGTTTTTAGTAAAAATCAAACATTAAAAAATGTATCTAATACCAAATCCGCCATTCGAACATGAACAGACTTTTTAAGTCTAAACATCGCTGAGATTTTTTAGTAAAAAATCAGACATAAAAACTTTGTCTAATACCAAATCCTCCATAAGAGCCTGAACAGACTTTTTAAAAGTTTTTTGAGCGATTTTCTTAGTACAAAATCAAAAATTAAAAAACTTGTCTAATACTAAATTCTTCATTAGTGCCTGAAAGTACAAAATCAGACATACAAATTGTTGTCTAATACTAAATCCTTCCTTAGTGCCTGAAAATACGTTTTTAAGTCTTTTTGAGCGATTAGTTTTTAGTACAAAATCAAACATTTAAAAATTTGTCTAATACTAAATCATCCATTTGAACCTGAACAAAGTTCGTTTAAATTTTTTTAGCTAATTTCTTAGTACAAAATAAAAAAAAAATGTGTCTAATGCTAAATCCCCCATTAGTTCCTGTTAGTTTTTTCAACGATTTTTTTTAGTACAAAATCAAACAAAACACATTTTTCTAATATCAACTCCTCCATTAAAACCTGAACAGAGGCTTTTTTAAATTGTTTTGGAACGATTTTTAGTACAATACCAAAAATTAAAAAATACTTCTAATACCAAATCCTTCATTAGGCCTGAATAAACTATATTAAGTCTTTTGTAGCGACTCTTTTCAGCACAAAATCAAACACAAAAAAAATTTTTTGGAGCTAACCTTTCAGTACACAATTAAAAATGAAAATATTTTTCTAATAACAATTTACAATTAGTTTGAGCTAGTTTTTTAGTACAAAATCAAAAATTTTAAAAAAATTTCTAATACCAATTTCTCCTTCACTAAACGACATCCATCCCATTGCGATTTTCAACCGCAACACAAAACTTGTCTGCAATACACCGATCGATCAAAATTTTGGCCAACACATTTCGCGAAATGCAGTACACAACGCAACAACAACAAACTGCCAATAGTAAACAAATGATGAAAGCGTTGCCAGCTACTTGCAAACACAGAGAGAAAGTTGTCAGCGCCGCGTCGTAATGAGTGCGAATTGATTATGTGATGGCGGCGCTAAACCGATTTTAAACGAATTATTGACATTGCAGCTGCACGTTCGACAACCGCAATGCCGGACATGTGCGTCATGTGTGGCTGTGTGTGTCTCTTTCTCTGTCCAACTGTGTGTTTCTGTGTGTGTGTGTGTGTACTTAGGAAAGCACAACGCACACGCAAAGCGACGACGACTACGGCCAGCAAATGTTGCAAAGGAAAAGTGGTCATGGTCGACATGTGACGCTGATGGCGTGACAGAAACAGAAATTCTCAAATAAACTAAATGTACATAAATGATTGATGATTGGTGGGATGGCAGATAGAATGAAAACAAAGCAAGCAACAAAATTTACGCTGCACTCAATTCAATTTCAACTGGAAATACACGCACACAGAGAGACAAACACACACACACATACATACACATTTTTTACATACACATACTCGTAGAGTTGTTCTAGGGCGGAGAAGGTGTAATTCGACTGGAGGACCTTCATTCGTGGGGCGTTTAAGTGTTAACCCAATTTGGCGGCGCACGTCAACCGCCCACGCGGTCGCTTTCAATGCTAATGAACGTAAGTAGCGCATTAGCCCCGCTAATTAAGAGCCAAAACGAGATTTTAATGTCGACTACGTTTTTATTTTTATACATTCTTTTGCTTTTGTCGAAACATTTCCACAATCTTAATCCACTTAAATTGATTTTTTTCGCTTCAACGCAACAGCCAACGTTGCTGTAATGTGTGAGTGCTGGTTGAGAGGGCAGTGAGGAATTGTTAATGAATTTAAGTGCCAATGTAAATGAGCGACTGTGAAAATCCGTTAATGTCTACCAATAAACGTTAAGGATTGAAAAAGGTTTAAGGGCTAACAGCACTGCCCAAAAGTTTGTTGATTCTTTTTTAAAGAAATTTGTGTGTTTAACTTTTTAGGTAGAATGACAATTTGGATTATAGAAAATTTTTGTTAAAAGAAGGTTTAGACTATCTATCTATTAACTATTGCGTTCATTGAAGTGAGATCAAAACCTCGCTAAAAAATTGCATGTCCTGACCACAAAGAGGTTCACTAGTAACTTGTGTGCCACTCCTACAGCTGCAATGAAGGTTCTGGTTTGCATCATTCTTCACCACGCAGCTCAAAAAATTTACGTCCTGACCACAAAGAGGTTCAAAGTAATTTGTGTGCCACTCCTACAGCTGCCAATGAGGTCCTGCTTTGCCTACCCCCTTCACCCCGAAGCTCAAATATTTTACGTCCTGGCCACAAAGGGCTTCAATAGTAACTTGTGTGCCTTTGATGGAACTCAGAAAAAATATAACCTAAATTTTTTAAATAGAAAATAAAATTAAAGTTAATTTTTAACTAGAACATTTTTTTAAACAAAAGAAATTTAAATAACTAATGAATTAAAATAAATTACAGTCGTGTCTGGGTATAGTGAACACCCTATATAGTGAACATCTCGATATAGTGAACACCCAAGTTTTGACATGGAGCCTCTAAATCATGAACAAAATTTTGAAAACATTTTCAAGCAAAAAGCAAAAAGTGTATTGTGAGCAAATAAAACGAGTTTTTGAACCAAAATGTTAACCTTGATATAGTGAACAACCCTAATACTGTGAACAGGCCTTGCAATAATTAGTTCACTATATCCAAACAGGACTGTATATATATATAAAACTTAAAATTTTTTCTATTAAAAAAAAAAAATATATACAAATTTTATAAAAATTTAATACAAATTTTAATTTCTATTTAAACAAATTTAAATTTATATTCAAAAATATTTAAATTTAATTTTTTTTTAATATAAATTTTTTCCTATTAAAAAAATTCATTGTTTTTCCTATTGAAAAAGTTCAAATTTTTATTTTTTTATAAAATTTCTTTTGAATAGAAAAACAATTTAAGTAATTAAATCCAATTTTTAATCTTTTCTTTTTCCAAAAATTTTCTTTAACAAGTTAGATTTTTGCTATATTCACCCCACTTTTTAATTTTTGCTCGTACTTTTTAAATAAAATGTAAATTTTTCTTTTTTGTTACGTTTTAAGTACAAGGATCTACTACACGAGAAAAGCCTTGAAGAATTATTATTTTACTAAGAATTATTGATATATTTTAAAATATAATTTTTAACTTAGTTTTAAGGTTATGTTTGAAGTACAAGGACCTACCTGAGTTAATAAGAGAGAGGAAGAAACAAATTGTATTTTAATTTTAATTTATTTATTTTTTAGCTTATGTTTTCAGTAAAAGGACCTACTCGAGTTAACAATGAAGAAGCAGAAAATAAAAAGACATTTTTAAATATAATTTTTAATAAATTTTTCAGGTTACGTTTTAAATACAAGGATCGAATGGGCAATGAAGAGGAAGAATATTAAAGTAATTTTTAAAAATATTTTTTCAATTATTTTTAGGTTATGTTTGAAGTACAAGGACCTACTCGAGTTGCAATGAGGAGGAAGGAAAACAAAAATTTTAATTTTAATTTATTTATTTTGTGTGTTATTTATTTAAGTACAAGAACCTACTCGAGTTAATAATGAAGTGGCATAAATTTATATGTTTGTATAATTTTTATATATTTTTTTATGTTATATTTTAAGTACCTACTCGAGCTAACAATGAAGAGGAAGAAAAAATAAATTTAATTAAAAATTTTTTTAGGTGATGTTTTAAGTACAAGAACCAACTCGAGTTAATAATGAATAAATAAATAAATAAATATAAATATAATTTTTAATTTCTTTTTTAGGTTATCTTTTAGGTACAAGGACCTACTCGAGTTAACAATGAAGAAGCAGAAAATAAAAGGTAATTTTTAATTGTAATTTTTTAATAAACTTTCCAGGTTATGTTTTAAGTAAAAGGACCTATTCGAGTTAACAATGAAGAGGAAGAAAATTAAAGTCATTTAAAAAAATATTTTTTCAATTATTTTTTTGGTTATGTTTGAAGTACAAGGACCTACTCGAGTTAATCATGGAGTGACGGAAATTTGTAAGTATGTATAATTTTTATATGTATTTTATGTTATATTTAAAGCACAAGGACCAACTCGAGTTAAAAATGAAGAGGAAGGAAAAATAATTTTAATACATTTTTTTTTTAGGTTACGTTTTAAGTGCAAGAACCAACTCGAGTTAATAAGGAAGAGGCAGAAAATGAAACCTAATTTGTAAGTATGTCTAATTTTTAAACTGGTTGTTTAGGTTATGTTTTGAGTACAAGGACCTCTTTGTGTTAACAATCAAGAGGAAGAAAAAATATTTAATTTTAGTTAGTTTATTCCGTTGGTATGTTTTAAGTAAGAGGACCAACTCGAGTTAGCAATGAAGTGGCAGAAAATAAACATTAATTTGTAAATATAATTTTTAATTTATTTTTTAAGTTCTGTTTTAGGTACAAGGACCTACTCGAGTTAAAAATGAAGAGGCCTCTGCGAATGGATTCTTAAGCAGCCGGTGTTTTTAGTTGGCAGATATCTGGCGTAACTATCGAATAAGCTAGAATCTCCTTAAATATTTACACGCTCTGTTAGGAATTTTGAAATAAGCCACCAAATGTGAGAATAATTTTAGTTTGTAATTAAAAGTGTTTGTCAGTTCAACTTGCAACATTGAAAATTTTCTAGTTAAGAGTGCTAATATTTACAAAATATACTTTCAACTCAATATTTGTTGCCTTGTGTGTAAATACCTCTTAATATTTATGAGAACTGTTTGCGAATTTTTAGAAGAATTCATATTTTGTATGCCCCAATGGGCCTTTCTAGAGTAGCTAAAGAGAATTTCACTTTTCCTTTTTGCGTATGAAAAATATTTCACTCCAGCCCAAATGGAATTTCAATGCCCACAGCGCCAAAAAACAAACCAAAAAAAAGCACATCAAGATAATAAAAAATTAAATGTGAACCAGAAGGCGCGCGTAGGCGAGCGCGCATCATCAAAGCTTCTAGCACTACAATGGATTGTAATTTAAAAAAAAATAACAACCGCTGAAAAATGCTCTAATAAGTCTGACATGAAACGCGCAACCACACCCTCGAGTCATATTTCGCTAATACGGATTATTAAGTGTGCGCGTTGGAAGGCCGCAAAACGCAGCGCAACATGACCGAAAAACGCGCAAACCTTCCGGCTGCGTCAATTTCTCACATGCCAAGCGAGGCATTTGGCGGACCGCGAGCACCGCGCAACGACCAGAATGGCAGCGCCATGCCACATGCGAGGCGGCTCAGTGTCACGTGAGCCTTGAGCGCTGAGCTGTGAACGGACAAATGCAGAGACACAACAACAACAACAACAACAACAAGGACCCACATGCGTACTTATTCTCATGTGACAGCGCGGTTACTTAGAAACGCGCCACAGCATTCCGGCCGCCAGCCAGGGACGAGTGTATCACTTGCGGCTGCTGACAACGGAAATGCTGGCTAAAAAAAAACCAAAAACAAAAAAGAACAACAAATTTAAAGGCGTATAAAAAAAGCAAAAACCAAAAAAAAGACACAAAAAGCGAATGAGGGCGTAGCGACAGAAAAAGCGTGGCGAAATTAAATAAAATGAGCTACCATTACGAGCGCAGGTGGCATGTAAAATTACACTTTTTTCGGCACTTTTCGTTTTCGCTTTTATTTGCAGCATTTTTTCCCCATTTTTACGCAGCATTTTTATGCAAATAAATATAATTGTGATACACTCGAGCGCGCGTCACGTTTTATGATCAACTGTCGCGCAACAGTGATGACTCATTTAAATTGTGTGCAAGATGAAGAATTTGCGGTGTCATTCGACGGAAGTGGTGTACGATGTAAATTACATACAATAATTTCTACAAATGAAGTCAATTTAGGCGGCAACTATGACAGCGCGAATTTGTTCAGTGCGATGGTCGCCTACAATGGACGCCGAATATTAGTGGTTTTTTCGATATTTTCTTTTGCTGTATTAAAGGAGTTTTATTTCCAACGCAGTCTTCGAAGTTTGTCGCACACACACAGAGACAAACACACGCACACATAGCAACAGCCATGCGTCATAATGTCTTCGATGTGTTGCGCTGCTCGGCGTGACTATTTCTTGGTGTGGAGCTCAGTGTCGCTTCGCGCACTGTCGCCGCCTTTGATGAACATTTCGATAAAATACGATTTACGCATCGGTGCACGTTTGCAGTCGCTGTTACCGTTGCTCTGTCACGTGATATTAACTCGTTCTGTTTCATGCTCGTGCTTTGCCATTTCGTGTGTTTCGCTGTTGAGCTTTCATAGAGTTTGCGTCTGTGTGTGTGATGCTGCCTGACTGTGTCCAAATGCCGTCAGAAAACATTGACAGCTCCCAAAACCGGCAGCGGCCATGTGTACACTGACAATGCAACGCATGCTTCACTGCACTTTGCAATATTCCACTGCAAGCGATTTTCCTGAGAATCGAAAAAGCAGAAAAATGTGCAGGCACTTTGTGCTATTTGTAACGTTGCATATAAGACACGGTGCCATCTCTACTGTGACTGCATCACACGGCGTACAATTCAACAAAAGTCTTTGCTAGTTTAATAACTTTGTGATTGTATGATTTTGGTTTTATATTTCGAATGATATTTGTCAAAGAAAATCTGAACTCTGAGCTACACAGACATCTACAAAGATTTACATATTTACAATAGTTCAATCTATAAACTCGTTAAATTGGTTGCTTGGTTGAATGATTACTTGGTTTGTGAATATTGAATTTGACTAACAGAACAGGAATTTTTTACAATAAATAGGTATGTAGTAAAAAAATCGATACATTGGCGATCAATTCATAGCGAAATTAAACAAATGATCCAAGTAGAATGAGGTCCTTGAGATGTTTTGTATGAAAACGAAGAGTTATTTTTGATTCCAATGCTATATTCAAACAAAGCAGAATGAGTTATTGGACATTCAGGACAAAAAAAGGCCCATAATGACTTAAGCGAACCCGAACCTAGGTTCAGTCTCAACAGTTCCATTGTCGAAATGACAATATGATCAGCAACTGCATGAATTCAAATCTTCCTAGAAGAGTTGAGCAGGCAACTTGTTGTAGATGTTCTTAAGTCCAAAGCCAATGGACAAAGAAGACAGAGAGTTTTTTAACTTTAACCAGCCAGCCTCGATAGTCCAGAGGGTAGCTTCTCATACCAGAGGCCCTTGGTTCGATTCCTAGCTTGGGCTGGAAAAACCTTTAAGTGTGAAAGGAAAATTGCCAAAAATCGTCGTTCGTATTCGACGTAAAACTGCAGTTCCCCTCCCCCATCCGTTTGAAATGTATTTTGTAAACATATTGAAAAAACTACATATTGAAATGCATAGACATTTCAAACGGATGGAATTTGTGGTATCGCAACGTGGCCATATAGAAGCCTAAGTGTGTCTCGTATACAGGAAGCCAGTAGAACTTTCCTACCAGCCTAGCTTAGACATGTCAAATCCAAGATGCCTCACTGCAATTATAACGGAATCTGAGAACTTTTGCTGAGACCTCACAAGACTAAATGTCGTTAAGAATGAAACTTGTAGGTTATGTTTCAAAGATGCTATAGTTATAGTAAAATGAAGTCCTTTATGAAAAAGAAGACATATTTAAAGCTTTACATGCCATACAAAATTAATCCTGAATAATTATTTTGTATTATTTATAATTAATTTTTAACACTAGAAAGTCCGGACATTTGTCATTCCTAGATCATTTTGAACGCAAGAACATTAAACGAAGATTTTTCTTGATTTTATATGAATTTATATGATAATTCGTACATATCGGATCGGATCAGGTCGTTGATGGATAAAATATTAAAGAAAATACAGCCATTTAAAAACACAAAACCTTCAAAGTGACCGCAATGGTCTTTCTAGTGTTAATAACTATTTTAATTTAAAGTCTATGTATAAGTCATTGAAGCTTCGTTTTGTAAGTTTCGTGGGCGCAGGAAGTTGGCATGGCTGATTCTATATAGCCATACAAAAGTATGCTAAAGTTGAGTTTTGTTTACTATAGTGAGCGTTAGAGGTGGGCGTGGCCAATCTCATATAGCCTATGTACTTCTCACACATAGAAGAAATCGTTTCCTACTTATTTCATCTAAGTCGGTTTAGTGGTTTTTGCCTGATTGTGTAGAGTATAGCAGTATGAAGTATAAATTACTCATACGACCCGTATGCCAAGTGGAGTATGAATAGTTGTTTGAGTTTTTTAGTTATTTCATCAATAACATAAGTAAGTGGTTTTGAATCTAGTTCAGGCATATCATCAGGACTTCTGATATTTCATTCAATCTCAAAGTTATAAAAGAATGAACTGTTTATAAGATTTTCTAAAAAAAAAGTATTTGTTCATACAACTCATTAATACTCAGCACGCAAGTTTCAACGAGTCTGGCATTCAGTCAATGCTTTTTGTATTAATTTTTTTATAAATGTTTTAAATCTTCTAGCACTATGGCTTAATAGTCTTATACTCGTAACTAGTTCCAAATGATTTGAATTCTAAATTGGACCAAGTTCTGAGGTATCCAAACAGGCGAAACTATGTGTGTCTCCAGTCTTCAATGGCTGGGCGCTGTCTTTTCTACCTGCCTACCTAACTACTAATAATTCTTAACTCCCTGAGCGTATGAGTAACTTTATTTCAATAGAAGCATATGTTTCAATTACTCATACGGCCCGTATGACGTGAAGATTATTTATTTGAGTTTTTTGTTTTATAAAAAGCAACGCTACTTGATTTAAATTTATTTATGTATGTTTTAATGACTTCTGAACTGACTTCTGAACTTAAACCGAAAAGTTGTAAATGAATAAATTTTTTATACATAAAACATTCTAAAGAAAGGCATATTGTATACCTACTCTTCTAGTCAGTAAGTTCCTATGTTCCTAAGAAATCAAACCAAATAAAAAAGGTATTTACAATTGTCACATTGGTTGTATTTGTCGTTGTTAATTTGCATAGGAAAACATCTTCGATTAAACATCCCAGTACCCAATTTTCAACGAGTTTGGCATTCAATCCATGCTTTTTGTATTATTTGTGTTTTAATCTCACAATAATTCTTAGAATCTGGGCGTATGAGTAACATTGATTCAATACGTAGAAACAAGCATTTGTTTCAGTTGCTCATGAAAAGTATTTATTTGGGTTTTTTCTTTTATAAATAGCAAAGGTATATGATTTTAAATGAAATGTTTGCATGTCTCAATGACTTCTGAACTGACTTGGACTTGAACCTAAAAGTTGTAAAAGAATTAACTTTTTAACCACTTTTTTAAGAAAACCATTTGATTAAGTCTCAAATGGCTTTCTTAAAAAACTTTTAACAACAAGAATGTTAACAGTCACTGTTTTGCAAAATTTTGTATCGGAAAATAATGTTCAACCATTTGTCAAATATTTTATCTATTTATGTAAAAATTTATTCTTTCTTATTTATAAGAAATTACTCGAACATAAAAATTTATCATTTCATATAAATGCTTCAAGTTAAAAAAAATAATAAAGTTAAAAGGGCGAAATTTGAGAATGTGTTAGTGTACATATTAGATCTTACGACATATTTAAAAAAAATCAAAATCAAATATTTAAAAAATATTCATACATTGTTAAAAGGATACACCAAAGGATTTTTTTTAATTCTAGAAAATTTTCTCTTCCATTTGGTACCCATAGTGATTTTCTTAACAGCGCTAAATTTTGTTAATAATTTTCTGAATTATTGATGGTTTTGAAATTACAAGCTCCTTTTAAAAAAAATCCTAAAAACCCCTTATTTTGTTACACCTAGCCCTAAATTTTGCAATTGTGTAAATGTTTTCTTAAAATTGGCTGTCGCACGTTGTTATTTATAGAAAATTATTGAAAAAAAGTCTAATAATACTGAAAGAAAACGTCTCTCGTTGACAAGTTCGCTCTTAATATCTGCATGCACGCAATTTTCAGATGAAGGTTAAATCACTATTTTGCAATAAATTTTTTTTGAATGCCATATTAATTCTAAATATAAACAATTTTCGATGCTGTTGAATTTTTTCACAGAAACACATTCAATTATGAATTATTAACATTACGCTGCATTAATTTAGCATGGCAAATTTTCCGCACGAAATTCAGCCCAAACACAAAACGGTGTACGACAAAAAAAAGTTCATTCAGCTTCATTTAACCGAGTTACAAAAATAGCACAAGAAACCGAAAAAATATGATTGAAATGAAAATATTCACTGCTTTGCCATTGCGCCAAGTCCATTTCCATTTCCGTTTCCACTGACACTTCCGCTTTCACTTTCAATTTCCCGTTTTTTCTAGCACACGCGTTCGTGCAACCGCAAAACCCACTTTGGCGTAATGCGCAAAAACAAACACACTACACGTGCAAAACAAAAACAAAAAAGCGCCAACAACTACAAAAACGAAATGAGCAAACTATGTGGAAGCAAGAACAGAAGCAACAACAGCAACGTTACAACCAATGTAAGAGCAAAAGCACACAAACAATGGCATAAATAAACAATGAAAACAAAAGCGTGAAAATATGTACAGACAACTTGACTTGCAATCGCCACCCGCAGCCGCCAACCGGCAACCGCATTGCTGGCACCCACTGGCTGCTAGACGAGCCAGCCGTACGTTGTTGTTAGCAGAACAGCAAGCAGTTGGTTTATCCAACAAAAAAATTGAACAACAACCAAAACGACGCAAAAGAATGGCGCCGAAAATTAGGCCAAACCACTAAATGCCAAAAATAAACAAACACATGAAGCACTTAGCGCCTTCGCCGTTGTATTACGCTGCCAGTGTCGACTACAATAATATGCAAACCATGCGCACAAACATACACACAGACACAAACATACACGAGCTCAAACACACACACACACACACAAACATAATCAATGCTCGCCACTTCTATTGCTCAGCGTAGCTTTTATATGGCTCCATGTAAGTGTGTGTGTGTGTGTGTGTAGGTATGTCTGGTAAGTAAGAGGTCTGGTCTGGCGCATGAAAGCAAAACAAAGACAAATTCATTTACGTTCTTCTGTATGGCCACGCTGGCCTTTTGGTGTTGTTGTTGCTGTAGTCTTCGCTTTTTTTTGCTTGCTTTTTATCTTTGTACAAATCTTAGCGCTGGCAAATATTTGTGGTTTTATAAGCCACACACACTTATGCCAATATACAACACACACTCGCACTTACACACACAAACACAAATTCAACACACACCCTTTGCCGTTTACATGAAACCAAACGACACACATATTTCGTAAAATCGAAGCAGCACACATTGTGTGCGGACTAAACACAAAATATGGCTGGATGATCAACAAAAAATTTATGACCGACCAGAAGAGCCAAATTTGAAAGCAGCCCAGCCTGTTGTTGGCTAAGAGAACATAAAATTTATTCGCCTCACGAGCTGACAGTCCACACATTTAAATGGCTGCTTGCGGTCAACAAGCAGCTGCGTCCAGTTGAAATTTGTTTCCTAATATTTAAACAGCTTTCTAGCGCGCTGTTGTAGTTTTTGCTAATTTTAAAGCAGAACAAAAACAAATAAATAAATGAAAAAATAAATAAAATAGCACTGAAGTGCGTCTGGAGTGCTATAAAAAAATTAATGGCTTTTTGCTTGTCTCGTCTGGCAGCAAAGAAAGAAAGAAAAAAAATCAACAAATTTTTATTTTAACGGACTTTAAGGATTCAAAGCACAAATTACCTTAATTTTAAATAATTTTATAAAAAATTATTTAAAAAGTGAAAAAAAAACAATTAAAAAAAATTCAATTAATATAAATTAAAAAAATTAAATTAAATTAAATCAAATCGAATAAATTCAAATACAATCAAATCAAATCAAATCAAATCAAATCAAATCAAATCAAATCAAATCAAATCAAATCAAATCAAATCAAATCAAATCAAATCAAATCAAATCAAATCAAATCAAATCAAATCAAATCAAATCAAATCAAATCAAATCAAATCAAATCAAATCAAATCAAATCAAATCAAATCAAATCAAATCAAATCAAATCAAATCAAATCAAATCAAATCAAATCAAATCAAATCAAATCAAATCAAATCAAATCAAATCAAATCAAATCAAATCAAATCAAATCAAATCAAATCAAATCAAATCAAATCAAATCAAATCAAATCAAATCAAATCAAATCAAATCAAATCAAATCAAATCAAATCAAATCAAATCAAATCAAATCAAATCAAATCAAATCAAATCAAATCAAATCAAATCAAATCAAATCAAATCAAATCAAATCAAATCAAATCAAATCAAATCAAATCAAATCAAATCAAATCAAATCAAATCAAATCAAATCAAAACAAATCAAATCAAATCAAATCAAATCAAATCAAATCAAATCAAATCAAAACAAATCAAATCAAATCAAATCAAATCAAATCAAATCAAATCAAATCAAATCAAATCAAATCAAATCAAATCAAATCAAATCAAATCAAATCAAATCAAATCAAATCAAATCAAATCAAATCAAATCAAATCAAATCAAATCAAATCAAATCAAATCAAATCAAATCAAATCAAATCAAATCAAATCAAATCAAATCAAATCAAATCAAATCAAATCAAATCAAATCAAATCAAATCAAATCAAATCAAATCAAATCAAATCAAATCAAATCAAATCAAATCAAATCAAATCAAATCAAATCAAATCAAATCAAATCAAATCAAATCAAATCAAATCAAATCAAATCAAATCAAATCAAATCAAATCAAATCAAATCAAATCAAATCAAATCAAATCAAATCAAATCAAATCAAATCAAATCAAATCAAATCAAATCAAATCAAATCAAATCAAATCAAATCAAATCAAATCAAATCAAATCAAATCAAATCAAATCAAATCAAATCAAATCAAATCAAATCAAATCAAATCAAATCAAATCAAATCAAATCAAATCAAATCAAATCAAATCAAATCAAATCAAAATCAAATCAAGTCAAGTCAAATCAAGTCAAGTCAGGTCAAGTCAAATCAAATCAAATCAAATCAAATCAAATCAAATCAAATCAAATCAAAATAAAGTAAAGTAAAGTAAAGTATAATAAGATCAAATAAAATAAAATAAAATAAAATAAAATAAAATAAAATAAAATAAAATAAAATAAAATAAAATAAAATAAAATAAAATAAAATAAAATAAAATAAAATAAAATAAAATAAAATAAAATAAAATAAAATAAAATAAAATAAAATAAAATAAAATGAAATGAAATAAAATAAAATAAAATAAAATAAAATAAAATAAAATAAAATAAAATAAAATAAAATAAAATAAAATAAAATAAAATAAAATAAAATAAAATAAAATAAAATAAAATAAAATAAAATAAAATAAAATAAAATAAAATAAAATAAAATAAAATAAAATAAAATAAAATAAAATAAAATAAAATAAAATAAAATAAAATAAAATAAAATAAAATAAAATAAAATAAAATAGAATAAAATAAAATAAATAAAAAAGAATAAAACAAAATGAAAAAGAAAATAAATAAAATAAAATAAAATCAAAGGAAATCAAATCAAATCAAATCAAATCCAATCCAATCCAATCCAATCCAATCAAATAAAATAAAACAAAATAAAATAAAATAAAATAAAATAAGAATACGAATAAAATATCACCATAGAGTGATACTGCCATAAAAATCAGCAAAGAAATAGAAAAAACTCTGGTTTTTTCGGCCTTTATAAATTTCTGCCTCTCTTTTTGTTTTAATTAAATTTTTTATATTTTTTTCTGCACGAAAACAAACAGCAAAATTAATCCCTACGCTCTTGCCTGGCAGTCAACAAATCGTACGCCCGCACAATTGCTCGCACCTGGTGATTAAATTAGTTGCCTTATTCGGAGTTAAGCGTCTTTCGCAGCAGAAGCACAAGTTGCGGCGCCATTGAGCCCAGCAGCCAGTATTCCAGCGCCAGGCACCCAACCATTAGCAAGGATAACACTCGAGCCCGAGTCCACTTCCATTGGCATTCACACTTGTTCTTTGCGCTCCGGTGTCTGGTCGCGCCGCGCTGTAAGCACAACTGAAGCGTGGCCGCCCACAGCAACGTGCAATTATTGCCACCTCCCAAGCCATTACGCTGCCAAGCTACTTACAGTCGAACTGCCGCCAGTGTGCACCCAAACCTGCGCCCGAAGCCGCATTGCCTGTTGCCGTCGCAACCGTCCACACAGAGCGGCGGCAACAGGTTGGCGCGCAGTGACTCAACTAAACACACACACACTACCACACAATTACAAACACCAGCATGAACAGCACAACACAAGAAACGGCCTAAAGGATTAGTTAGTGTTGCTGGCAGAAGCTTTTTTGTGCTGTTAACCTCGAACCACTCGCCGACGCCGACCGACCGCCTCCTCTCGTCTCGCTCACTCATTCGCTCGGCCAGTGCACTTAGTCTGCGTTTCGTCACTATTGCGGCCTTTTTATTTATTTAACGTTGAGGTCATTCCACCAACACTTCACGGTCCTGCCAGCCCGTAACGCTGCTCGTTCTGTGTTCGGCGTTCGGTCATGTCTGCCATTTCTGCTGTTTATAGCGTTTTTCTGTTTCCCATTCTGTGTCAGTGCCCATCATGAGCGCGCACATAAAACTCTTTCCACACCCATTTGTGTTGTCGCACTTGCACGCTGTCTGTCTCTCTTTGGCGCCGCGTTTTGTTGCTTTTATACAACTTTAATTCGTTTTGATTAGCCTTTTTACGTAGACAAACGTCCCAGGCATCACGGTTACCAATGCTCCGAGCGCTCAACTGTATAGGGGCTCAAATCTACAACAACAACAAGAACAACAACAATAAGAACAAAAACATTGAGAGCCAAAACAGCACCGCAAAAACCTAAAAAAGTAGCAAATATTCAGCTTAAAGGTCATAAATTATAAAGCAACATTTCTTTTACCTTCCGTTCGTTTCATTTCTAGTTAGGAGTTTGCAGTTTTTGTGCCCTAATCCCCCTCTTCTCTCATTTTTGCTTGTTGGTCTTGTGGCCAGCGCTCAGTTCAGTTCAGTTGAGTTCACCTCAGCTCGGCTCAACACAATTCAACTCTGCTCGTATTACGACTGCAAGCGGCATCAAATGGCTTGCGGCCTGGGATGAAATTTTCTTCAATTCGACCTCAAGTGGCACGAACGAAAAACTTGTTTACTTCGCAGATTTTCTTCTTATTTTGCCATTTCGCACTGAGTGAAAATATTATTCCACTGCAGGGTAGATAAATTATAAATGAGCAAAGGATGCACTGCCCAACAAAAGGTTAACTTTTGCAGCACAAAAATTCCAACAACAAATGGGCCACACTTTCTTATTCTTGCTTTGTGGTTTTAAGGCAAAAACATTTCGTTTCGTTCAGCATGTGGACTTGAATAATGCAACATCGAAGTGCTTCGCCAGTTGATCACAAATGTTAATCTAAATTCCAATGCGAGAGATGTAACCATTAACAACGGATTGATTTATGCTTGAATTTAATATTGTCGAGTAATCTCTGGAGGCATTTCGAATGTCTCGACTTGCGGTCGGCATTTTTTTTGTGGTCTCTGTGGAAAAGTTGGCACATGGGAAAGTAGTTGAAATGGGACAAACGTTCAAATGGAAACAAAAAGTTCCAACAGAAACTATGTTTTGTAGATATGCTTGGGGAATTTAGAAATATTTTTATTAAGTCGTTCTCGTGAGTCAAAAGCTTTGGTAGCTTTGGTTAAAAAGGGCACAGAAGGTAAGTTAAGGTCTCCATTGGCACCGATGTTGAGTATTGAACAGTGCAGTGCAAAGAGTTCTGGTTATACTGAAGGCCTGAAGTGTTACCCCTTTCACTACAGGTTTTAACTGGGAAAAGTTAAAATTTAAAATTTTGGGACCTAGTCTTTTGAGTCTCAAAATAAGACCCCGTTTTTTAATATTGTCATATGACAGCAACCATGTCGTTGTGGCTGTAATAATGACTAACACATAAAATTTGTTACGCTTAATTAGAAATCGAATATTTCTTCATTTACTTAATTAATTAACTTATTTTTAATATTATTATTAAATTCTTTAAAATAAAATAAAATAAAATAAAATAAAATAAAATAAAATAAAATAAAATAAAATAAAAAAATAAAATAAAGTACAATAAAATAAAATAAAATAAAATAAAATAAAATAAAATAAAATAAAATAAAATAAAATAAAATAAAAAAAAAATTAAATTAAATAAAATAAAATAAAATAAAAAAAAATTAAATAAAATAAAGTACAATAAAACAAAATAAAATAAAATAAAATAAAATAAAAAATGAAATCGTATATGTGTTCATTTATTTAATGGGTCCTCTACTCTTCAGGCAAGGAATTGAGCTGTTATTTGGGGAATTAATTACGAAAGATCTACTGCATACAATTAAAATTTTTTTTTTTATTTTTAGAAATACATGTCTTGACTTTAAATTTTAATTTTTGAAGAGGGAAAAAAAACTCCCGCGACCTTGAAATGTCATTGATGACATGGAATTTAAAACTGCAATGGTCCCGCTTAAGCAAAGTTGTGGCCAATGCACAGTGATTCGTTCCATAGACAAAATTCAAAAAATTTATGGTCTCAGAATTTGACGATTTTGATGTTATTTCAAAGAAAAAACTCCAACTAAGAAAACCCCAAAAAATCTGTGCAAAAAATCAATTAGTGTCTGTGCAAAACCGGCTCAAAGTTGAAACTTTTTTCACAAAAAAATTGAAACTCATATTTTCTGTTTTTTAGTCTATTGAGTAAAGAAATTTTACAAATACATGGTTACCAAAAAGTTGCTTAAACTTTCAATATAGAAAAAGAAATGATGTGGCCATTTTCGCATTTAATGTTTTCCGAAAATTTGCAAAGCGTAGGCTTTTACTTCACTTTTAATTAAAAATATTTTTCTAAGTTAAAAATCTGAAAATTGGCAAAACTTAGACAAAAATATCTAAAAAGTATGTGAAAGTATGTTCCTGGATTTTTTTTTATTTTAAGAAGCATTCTTTCTTTGTCCGATAATGTAATTATATTCTCCGATATCTTCCGATCTCAGAAAAGAATTCATTTTGAAAAGTGGTCTAAACACGTATTTTTCGACAAAATTAATTTTATTTATGCCTAAAAGTATGCAATTACGACGGAAAATGATAAAATCTGTAAAAATGCAAAACATACATCTATTTTTATCGTTTTTATTGCAAAACCAGAGGGTCCCGATGCAATTTCTGTTACTCTTTGCAATAATCAATGTTGACGTTACCGATTAAATGTAAAATCTGAAAAATCTATCCAACACATTTGGTGCTATTGCTTACCAAAAATGATGAAATTTGCAAAATTAAGCCACAGGCATTGCCAAACTACAACAGTTTAAGAAAAACCAAATGGAGATTTCAATTCAGCAGACCATGATTAACTAGTATACCAAATTTTATGAAGAACGGACCACTCCTTCTAATTTTGTCCCGCGTTTGTATGGAGTCGAATCAATGTGCAATGGGGTGATCTGAAATCAGAAAATTGATATTCGTTACAATCATAGTAACGTTGACTATGTTTTCCCGAGACAGCATTTTTTATTTTGCGCTGTGTAAAAGTTATGCAACAATTTGTAAAAAATTCCAATTTTCACCTCTTTTTTTGACCTATTAGGCGCTATAAAAACGGAACAAAATAAAATTTTGAAAATCGTACTCGGGAAAACATAGCGGTATATTTTCTGAACAATTTTTAAAAAAAGTTATCGAAATCGGACTAATACTTTTATAAAAAGTCTTACTCGGCAGCCAAAAAAACACTACTGCGTTTAAAGATAAATTACGTTCTCGAAAACGGCAGGGGACGGGTACCTTTCGGTTCCCAGCAACATGCAAAGAAATGTGATTTTCACGGAATCCTTTCTGTGGCGTATTCTCAGATACATATAGATTGAAATTATGCAAAAACAAAAAATCGATTTTTCGAAACCGCGAGAGTAGAGGACCCTCTTAATTTATTTATAATATTATTATTAAATCATTTAAAAAAATATAAATATATATCTGAATTGAAGTAAGAAGTCAAATTAAAATTCTCTCTTATTTGTTTCTGCTTCTTCTTTCTTTACTATGTAAAGATATAACATATAAAAATGTTATTTTTCCTTTACCATGTAAAGATATAACATTAAAAAAACATGAATTATTCTCTTCTTTAAACTTAAACATTCAATTGATTAATTTCATTATATTCCTAAAACATCAAACTATTCTAAGGACCAACACAAAAATGTATTCCTGACACCATGGAGGGGTCAGATGTCCACAAAGAAGCACGTTGCCATATGGCAACAAAATAGCGAAAGGTTTAGTGTTAGTTAGCTAGAAAAGAAGCTTTGCAAAATCGTTGCTGCTTGCATCGTTGCCGAAGGCTATCGAATACGAGTGAACAACGAGCGGTATTAACTGTCCCAAAACCTGGAGCGGCAACGCTATTATGGCCATGTCTCTCGTAGGGACAATGAACCTCCGGTAAAACACATGTAAGATTAACTACCGACCAACTAAGAAAACACACAAAATTCTGTGCAAAAAATTAATTATTACTTACTAAAAATTACTTAATCAAAATTAAAAATTACTTTTTTCACAAAAAAATTTAAGCACTTTTTTTTTATTGAGAAAACCCCGTAGAAATACATAATAAGCAAACAAAAATAGCTTCAAATTTAAATATAGATTAAGAATTGATGCAGACATTTTCCCATTAAATGTTTTTGCAAAATTTGCAAAGCTGATGCTTCTACTTAACAATTAATTTAAAATATTTTGTAAAATTAAAAACCCGAAAATTACCAAAAAATTCTTAGAAAATATCTAAAAGGTATGTGAAAATATATTTCTGGATGTTTTTTATATTTTAAGAAGTATTTTTTTTAACGAATAAAGCTAACACATCATCCGATATCTTCTGATAGAAAAAATTAAATTTGAAACAATTTAAAAAAATTGCATTTAATTTTTTCTCAAAATTTACAAAGCTAAGATTTCTACTTCTACTTGAATTTAAATTTAAATTATTTTTCATAATTAAAAATCCGAATAATTGGCAAAAATTATTAGAAAATATCTGAAAAGTATGTGAGAATATGTTTTTTAATTTTTTTGTGTATTTTAAGAAGCATTCTTTCTTTAACAGATATTGTAAACACATCCTCTGATATCTTCCGATATTAAAATAATTTTAATTTGAAACACTTCCGAAAAATTGCATTTAATGTTTTTCTCAAAATTTGCAAAGCTGAGGCTTTTAACATACTAATTTAAAATATGTTTCAAAATTCATAATTCAAAAATGAGCAAAAATGATTGGAAAATATCTTAAAAGTATGTGAAAAATTGTTGTTCAGTTTTGAATTTTTTAAAAACGATTCTTTAATGCAATGTAAACACATCCTCTAATATTTTTTTATCTCAGAAAAAATGGCAGATTTTAGCTGTTTTCAAAACTTTTCTTGTTAAAAAAATAACAGATTTAGTTTTGAAATCTAAAAGCTTTATGTGAAATATTTGCCTTAAAAAAATTTGCCAATTTAGCTGCACCGCATTAAGCATTCATTTCAAATTCCATTACATGTTGCACCAAGCCTTTCACGGCTACACAGGAAATTTTCATTTGTTGTTATTTTTTGGTGGATTTTGTGTTGTGAGTTTTTGTGATTTTTTTCGACGCTTTTGGATGGCAAACAAAAGTGTTTCAATTTGATCAACAAACTTCAATTTCGCGGAAAACACAGTCAATGCCAGTCAGTGGCAAGGCTCAAGCGAACTGACACGACACGAACTAAAAAACAAAAATAACAACAGCAATAGCAACAAAATGCACAATAACAACAACAACAACAACAACAATGAACATTGAACAAAACCGGTGCTGCTGGTAACTTTTCAATCATACGGAGCGATGATGCAAACAGTTGAGCGGAAATAAAATATGCCAGCCAGCCAGTTGGCCATTCAGCCGGTCAGCCACATGCACACACACAAGCAAACACATATACATTTTTAGTGCACACATTCATCCATCTAAATTCCTGTGAGAAATTGCGTTCGGTGCAGCGTTGGCCGGCTGCTGTTGACGGATTTACACTTTTTGTTTTTTATCCAATGTGCAAAAAATGTTGGCGCATTTTTTCGGTTTAACACGAGCGATACGCGTGTACGTGAAAAAAGGCCTGACCCCATGCACATTTACAGTTATTTATCAGTGGAAAAGCACAAAATGTAAAAAACAAAAAAAAAGTGTTTTTTTTTAAAACACATAAATAAATTGAAAAAAAAAACTGAAAGCAAAAAATTGTTGTAGCGAATTTAGCACTTTTCAGTGTGCACCTTGATTTTGGTTTGTGTTGTTGTTGTTGATTATTTTTGTTTGGGTAACGCATTGAATTTATTTGTATTTGAATTTTTTTTCATGTGTGTTTCATATTGTTTTATTTTTTCTGTTTGTTGTTGCAAAACTTTAAACATACTTTTGGTTTAAAAGCAAAATTAACCACACAATTTTGATGTAGAAACTTTTATGAATGTCAGCAGTTGGTCAGCTGATAGGAGCGAAAAAAAATTATTATTTCTGCAGTGAAAATTTTTTTAATGTGCAACAGTGGCGCTTCCAGCTCATTGTTTTTTTTTGTAAGTAATGTAATGTAAGCCAGGTTTTTATGCAACTATGAGCATAGGTAAAGTTTCCATTATCACTATTTAAATGTTTCGAATGAAGTACAAATTAAAAGTATTCATTTCATTTGGTAATTAAAATGTTGTTACGTTTTTAATAACTTGACTTCTTTGCAAAATACAATGACGCCAAGTCCTAAAGTAGACTGAGAACCATAGGGCAAGTCAAAGAAAGTTTCTTTGGAGTCTATAAAATGATCCCTAAAGTCTGAACTTGACCACATGACACCGACTACATGAAACCTAAGCTTTGAAAAAGGCAGAAAGGAAGAATGGCAGCAATGCGCAAGTTTTACCCTACAACTCTAAAATGAGGAAAGGAGTCTGAGGTTCAAACCTCCCCTTGTGAGAAAAATGTTGGGTAACAAAAAGGATTCCAAATGATATTTACCTCAAAAATTGTTGCCTCAAAAGTTGTGGCCGGACTACGCACAACGAAGAAGCTATTCTAAAAACTCTCAACGTTCTTATACTTAGATTCATCTTATAGTACAAACCTAGCATTAAGAGATTGCTACCTGCTTCTGTGTATTTCAGGGATATAATATAAAAAACTTTCACATAAAGAATTTCTAAAAATAGCTAAAAGGGTTAGATATGGTCCACACTTTTGCTACGACACGCTGAAACCAAATATGCTGCAAGTTGTGAATGCCGACTGCTCGAACAGCTGTTTGCTGCATTCATATCTCGTTGCATCTTCAAGTTGTTTTGTTTATAAAAGTATCACGTTTTCCGGACGCAGAGAATGCACACCAAAGCTCCACAAAGAAGCGAAGCTGTAAGAGCAATAAAGTGAAAACAGAGCCATGGCCACACGCCGCATGCCGCTGCCACAAGTAGCAACTAATGCGACGCTAATGCGAAGCGCGTGTTGCTCCATATACTTCTTTGTGTGTGTGTATTTGAATATGTATGTTTGTGCATCATGGCGGCACTTCTCAGCACACGCCGACATTATGGCGGCCACAAATTTACACACACACCACACCAAGCTGGAACACTTGCACACTAAGGACTTCAATCCGGGATCCCGAATCCCGAAATACAAAATTCTAAACTAAATATCATAAAATAAAATAAAATTAAATTCAATTAAATTAAATAAAAATAATAAAATAAAATAACTAAAATAAAATAAAAAAAAATTTAATTAAATTAAATTAAAAAATTAAATAAGATAACTAAAATAAAATAAAATAAAATAAAATAAAATAAAATAAAATAAAATAAAATAACATAAAATAAAATAAAATAAATTAAAGTAAAATAAAATTAAATTAAATTAAATTAAAAAAAAGTTAAAACTCATATAAAATTAATTAAAAATTAAAAAAAATAACAATTACTTAAATGCGTAAAACCTAAAAACGAAATGTAAATTTTCATTTTTTAGGTTATGTAATGTTAAAATTGGTTTGGGAGTTTGCCGTATGATTTTCAACAATATGTATACATATAGGGTAATAGGTTCGGTTATGGGCATAGTTCGGTTGTGGGCACCCCTGCGTATCTTTTGATGGAAAGCAGGCTGGGTTTTTCTGACAAATATCATTTGTTTATTATAGAAGCTTGATCTTTTTGTGCGGAATATCAAACCAAAAAGACGCGTCTGCTTTGTGCTGGGAGCAGAGAGATAGATACTGTGCTTAAAAAAAAGAAAAAAATTAACTTTTTTAAAAGTGCTATTATTCGAAGTGAATACATCGAAAAGGTAAGTGCAATGCATTTTTATTTAGTAAATTTATTATACTTTGTGATCTAATATCGATTACAACCAAACTGATTACACCAAACAAATTTTTTACCACTTCTCAAAATGGCTGAAAAATTCGGTTGTGGGCACCGAAATTGGTTCGGTTGTGGGCACCCGTTTTTTTTGGTGATTTGGTAAGTTTAATAAATTACGCACCCATTAAAAAAAAAACGGTAGAATATCGTAGTTGATGGTGTTTCTACGCATTTTCCGATTGTTTTAGCTATGTCATCCGGGAACAAACCAAAAGAGCTGTGCGATATCGATTTTAATGTGCTGGTTAATGCCATTAAAAATTGTTATGTGGATAAGCTGCCCACGAAATCGACTGCCGCAGCTTATTCGATATCCCGAACAACTCTTCAACGCTACGTGAAGAAAGTAGAAGAGAAGTTCGGAGATATTAAAGACGTCAAGGATGATGCCTTGTTGGACTTTGTTCGTAGTTGTAACAAGCGCGTGCCATCGAATCAGGTAAGTTAGTGTTTTTCCACCTTCTTCACTTCACAGCACTTGAAGAGTGTTGATTATATAACTAGGTTGAATTTCATGTTATTTTAGATCTTCTCGATAGCCCAGGAGAACGACTTGCAGGGCTTGGAAATACGTCACCTGGCTGGCTTGATCTGCAAAACGCTTGATCTTGCTCTGACACCGAAAACAATCAAGTCTGGTTTCCGCGCAACAGGTATCATGCCATTTGATGCAGACATTTTCGGTGAAGCTGATTATGTTAAAGCCGTCGGACAAGCAATATTAACTCCAGAGCCGATAACCAGTCTTTTGATTTTGGATGAAGTTGGTCCAGTGCGAGGTTCCACGCCGAAGAAACCATCGAATCGCGGACGCAAACCAATGGAGAGCTCGGAGCTGACTTCTCCGAACGTTCTTCCCGGTTTGAAGAAGAAAGCAGCTGAGCGGGATGCTAAGAAAGCGGCCAAGGTAGCCAAAGAAGCGGCACCAGCTAAGTGCGCCAAGCCAACTCCTGCCGTACCCTCGGCTAAGCGCGCCAAGCCAACTCCAGCGAAACACGCCACGCGTACATTGTACTTTAAATAAATTAAATACAATTTGTTTCTATATTGGTATTGGTTTTTTTCATATTTTCCCATTTCAAGCAGATTTTCCAAGGGTGCCCACAACCGAACCAAAAAAAAATTTTCGTTAAAAAAGACTACTTTACAAAATTAAAGAAACAACTTTTTTACTTGATGGAATAGGTTTATTTTCTTCATTAGTTGTTAGCTAAGGTCTCTAGCTTTCCATAGATATCCATATGTCCGAATAATATGGACTTGGTGAAAAGTTATGAGCCAAAAACGAAAGGAACCGGAACTATTCCCCTAGTGTTAAATTTTTTTTTTTTCACTGTATCAGAAACATACTTAAAAAATAAGTAAAAGTTACGAAAGTAATGAAAATCAATGTTTAAGAATTTTTCGATTTTCCAAAAAATTGTTTCCAATTTTTAACGATTTGAACTAAATGCGATCAAATGAAAAAATAAAATAAAAATCCCCAGACAAATGTATGGATAATCGATTTTTCCGAATTTCCTGAAAAAAAATGTCAATTTACATTGAAAAATATAAAAATTTCCTGGAAAACAATTTCAATTTACAACATAAAAAATTCCGACTAACAAATAAAAACAACAGCTTAAATAGAAAAATCCGTTCTCCAGTTATGAGCAGTCTTATGTATGTTTTGAAATTCGAATTTCCTGTGAGCCTGGCACAATTGGAAACAAATATCCGGAACCATTTAAAGCATCATTTTACTGTAAAACAAAAAAAATTTTAAATAAAATTTTCGAGATGTAATTGATATAAAAAATTTTTTGATTTAAAACTTTAAAACTTTAACATTTTAATTTAAATTAAATTTTTTGAAAATTTTAAATGTTTTTTATTTTCTCGGTGTGTATAAAACATTTGAATCTATATAACAAAAATTTACTAGTTTCATTAATTTTCTGTTCAAAAAACGTACACACAATAATATCCCAAAAATCTCGGGATCACAAGATTGTCAGTTCTAAATCCCGAAATTCTGGGACATTCAAAATACTTCGGGATTGAACGCCTTATGCACACACAACTGCAGTAAACTTTCACATTTTAAATTAAACTTCACGGCTGCATTGCCTTGGTTCTTGTTGTTGTTGTTATTGTTGGTTTCATTGCATACTTGCCAAGTGAAAATAAAATCATATGACCAGCAACAAATGTGCAGCGTATGAGCAACTTTGCGCTCGCACACACACTTGAACACATTTGAGGGCAAAAACGCGTTGCTGGCATTAAGCGCGAAAATTGTGCAAGCTCGCTGATGCTAACAAGGCAAAGACCCGGCGAACGCTCAAATTAGCAATAAAAACTTGTAGACAGACAGACATACACATGCAATACTCACACATGCAAGCCAGCACACACACACATAAAGCGGCACAGACAAGCGCCAACTTTTACAATTGCGCTGAATTTGAGTGTGCGGCTGTATGAGTCGATGTGTGTATGTATGTTTGAGTGTGTGCATTGCATTTTTGTAATTAATAAAAACTGTATACGAAGCTCGCTGGCTAATAAGTGCCTTGCTCGGGCGCTCAACATCGCTGCTCCGAACGCCGCTGCGCTCTGACTGCATTTTTAACGAGAAAACTTTTGCCGTTTGCGCTTTTGCTAGTCGAAGCCGCTGTCGTCGTCATAATCATCGTAGTCGTTGCTGTTGCCATTGTGTTGTTGTTGCAGGCTTCTTGGGCCACTCGCGCACGCTATCAATTTCAATTAAACTTTTCGCTCAAAGTCATAATTTGTTGCCGAGCAACAAACATTTTAGATGCCAACAGCGCAAAATAACAAAAGCATATAATTTTTTTGTCTATTTGCCACACAGACAGCCATTCAGATGCGACCACTGCAAATGCTGGCAATTTGTCAGCTGACAAGCGAGATTCGAGTTAATCGCAGCGAGGTCGAATGGCAAACGCGCACCAGTTGACACTCAACATTGCAGCCGGCACACTTTGCAGGTTGACAAGTGCAGCGTTTGACTAATGCAGCAACAACAACAAAAATATGCTTACAAAATGCATAAAGCAAAAGCGTTTTCATGTTTGCAATCGCTCAGAGATAACCGCAGCCACAACAACAAAGCGCTAATAATAATAATTAATAATTGACTGGCACGACAGCCCGCTTACGCGAGACTAAGGCCTAGCTTCCCGCCACCACCCGTGTTGTGCGTGTGAATTTGTACGCGGGTAGAAGGGACCTACAGTTTTTATGCCGGTTCCGAACGGCAGGTTGGGAGCTTTATCATAGGCAATTTTTGCTCTCAGAGGTTTGCCATTTCCAGCTGAGAGGACAGCCACCGAAAGAGAAAACGAGTTTTCCCGTTATTTTTTTAGGTGTTATTACAGGCAGTTATATTAGGCAGCGCTAATAACAAATCTAAATAAGTGATTTACCTTTGTAGAGAAAAATTGACAACAATTTGACATGCAATTTTATGTCAGTTAACCCTTGAACACTAATGACTTTGTAGAATATGAAAATATAATCTTTTTAGGTGATTTTCGCAATCCTTTTTCGTGGCAGACTTTTTCCCCAGCAAAAGTGTGTTAAAAAGGTTTTTGCGTGGCGAGTGGTTTTTGTCTGATTTTGGCTCAAGACAAAAACGTCACATTGCACAGTGCACAGTTCCATAGACAAAATTCAAAACATTTATAGTCTCAGAACTTAAGAATTTTGGTGTAATTCGAAAGGTAAAACTCCAACTAAGAAAACCCCAACAAATCTGTGCAAAAAATTAATTAGTGTGTGTGTGCAAAGGCCTCAATATTGAAACTTTTTTCACAAAAATATGTAAACTCATATTTAAATACTCAAAATAGATGGTTGGCACTAAGTTGCTTAAACTTTCAATATAGATTACGAAATGATGTGGCCATTTTCGCTTTTAATGTTTTCCCAAAATTTACAAAGCGTAGGCTTTTACTTCACTTTTAATTCAAGATATTTTTCTAAGTTAAAAATCTGAAAATTGGCAAAACTTAGACGAAAATATCTAAAAAGTATGTGAAAGTATGTTCCTGGATTTTTTTTTATTTTAAGAAGCATTCTTTCTTTCTCGGATAATGAAATTATATCCTCCGATATCTTCCGATCTCAGAAAATAATTCAATTTGAAAAGTGGTCTAAACACGTATTTTTCGACAAAATTTATTTTATTTATGCCTAAAAGTATGCAATTAGCACGAAAAATTATAAAATCTGCAAAAATGCAAAACATACATCTATTATTATCGTTTTTATTGCAAAACCAGAGGGTCCCGATACAATTTCTGTTACTCTTTGGAATAATCAATGTTGACGTTACCGATTAAATGTAAAATCTGAAAAATCCAGATAACACACTTGGTGCTATAGCTTTCCAAAAATGACGAAATTTGCAAATTTAAGTCTCAGGCATTGCTAAACTACAACAGTTTAAGAAAAACAAAATAGAGATTTGAATTCAGCAGCCGATGATTAACTAGTATACCAAATTTTATGGGGAACGAACCACTCCTTCTAATTTTGTCCCTCGGTTGTATGGAGTCGAATCACTGTGCATTGGTTTAAAATGTCCCATGGTGTACTGTGGCTTATAGTGGAAATTTACATTAAACAATACACACTAACCATTTAAAATCCAGTTCTATTTCACCAATGCTCAATAGGTACGAAATTAACCCTTAATCATCATAAACATCTTCAGTTTCAGGGTCAAATTGACCCAAACAAATAGCAGTTAGAGGGTTAAAATATTTTAGAAAAATATTCCCCGTAGTATTTTAGATTAAAATGCAAAAACATCATTTTTTCATTGGCATTTTAGAAAACAAGGGTCAAATTGACCCAAACAAATAGGAGTTAGAGCGTTAAAATATTTCACAGAAAAGTTTCCCCGAAGTATTTTACATTAAAATGCTAAACACATAATTTTTTTCATCGGCATATTAGGAGCAAGGGGTTAAATTGACCCATAAAAATGAGACATAGAGGGTTAAAATATTTCACAAAAAAATTCCCCGTAGTATTTTAGATAAAAATGCTAAAAACTTAATTTTTTCATTGGCATTTTAAAAAAAAAGGGTCAAAACAAATAGGAGTTAGAGGGTTAAAATATTTCACAAAAATATTCCCCGTAGTATTTTACATTAAAATGCTAAACACATAATTTTTTTCATTGGCATATTAGGAACAAGGGGTTAAATTGACCCATAAAAATGAGACATAGAGGGTTAAAATATTTCACAAAAATGTTCCCCGTAGTATTTTACATTAAAATGCTAAAACTATAATTTTTGTATTGCCATTTTATGAAAAAAGGGTCAATTTGACCAATATACATGGGAGCTAGAGGGTTAAAATGTTCCACAAAAACGTTTCTTGTTGGTTGGTTGGGTAAAGCAATGATGTCCCAGACATCCAATTAGCATTAAAGGTTCCGTTTTGAAACCACTTTCTCGGTATTAACGTGTAGACCGGTTTACATTTACTAAACACTTCAAGAACCCTACTTGTTTCACACCCATTTCGAAAGGTTGCTAAAGGCCAGCAAGACGCTGAACTTTCTGCTAGAGATCTCTTTGATATCCTTGAAAAAGGGTCTGCCCAGCGGTTCAAACCTCTTAAAAATGAATTACTCTCTTATTTTTAAGTAATTTATGTGCACCTACTAATAAGTACATTTTAATTTGTATCTAGTCTGTAAGGTTGTTATACCATAGACTCAATAAATAAATAAACCTCTATGCTCCCCTAAAGGCCAGTGAGCTGTTATAACTGTGATGAATTTGGCCACATCACATCACTATTTTCTGATCAGTTTCACCGACTTTATTTCGTTGTATCCTGGCCAGATTGATCGGAAAACACTGCACGTACCCAGCCTCAGCCATCTCTTGTCTGCCTTTGCTAGTAGGTCCTTAGATATCTCGCTTTTCATGAGGTTTTTTGGGATCAGACCTCCACCGCATCTTCATCTTACATTCTTGGACAATCTCCAAAATCATCCGCGCGTTCGCCAGCGCCTTAAGTGCGGCCTGACTGTCATTACAACCTCCTATACGTTTCCCGCGCCATTTCTTCTCGATTATCCATTCCGTTACCTTGAGAATGGCGAAGACCTCCGACAGGAAGACGGTTGCCAGCCCTCCTAAAGAATACTAACAATTGACATTCCCATTAAAGTGATGACATCTTAATGATTCCAGTACCTCTATCGGTCTTGGAACCATCAGTGAAGAAATTGTCCGTCATGTCTCCTAGCATGGAATCCGGATTATACCATTGTTCACGCGTCGGGAACCTGATTTCACAATTTCTCCAAAATAATAGTACAGGTATCAGGCAGTTTTAGGGGCCAGCAGCAACGGATATTACTCTGACAACCTCTTAAAGATTCTGTGACCTGAGTTCCTTCCTTCCTTCAGTTTCGGTTGGAGACCCCAGCTCCTTCCTAAAATTTGTTTGCAAGAATAAAGTGCGGCCTTTTTCAATCAGTTCCTTTCCATTCAGTATGGGCAATCTGAAGGTTGGTATCTTGGCTCTCGTAGTGAAACATATCAGCTCTGGTTTCTTAAGGTTAATGCCCAGACCGCGATCCGTGTGCACCACTTCCTATACCGTCTGAGGCCGCCTTGGATGATTCCGGGAGTGAAAGTGGAGAGACATATGGCCAATTGTTTAGATTTACATCTTACGAAGATCCTCAGCGGGTCTGATTACATCAGAGCGTACGTACCCTTTCTTATAGAACGATTGTAAAATAAAGGTCCTTTTCTGAAATTTCACTCTTTCCTTTGTAATAACTTTTAACACGATGCACTAATTTCGAGAATATTTCACAAATAATCAGCTAATTTGTCTCCTGCTAAGCAATTCAAAGAGTTGCAGGATGCAGCCAACAGTTTCAAAGTTATTTTAATTTAAAGTCAAGCCAACAGAAAAACACCAATCACTCGTTTTCCAATTAAATAAGAATTTTGTTTGAAGCCTCAAATTTCATTAGTAGTCACTCATTGTGCACTTTTTCTCTAATATAAATTTTAAATTTTATGTATAAATGTTCCAAAGTTAACAAGTTGACTTTCCTATGCTGATTTGATTGAATTCAATACTAAAATGAAAATATTCACTTACAAATTACTGGATTTATTATTTGTTTGTGACATGTTTTCTGGTATGATTGCCAAAACCCATGACGTAATTTTATATTTGGTTTTTTTTTGTAAAATTTGTGATTTTATTATTTTTAAAAATTCTACTTTCTATGCAAATATTTGCTTGTGAAATTGTTGCTCTCAATACAAAAGTCAAAAGTTCAAAAGACAAAAAGCTTTAAGGTATCGTTTTACTGCAAATTTCAGCAAACAAACATAAAATTGATGATAAAATCAACGACGAGACAAGAGGCAACACACATTGCAGCTGCCAAAGAGGCGTAAATCTGGCAACAGTTGCCGCATTGTTTATGTTGTGCAATTGTTGCTATTGTTCTGCTTGTCGTGCAATTGGCAATTTTAATTGAATTTCCCAATGCATTATGACAGCAGCCGTTCGTGTATTACAATTTCGCACGCTCACAAATGCAATTAATGCGAGCAATTAATATTAAATGCCGGAGTTATGCATAATGAAAATAAGCGAGCGCACAATTACAACATAATTAACATGGCCGTTTCGTTTTAATTATTTAATTTCATTAATTCTTCAACCGCAAGTTATGATGGACGCTCTCGGTTCGGCCCATCATGGTTTATATTGAAAGCCGACAAGTCAACAAATGCTTCAAAATATTAACGAATACAAGTTGCGATAGTGGGATAAACAAAATTGTTCGGATATATTGGGTCTTTCCATAAGTGTTGCCATTTCAAAAGGACGGAAAAGGCGGCACTTTGAGGTTAAAATTCATAATTTTTTCATGAATCCTACCCAATCCTATCGTATCGTATCGTAACGTATTTTATCGTATTGTATCGTATCCTATTGCATCGTATCGTATAATATCGTATCGTATCGTATTGTATCGTATCGTATCGTATCCTATTGCATCGAATCGTATCGCATCGCATCGTATCGTATCTTATCGCATCGTATAATATCGTATCGTATCGTATCGTATCGTATCGTATCGTATCGTATTGTATCGTATCGTATCGTGTCGTATTGTATCGTATCGCATCGCATCGTATCGTATCGTATCGTATAATATCGTATCGTATCATATCGTATCGTATCGTATCGTGTTGTATCGTATCGTATCCTATTGCATCGAATCGTATCCTATTGTATCGTATCGTACCGAATCGTATCCTATTGTATCGTATCGTATTGTATCGTATTGTATCGTATCGCATCGCATCGCATCGTATCGTATCGTATCGTATCGTATCGTATTGTATCGTATCGTATCGTATGGTATCGTATCCTATTGCATCGAATCGTATCGTATCGCATCGTATCGTATCTTATCGCATCGTATAATATCGTATCGTATCGTATCGTATCGTATCGTATCGTATTGTATCGTATCGTATCGCATCGCATCGTATCGTATCGTATCGTATAATATCGTATCGTATCATATCGTATCGTATCGTATCGTGTTGTATCGTATCGTATCCTATTGCATCGAATCGTATCCTATTGTATCGTATCGTACCGAATCGTATCCTATTGTATCGTATCGTATTGTATCGTATTGTATCGTATCGCATCGCATCGCATCGTATCGTATCGTATCGTATCGTATCGTATTGTATCGTATCGTATCGTATCGTAGCGTATCGTATCGTTTCGTATCGTATTGTATCGTATCGAATCGTATCCTATTGTATCGTATCGTATTGTATCGTGTTGTATCGTATTATACCGTATCGTATCGTATCGTATCGTATCGTATCGTATCGTATCGTATCGTATCGTATCGTATCGTATCGTATCGTATCGTATCGTATCGTATCGTATCGTATCGTATCGTATCGTATCGTATCGTGTCGTACCGTATCGTATCGTATCGTATCGTATCGTTTCGTATCGTATCGTATCGTATCGTATCGTAGCGTATCGTATCGTATCTTATCGTATCCTATCCTATCCTATCCTATCCCATCGATTTTGTAGAGATTCAACAGCGAAAATTAGGACCAAGCTGTTTTTTTTGTATTAATTGGTGTAACACTCATACATTGAGCCCTTTCTCTATCCAGCCTTGTTCAAGCAGTTCCAAACCAAATGTCATCAAGAAACCTTGAAGGTGCTTCAATGGGATGTCCTAACCCATCCGCCGCATTCCCCATACATTGCTATTTTCAAATACTCGTACAACTTGACTCCTTCCCGTTGTTGACTCATGGCTTGACCAAATGGCACTTCATTTATTGCAACAAAAAAAAAAGTTATTGTGTTGGTTATTGGATCGCCTCTTAAAGATGAGGACTACCACTTGTTCTGCTGGATGATGCATGTGCTGAAGGAGTAGCACTTCACCTTTTGATGAGGTGTACTTATTCTACTACTTATTCCAATCTTTGAACACTACATTACTTCTTACGAAGAAGCCAGAAATTGGATCGATTTTTGGATCGCCTCAAAAGATGAGTGCTACCACTTTTTCTGGATTTTTACTCATATCGAGGTCACACAGCACTTTACTTCTTACAAAGAAGTAAAATATTGGGTCGATTTTTAAACCGTCTCTAAAGATGAGGTCTACTACTTGTTCATGTCTTTGACTCATTACGAAGTTGAGCAGCACTGCGTTTCTTATGAACAAATAATAAATTAGGTAGATTCTTGATATGCCTCAAAAGATGAGGATTACCACTTCTTGCGGTCTATGACTCAAGCCCCGAATAGGCAGCATTTCTGTTCTTGATGCGAGCCAGAAACTAAGCGGGAGAATTTTTTCATCGCGGATACGGTGTGCTCTTTGAAAGACGAGAGAAAGCTCAAAGCTAACGATGAACAATACTTTGAATTAAATACATTGTACCAAATTGTTTTGGATAAAGCTTAGTTAGTAGTAGAGCTACAACAACAATTTTTTTAGTGCCACTCTCTAAACACACGTCAGCTCTAACTTATGTTTAATGTATTAAATCTTTTTGTACTTGTTGGACTCACGGTCTGTTCTTTCTCTTCTTATTCTCCTTCCATCTTCACCTTCTTGGCGTCATATTTTTGTTAAAACTTTGCAACTTCTTTTTTCAAATTTTTCAAAGCTTATCTTTGCTTCTTCGTCTGCTCTTCCCAAACTAGATTTTTCTTTTATTTCTTCTTCTTTTCAACGACTTCAGTTTCTACACAGGAACCTTAAAACAATCCATCACTATTCCCCGTAACGTGGCTGTCAACCGTTTCGGTTTCATTTAGTGCAAACATTTGTTTGCATTAATTGAGGCAAATACGTCAAATGTCAGCGGAGCACAAACATAAACGTTTACTGGGCCATTTCCGGCATGCGAAATGCTGCGACGCACATTAACAGCTAAACGCCGTTGAGCCACAAGTGGTCAACGCGTCAAGTGTTGGCCAATAGTGTCAAACCTAAACGCCAAATACAAAAGCAAGTCGAAAAAAACAAGAAACCTATAACAGCAAATATTGAAAATGCCAAATACGAGAATTGCAGGTAAATAGTGCCAACAACAACAACAACAACAGCAACAACGCAGGCCACGCTTTGGCACGCGATTTCCAACACTTCATTTCCACTTCCACCTCATTTTCACTACTTGATTTAGCGAAAACAAAAAAAAAAACAAAAACCAAAAAAATGTTCCTGCCGATATTTTCATTTCCGCTTCCGTTTAGTCTGACGCTACGCAAACCGGCGAACGCAATCGTGGCGGACGCGCGCGCCAGCGGTTGCGTTGCTGTTGTCATTATTTTTTTGTTTGTTTGTTGGTGGCAATGTTGTTGTTGTTGTTGTTGTCATTTGCGTTGGTCGTTGTCGCTGGTGAAAGCAATTAAAACGATTTCGACACTTGCTGCGCTCGCGTGCCGGCCGCTGTTTGTGCTGTGCCACACTTTTGTGTTTGTTTTGCAGCAGCAGCACGTGCCATGCCCCCCATCCCCGCCGTGCTCGTTCAAGCGGGCGCCACACAATGATAACAACAACAATCGGCCACTTGGAGCGTCTCTGCCACGTTTCACGCTTCACTGCCCCATCGACATCGTTGTCAACGTCAGCGTCACAGTTGCCACTCCAGCCAACACATCGCACACGCCACTGCCAAGTCCGCCCGCCGGCCGCCACTTCACTCGCAGCACACTTGACGCTCGCTCGCCGCTCGCGGGCTCACTTCAATACGCTTTTGTTTGTTTTTGTCATTAGCAAATGCGCTTCAAATGAAAAACGAACGAAGCTGAGTGCGCACTCTGCGGAATTGTGTGTCGGTGTGTGTGTGTGTGTGCGCGCTACTGTCGTTGGCCATGTTTGAGTGCGAGTGTGTGGCTGTGTGTGAGTGTCGCTGTGTTTGTTTCAGTGGGCACTTTTTGTTACCGGCTCCACTGTTTACTTGTGTCGCTTTGCACTTTTGTGATTCATTGTGAAAAAGTTGCCCAAACGATGGCGGGGAGGTGTGGCTTGTTAAGTGCAGATTTTAAGGATTTAATTGTGAGCGCATTTGTCGCACACAAAGTCTCTTGTCGTCTCGATTAAAAGACGTTATTGTTTATTGTAGTTAGCAACTTCCAAGAAAATATGAAAACGCAAAACTTTCCACTTGCTCGCTCGAGCAATTTGCGTAAGTGGCATATTTGCATTGCGCACAGCTTATCGCTGCAAATCATAACAACAAAAATAACAGCAACAGATCGTCGTTCACTTTAAATGAAAGAGAACGTTAATTATCCTTTTCAGAGTGCGAGTTCGCATAATTATGCGAATGCTTTCATGTCGGAACGTTCAATTCAACAAACTTGAGAATATTTTCATCCATTAATAAAATAAGCCACATTAATTGGAGTTTTTAGTTTTTTGTTCAATTTGAATGCTTTTTGAGCCATATACAAGGTGCAACCCAAAGTAAACAGGACTTTTATAAAATAAAGAAAACGGATGATTATTTTTGTATAATTCTTTTTATTTATTCAAAATACTCTCCTTCTGCTTCGATACAACGTTTTGCACGGTCCAAAAGCATTTGGAATGAGTGTTTTAGGTCATCGGCCGGCATCGCCTTCAGAATGTTGGTACAAGCCTTTTGGATGTCCTCAACGTCCTTATAACGGTTTCCTTTCATCGGCAAATGCAACTGACCGAATAAGTAGAACTCACAGGGAGCCATATCAGGCGAATACGGTGAATGATTGATGGTAAAAATGCGATTTTTGGTCAAATAATCGGTCGTAACTAGGGCTCTGTGAGCCGGTGCATTATCATGCAATAAACGCCAACTTCCTTCCTCGCGATATTCTGGCCGAATACGACGAATGCGATGCACCAAACGCTTCAAAACTTCAACATAAAACAAAGCGTTAATTGTTTTTCCCGGTGGAACAAACTCTCGATGAATTATTCCCTTTGAATCGTAGAAACAAATGAGATGAGTTTTGATTTTTGACTTCTCACGGCGGGTTTTTTTCGGATTTGGCTCATCTGGGTGCTTCCATTCGGCACTTTGACGCTTTGTTTCGGGATCATATTGAAAGCACCACGTTTCGTCACCGGTTACGATGTTGAACAAGAAATTTGGATCACGTCTGGCTTCCCGAACGATGTCTTTTGCGTGCTCAATTCTCTGCGCTTTTTGGTCGTCGGTTAAAGTGTGCGGAATGAAGCGAGAACACACTTTACGGAGACCCAAATGTTCGGTTAAAATGCGATCAATTGATGTTTTGGAGATGTTCAATTCCATTTCCATCAATTCCAATGATGATTTTGGCTGCATTTTGATAAAATCACGCACAGTTTTGATGGCATCGTCAGTAATCACAAATTTCGACTGGCCGACGTGTTCGTCGTCATTCAAGTCTTCACGACCATTCTTGAATCGATTCAACCACTCATTAACACGGCCACGGGATAAACAATCATCACCATAAACTTGCTTTAACAATTTAAACGTTTCGGTAAAATTTTTACCAAGTTTAAAACAAAACTTAATATTAGCTCTTTGTTCGATCGACATTCTCGTACCAAAGTTAAAAACATACTGTCACATTGAGCGGGATATTTCGGCGTCTACTAGACCAAATGTCATGAAATTTAGACAGTATGTGAATGAAAGATGTACCTTTCCAACGCATGTCCTCACACATAGATGGCGCCACCAGAAACGTCCCTATTGCAAAAGTCCTGTTTACTTTGGGACGCACCTTGTATATTCAATGATGATAAAGAAAACATTAAACATTTATAAAAAAAAAAATAAAAAATTTAAAATACTAAAATCAATTAAATGCTTCAAATTAAAAAAAAACTACGTCGAATATATTCAATAAAACAATAAAAAAACTCCTAAAAATTACAAATTATAAGAAACTATCAGAGTCCCGCGACTTTGCACGCAAGTCTGAAGTCAATGTTCTTCAATGTTCTTTTTAACCATTTATTGACCTCGTGAGAGGTTTATAAACAAATTTGTTTCCAATTATTTCTCATTTGCGGTCATATTTGAAGTCAATAAGTTTATTAAATCATGTTCCCCTACACAAACTCTTAACTCATTGTTGACCCTGTCAGATTTTGATTTTCGCAAAAGAAAAAAAATCGAATTATTCCTCCTTTAAAACACGTTTACCGAGTTTATAGGTCAATAGGCCCATTATTTCAAGTTATTTTTCCATACAAACTCTTAACCCATTGTTGAACCTGTCAATTTTTAATTCTCGAAGAAGTGAAAAATGTGTGTCGAATTATTTATGATTTTAAGTGCTTTCACTAAGTTTAAGGTCAAAAGACCCATACATCTTTTCCATACTAACTCTTTACCCATTGCTGACACCAAAAGAATTTTGTGAACAAAATCTTGTCCCATTATTTCTCATTTCAAGTGCTCTCACCTTTTTTCAGACTTGAAATCATAATTCCACATACAAACTCTTGTACGATGGGTTGTTGACTCCGTTAAATTTCGATTTTCGATTTCATTTTTTTTAGATTTTAAGTCATTTGAAACAGTTTAAAGTCTGAAGTCAAAAATCGCATTGGTTCATGTTTTCATGTTTCCATACAAATGTTTAACACTTTGTTAATCCTGTAATATTCTGTTTTCCGAAAAAAATTAAAAACACGTTTCGAATTATTCCACATTTGCTTTAATTCATCTTTTTTCATACAAACTCTTAACCCGTTGTTAACCTCGTCAGACTTCGATTTTTTTTAAAATTAAAAATTAGTGTCGAATTATTTCTGAAGTAGTTTCACTAAGTTTGAGGTCAAAGGCCCATTAATTCAAACTTTTCCATATAAACTCTTAACCCATTGGTAACCAAGCAATTATTACATAACTCACAGATTGTGATTTTCCAAAAAATGAAAAATTAATATCGAATTATTTCTAATTTAAAGTGCTTTCACTAACTTTGAGGTCAAAAGGTCCATTAATTCAACTTTTTTCATAAAATATTTTAACACATTTATGAACCCTCAGATTTCGATTTTAAAAAAATTATAAAACTCATATCGAATTATTCCTCATGTAAAAAACACCTCTATCGAATCAAAAGTCAATAGCGCATTATTTCATCTTTTTCCATACTAACTCTTAATCCATTGTTGATTCTGGCAGATTTTGATATACCAAAAATTTAAAACTTTGTGGCGAATTATTTCTTATTTGAATTATTTCTTATTTGAATTGGTTTCACTAGCTTTGAGGTCGAAAGGCCCATTAATTCATCTTTTTTCATACATACTCTTAACCCATTGTTGACGCGAGAAATTTTAATTTTCCAAAAAATGAAAAATTTATTAAGAATTATTTTTGATTTGAAGTGCTTTCACTAAGTTTGAGGTCAAAAGGCCTATTAATTCAACTTGTTTCATACAAACTCTTAACCCGTTGTTAACCCCGATAGATTTTGATTTTCAAAAAAATAAAATATTCGAGTCTAAATATATTTTTCCAAAGTTGAAATCAATAGGCCCATTGAGTAGTGTTTTTTGTAGTCCTCGCGTATACAAACCTTAACCCATTGTGGATCCCGTTAAATTTTGATTTTCGAAATATTGATGTATTTTTAAAAAGTTTGTAATTAATAAGCCAATTAAATCACGTTTCTTCATACAACGTCGTAGCCCATGTTTTGTCCTTTGAAACCCCGATTTTAAAAAATCCTATCTTAGTGCCTGTAATAACACCTAAAAAAAAAAAATAACGAGAAAACTCGTTTTCTCTTTCGGTGGCTGTCCTCTCAGCTGGAAATGGCCAACCTCTGAGAGTAAAAATTGCTTATGAAAAAGCTCCCAACCTGCCGTTCGGAACCGGCATAAAACTGTAGGTCCCTTCAACCCGCGTACAAATTCACACGCACAACACGGGTGGTTGCGGGAAGCTAGGCCTTAGTCTCGCGTAAGCGGGCTATCGTGCCAGTCAATTATTAATTATTAATCTCAGTGAAGGGTAATTTTTTTAAATGTTCCTAGAGTTCATATTTCGTGTTTGGATATCAGTTAGGCAGTCAGCCAGTCAGGATAAACAATTATTTGTACATAGATTTTTATATTACCGAGTCCGAACACCGAGCTCGGTATTTTGTGGGTTCGGTACTCACTAATCTTGTACGTTTAGTTTTTCTTAAAAAATCGAAAAAGGAAAAGAAGGAGATAATTGCTGTCCATTGAATTTTTTTAGCTTAAATTCGAGTGTCTTGGTTTACAGAGATACAAGCAACCAGAGTAGAGAAAATAGATAAATAGCACTACGCACTATGTCGCTTTTCTTCCTATGTTAGAATTCCAAAAACTGTCAGTTAGTTAATCAAACTGTTAGCTCAGTTAATAGCGGATTTCGTTGGTCATATTTGAACAAATTTTTTTAAAATAATTTAGATGAGATTCATTGGACATTGACACTGTTGTCATGTAGATTAAGAAACTTTTTGATTCCTTTATTTCAGATCATTCTACGATCTGTTGTTGTGCTCAGCTTCAAAGGACCTTTTCACACTGGGAAAGAGAGACAAAAATTACACTTCTGTAAAGTATAATGTTGATCCATTGTAATATATATCACAATGAAACAACAGCACCCAATCAATTCTTCTTAGCATCTACAATGTGCTTTCGAAGAAATTGAAACATTTATTAGAAAGTAATCCATGCATTGTCAAATAATGAACTGGTAGCTGCTGTACTGTCGATAATTGATATTTACGATGCCAAGCAATGACAGTAAACTACAAGATTTACAGGTGGCGCTAAAACACACTCACACACACACACACACTCTCACAATGTCATAGACACTGTTGCGAACGCAGCTAAAAATAAATACGAAATGATAAAGAAAATCCAACACAGTAATACAAACAAAGGAAAAAGGGGAAGAAAAAGTAGTAGCAAAAAGAAGTAAAAGAAATGCGAAACCTATGGGAATGCCAATGAAAATAGAATTTATATTAAAGTGGAATGTGACACATACACGTGCAGAGTAACACACACACACACACATATACATTCAAAGAGCAGCGAGCATGCAGAGCAGTGCACGTACTCGTACACGACAAAGTACGTCGAGAAGAAACAAACATACGGTCAGGAGGGGTGACACGAGAACAGATAGACACAGCGAGAGACAGATGGCCAGCATGTTGTTTGCTTTGGAATTTGTATTTTGTGATGTTTGACTTAATACGCATAAAGGACACTTAGCTATCCGCATGTCAATGGGAATTGCAACTACAAATGGGAAGCAGCACAGCACAGCGAAAATTGTGAGCGAGTCAGCAAGAAGAAGAAGACTTGCATGTTTGTAGAAAACATAAAAAATACGAGCACTTCAATCTACTTTCGTTTGAAATCGTTTGCCAAGTCCTGGCACCCAACTGTGCAGAGCGTGTTGCATGCATGAGCGGTACGCGTGGCTATGTGTGTGTGAGTGTGAGTGTGTGTGTGACTGTATGACTGTATGTTGGTTTGGTTTGTTTGTTTGTTTGTGCGATTAGGCGTGCGAATGTGTTTGTCAGTGTGTGTGTGTGTGTGTTTGTACTTGCATATGTATTGATGAAGTTGTGCAGTTGCAGCTTATGTTGTTGTACTCTCTGTTGTTGTTGCCATTGCACGTTCAGTTGCTGCTGCTGTTCAGAATTGTTGCTACACTACTTGACTGCCAACATGCGCTGCGCTGTTGTGCTTCTTGTCGTGGCAGTTGTTGCTGTCACTGCATGCTGCTGCTGTTGTTGTTGTTGTTGCCGCTACTATTCTCCATGTTGCATGCTGCAGTTGCAATTGACAACATCAAATTTACCCAATTCCCTGCTTGTTTATTTTCTATTTGCTGCATTCCCTGTGCGCTGTGTTGCCGCTTCCGTTGCCTTGGTGCGCATTTTTATTTGCTCACCGAACCCCTCCCGTCGCACCATTGTGCACGTTTTTTTTTTATACTTTCGACTATAAAACGTTGTTGATGTTGCAAATATTGGCAATTTGTTGCGGTTTATTGGCATTCGTCACATATGCATCGATACACTTTCAAGTACTCGAGCATTTATCTACTAAGTATGTTGTTGTTGTTGTTGTTGCGTACTTATTTGTGCTATTTGCCTTTATTACTAGCATGCGTTGCCTTAGTTGGACTGGCAAAAAAAAAACACAAAAAAAGAGAAAAGAAAAACCAACGACCATCACCCATGTGGCCCCATTCCCTTTGCTTTAATAATCCGCTAGTTGCAGACATTTACAGCACCTGCCATAACACAATGGCCACAACGACAACAACAATCAGGCTAATCAATGCTAATAAAGTGTTATAAAAAGTGTTTGCATTCACTACTGAGACGACGCACAGTGTTGCGAGTAGTAACAATAATGCAAAATGCAATGTTAAAATTACAAAAATCTGAGTATGAAGTGTTGTTGGAAATACTTCAATCAAGAGAAGTCCCAAGTTTTAAGAAAAAATATTGAATAACATAGAAGTTATGAAGTCTTAACCTATGAACCAATGGGTGACATATGCCACCCACTTGACTATCGAAGGGTTAAAGTAAGCTTTTACAGCTGAAGAAACAATTTTTGTACGAACAGCAAATTTTTTACTTTCACTTTGAGGTTCAATATTAAAAAAAAAAATATTGGCGAGTCCTTAAAACTAACTGTTGTTGTAAGCTTTATATGATTCAGGTCTGACAAGACCAAAATTTTCATCTCTGAGTAGTACCGTTATAAAAAAAATGAAACAAAGAAAACAAGTAATCAAAAATTGAGTTCAAACTTTAAAGGTAAATTAAAAAAAAAAATGTAATAAAAAATGTATTAAAAAAAACTAAACAAAAAACTTTCAAATTTTTTTGTATTTTTTATATTTTATTTTTTAGTTTAAAGTTATAAAAAAATGAAAAAAAAACTAAACAAAAAACTGAAAAAAAAATTTTTTTTATATTTTATTTTTTAGTTTAAAGTTTGAACTCAGTTTTTGATTATTTGTTTTCTTTGTTTCATTGTTTTTATAACGGTACTACTAAAATTTTATTTTACAATTTTACAGCACTTTGCAATATGTTCAACGTTTGATTGAAGGCCCATAGCAATCAGCCAACTAATGTGTTGTTGTTGGTGGAAAAATTTAATAAAGATAGCTTTGAAAAATTAAGTGCAATAACAGTTATGTTTGAAAATGTTTGGTTAATGGAGTTGCCACAATACATTTTGATTTTTGTTTCGTACAAACCCAAAAGTTGGCAAGCTCACCACTTCGTTTGTATGGGCGGCGCCCTCTGGTGGTGAATTATAGAACTTTAATTAATTTTGTATTTTTTGCACTCAAGAACTTTGACGACTGTTAAATAAATCATTCAAATCGGTTCAGTAGTTTCCGAGATTCAACTACATTCTAGTAGATTTACAAGTGTGGAGCCAATTTCATTGAAAACTGACTAATTTTGTATGGCAGCCTCCTTAAGAGTTCTAGATAGCGATTAGGTATGTATGGAAAAAAGATTCGGAAGAGAAAAGAAATAGGGGTTTGTTTTATATTTGTTAGATCTTGGGCCAACCTGGGAGCAATGGGAGCCCATTTTATAAAAATGATGAATTTGTATAGAAGCCTCATTAAGCGTTGGAGATAAGGGTTAGGTATGTTCGAAAGAGATATTAAGGAGAAAAAATTAGTGGGGGCAGTCATCATTTTTAACCCTCTAAAAGCAACTTCTGAGCAGCGGCGAAGCCATTTGTGGTGTTTTTAGTTTGGATTGTTTTTACAATGTGCGTTCACTTCTATCTTTCTCTTAAGAGTTGTAGATAGCAATTAGCTATGTACGGAAAAAGATTCGGAAGAGAAAAGAAATGGGGGCCAATCTTACATTTGATAAGTCTGGGCGCAACCTGGGAGTCGATTTCATAAAAAGAATGATTTTGTATGGGAGCCTCATTAAGGGTTGGAAATAAGGGTTAAGTATGTTTGAAAGAAATATTCAAAAGACAAAAATAGTGAAGGTCAGTCATAGATTTTAACCCTCTAAGAGCAACTTTTGAGCAGCTATGGAGCAAATTGTCGAAGTTTTCATTTAATTTTTTCCGATTACTTTAGAAATTAGCTCATTTTATCAGTATACACATTTGTAAATAAATTTATATTAAAATGAAAATACTGTAAATGTAGCTTTTGTGACCTAAGATGATTTTCATTGTTAATTTAAAGTTTTTTCAAATCCGTTTGTATGGGAGGTGCTCGAAGTTTTGCTTCGATTTCATTAAAATTTTGCACAGTCAACTCTTAACTCATCCAATAACTGTATACACAATTTCATTAATGTACGATCACTCCTTCTATTTTTGTCACTCCGCTATATGAACTCGCTGCACTGTGCAACATGCACGCACCACCGCACGTCCCCTGTGTCCTTCATACTGTTCCTGCAATTCAGCAACGATTATGTGCCGCTTTTGCATTCTACTACTCTCATTATTTATGCAAGACCACTGCAACTATTAGTGACACAAAGTGCTCCAACCCCCTCGCCCCCTTACCCCTCACCCACTCGTCAATCATTCAACCTGACTGTACTTACTCGCTGTACTCACAGCGCCATCGTTGTGCAAGCCTGCAACCGACACTTATTTTCCGCTTGAATTGTTAATAAGTCCGCGCGTGCACGAAACGTTCAAAGAAAGTCCACAGCGCGCCTGTTGTGACATTTTCCACGCGTTTACGAGCGGCCGCTCGCAAATTTCAATGAACACATAAAGCGGTAAAGGCCAGTTTTGATGACGACCATAAAATTGCACAGTTTTGCTGGCACAGCGTCTTGAATCTTGTCGCCAGTTGGGGCTTTCTCTATTCATGGCTTTTTTAATTGCCATTGGCTGCAGTATAGCATTCCACATTTACAGAAAATTTCACTTCAATGCCACACTTTGGCTATAAAAAACATTTCCCTTGTGCACCCCATTTGCTGACTTCAGTGTTTTTAGGTAATTTCTGTGCGTTGATAGTTGCATTGGGGAAAGCCTGTTTGGCTCCTTCTTTTGATGGGTGAAATTTTAGTGCATTCCAAAAACTTGTAATAAGCCTGCTTAGACTTTATGTCCATAGCAAGCATCAGCATTCGTTTGCTTTTAATACCAATCAAAGTTACTTAGCTTACTTTTGCAGGTAAACTCAATTCGGCTACTTTCACTCAAAAACTGCTGCAATTGAAATCTGGCAGACATTTTATTATGCAATTTCTTTAATAGACTATCAAATTAGGTGAAGAAAGGCACAGAAAATGAGTTCGAGCAAGATCGATGATGGGATTTGTCCATAATTGCAGATTGAAATATGATTTTTTTAACACTTTCTGAACAGAACTAAATTTATTTTATTATAATCAAAAATACTATTTTTTGTCCTTCCAATCATTAAGCACAAATGTGGCGATTTTTAGTATTTTTAAAGATTTAATTAAATTAAAAAATTTTATTACAAAACCAATAGATCCAAGTATAATACAAAAAACCTAAACTTTATATAATGCAGGTTTATTTTATTAAAAAAACTGCAAACATTACTCATTTCTATGATTCGTTAAAAAATCAAAGGCACGAATTGGGTTAACATATCTAAACGAATTTGTTTACAACACAAAATTATTATATAATTTTTCCAATCATTCTGTATCGGGTTTTTGCAAATCTGGTTATTTTTAGTATTTTCAAAGAAATTAATAAAAAGTGCGAAATGTGTGGTTCTATTAGATTCCATGATTCCTTAACGAATCAAAGGCAGGAAATGGGTTTACAGATCCAAACGAATTTGATTAAAATACGAAATTAGTTTTGCATTCTTTCAATTATTCTGTGTCGGTCTTGTACAAATCCGGTTATATTTAGCATTTTTAAAGAATTTAAGAAAACATTTCTATATATGAGATTTTTTCAATGGCTGCTGAGGTCTGAAATAGGGAAGGCCAGAATAAAAAAATTGGGTATGAGCTGCTGGGTCTGTGTTTAGACTTCAGAAAAACCCCCATAATTTTTGGCTTCAATACACAATTAAAAGTCTTGAACATCTCCTGAAAGATCTATTATAAAAACACTTCAATGTGGTGACACATAAATCGTCGTTCAAACTGCAAAATTGCGTATACGCCACTTGTGCCAAAAATGGGATTTGGTATCCCTAAGCTTCTACAAGTTGAACTCGAGTCGATCCATACCAAAACATTGATATTTGGACAACAAAAGTGCAGAGTTACAGTGGACTTCAAAATCTCGTATAAAGATTATTATGAGATTTGGATGTTTTCACATTCCCTCGTTAAAAAAATTGATATTCTTAATAATGGGTTGTCGATGCCCAGGAACCTCTCATTTTATGCGGTTTGATAAAAAAAGCATGAACCAAAAAATTGAGGAGCTACAATGGGTTTTAAATGGTGTCGCATCGAGGTCAAATTTCACAAAATTGCTTGAAAATTCTACTAATAGCTCCACAGCTGCTCAGAAGTTGCTCTTAGAGGATTAAAATCTATGACTGACGCTCACTATTTTTTTCTTCTGAATATATCTTTCGCACATACTTAACCCTTATCTCCAACCCTTCATGAGGCTTCCATACAAAATAATTGTTTCTATAAAATGGGCTCTAATTGCTCCCAGGTTGCTCCCAGATGTACTAAATGTAAGACTGACCCCCATTTATTTTTCCCTCCGAATATTATTTTCATACACACCTAATCGCTATATTCAACTTATAAGGGGGCTGCCATACAAAACTGGTAATTTTTAATTAAATTGGTTCCGCGCTTGTAAATGTTGTAAACGAAGAAATATCGTATTTTGAAAACTACGGACCCGATTTGAATAATTTATTCAACAATTGTCAACATTTTTAAGAGCAAAAAATACAAAATTTATTAAATTTCAAAAATTACCACCAGAGGGCGCCTCTCCATACAAACAAAGTTGTGAGGTTGCCAACTTTTGGGTTTCTGGGAAGCAAAAATCTAAATTATCTATCAAAACCTTTTAACCTCCCCATTTTGAATATAATTGTAATTTTAGATGAGTGTTAGGTTAGATTGGATTCAGAGGGCGTGTACGGAAAACTCAAAATTGTATTCTTAGGTATCATTGCCTATTGTCAGTGTGCTCAATGACTGCATGGAGGAAGCACATCGCTTTAACTGAGATTCGTGTACCATTTGCTTTCTCAGATAAAATTGAGGGGTCCAATGATTTTACTTCTGTCATGCGTGAGCTTGAGTCATGTAGCCTTGTACATCGATATAGAAAATTCTAAATTGATTTCACTTCTTCGTTAGAATGACAACTTCTGTAGAAAGTACTTGTAGGCATTTGTCCTCATTGCAGCATTGACGCAAACGACGATTTCTTACATATACATATGCACTATTCTGAGTACAAAGAACAAATGGTTGAACCATCAAATCAAAAAATAAGTTTTTTCTTCCCTTTTTCCATCTTACTGTCAATGAGGGATATCACAAGCAACTAGATTTCAAATATCATCTTCTCAACTGGGAGTCTAATCTTTATGCGTTATCCACGAAGACTGGCAGCGACGCAAACCAAATCAATTGTTTCACTTGAGACTGTCGCTTCGGGCCTGAAATGATACACTCAAACACGCAAACACACACACACACACACACACACACACACATACTAGTTCCCATGTGCATACACCGAGTTGGTTATGGCGTGTCATTACATAACCTCGCAACATATCATCATCACCACAACAACAACAACAACTCAACTCATCACATCTCATCGCATCTCATGGCATCGCTTTGCATTGCATCATCACAGCAATCAATCATTTGGAATTCCATATTCTGCAAACGTTTCGCATCTTCACACAGCTCGCACACGTGGCCAGAGGTGTGTGGGAAAATCAATTTCCATTAACTGTTTGCTTCTTGAGCGGCGCTCTTTTACTTATATATGTTTTTTTTATATGCATGCATCTTTGTGCGCCACATTTTACATGGTTTCACCTTTGCAGCGCTGCATTTGCATATCAAAAATAATGAAGAACCCATCGAACAGCATCGAACACCGTTGTTGGCTGCCGCAACGAGTGTATGAATCGAACGTTATCTCTGCGCAGCGGCAACGGCGGGCGGGACGAACGAGTTGAACTCAACTGAAAACTGCTTCTGTCTGTGGTGTGAATGAAAGGCGTCGAGTGTTTGTTTCAGCTTGAAAGCACCAAATTAATTGCAACACTTGACGGCAACTTGGAGCATTCTGAACGGGTTAAACATTTTCAATTTGCCATAATCGGAAAGTGCAGAAGAGCGAAACTTTAAGTTGAATTGGGCGCCGCTGTAGTTGTGATGTAAGAGGAAAGTTTACGCGAAACGGTGGGAGAGTTGCGGGGGTGGAATAGAACAATAAATGTGCACATAATAAAGAGAAATTAATGCATTCAGTGAAATGAAATACATTCAAATTGGAGGTGCGGAAAATTGCTAAACAGATGCGGTGAGTGCGAATTCGTGGAATAGCAAATCGTAGTTGAGATTAGTTGAATTGATTGATTGATACTGTTAAAAACAGTTTTCATAAATCAAAATAAATATGCATTTAATTGGCAATAATTAAGGTGCTTAAAAGCTAATCAGTGAGGACACTGTGCAACATAATCGAACATTGGGATTTAGATGAACTTAATTGAAATGCTTGTATGGATGCGTTAGTTACAACTATTTCTGATTGTGAAACAATGAAATCAAATGCAATTGAAATCAGTTCAAATCACAATCAATGACTCCAAGTTTTAATTGTAGTCATGGACTAACGTTGTGACTAGAGAAAAAAAATTAAATCTATGAATTAAGTATATTTTAATGTCAGCTTAACAAGTCATTTGGTAAGTTCACTGAATTCCTTAATTTTTCAATACAGTCAGTAAAATATTTGGCACATGATTACAAACCTACTACAACTAGCTTCAAAATACTTCAATTTAAAGCTTCATTTAAATATTTGTAAACAAATGAACTAACTTTGAATGACTTTAATTGACTTCAATGAGAGATTTTATTCAAATAACTTCCATTGGCTTCAATTAGAAACTTCAATCAAATGTTTATAATCAAATGAACTACTTAACTTCAAATTACTTTAATTGATTTCACTAAAAGACTTCATTCAAATTACTTCAATTAGAAACTTCACTCGAATGTTTATAATTAGGTCAACTAACTGCCAATGACTTTAATTGACTTCAAATATTCATTCAAATATTTAAACTTTAATTTAAAAACTTCATTTAAATACATATGTTTAATCAAATGTACTAAATTCCAATGATTTTAATTGACTTCAATTGAAAACTTAATTTAAATAGTTGTAATCAAATTAACTATTTAACTTAAGATTACTTTTATTGACTTTAATGACAGACTTCATTTAAATCACTTCAATTCAAAGCTTCATTCAAATGTTTGTAATCAAATGAACTAACTTCAAATTACTTAAATTAAAAACTTCATTCAATTGTTCGAAATTAAACTTACTTCGATATAGTAAGTGAAGTTAATTGACTTTAGCTGACTTCAACTGAAAACTTCATTCAAATGTTTGTAATCAATTGAACTACTTAACTTCAATTGACTTTAATTGACTTCAATGACAAACTTCATTCAAATCACTTCAATTATCTTCAATTAAAAATTTTATTCAAATGTTTGTAATCAAATGAATTAATTGCAAATGACTTTAATTGACTTTGTAATCAAGTGAACTAATATCCAATGAATTTAATTTACTTCAATTGAAAACTTCATACAAATTTTTGAAATTAAGTGCGTTAATTAAATGACTCTGAGTTAATTAAATGAACTAACTTCAAATGATTTTAATTGACTTCAATGACAGATTTCATTCCAATGGCTTTAACTTCAATTGAAAACTTCGTCCAAAGGTTTGAAATAAAATGAACTAACTTCAAATGAATTTAATTGACGTCAATGAGAGGCTTTATTCAAATAACTTTAATTGACTTTAATTGAAAATTTACTTCAAATGTTTGTATTCGAATGAACTAACTTCAAATGAATTTATTGACTTTAATTAAAACATTCATTCAATTAAGCTAAGTGAACTAACTTCCAATGAATTTAAATTACTTTAATTTACTTCTATTAAGAATTATGTTCCATTGTTTGTAATCAAATGAATACCACAATCATTTTGTATACCCAAACCAAAAAAAAGGATTTTTATATTTTGTTCGAAATGCAAGAATGAGGACTTTGATAAAATGGTGTTTTCAAAAGTTCACTCACTGATCAAGCCGATGTTTGGCTAGATTTTTTCTTGAATCTAGATCTCCAAAGAATATAGCCCAGAATCCAGCGCAACTATTCAATGTCTACTCAAAATCCATCTGATATTTGCTAGTAACGGGAACTGAGTACACATGGACGAGGTACCATTGTAGTAATGAGGCCTAAGTGAGCTCTCTTCGGTACTTCAGCCACTCCTTCTTATTCTAATAACGTGATTAAGAAATTACCTTTGGTCACAGTGATGCTAATAGTCCAAAAGTTGCGGTATAACTATTAACTTTTAATCTTTGAGTAGAATGAGTTTCAGTATGAGTATGAGTTTGAGTATGAGTATGAGTATGAGTATGAGTATGAGTATGAGTATGAGTATGAGTATGAGTATGAGTATGAGTATGAGTATGAGTATGAGTATGAGTATGAGTATGAGTATGAGTATGAGTATGAGTATGAGTATGAGTATGAGTATGAGTATGAGTATGAGTATGAGTATGAGCATGGGTATGGGTTTGAGTTTGAGTTTGAGTATGAGTATGAGTATGAGTATGAGTTTGAGTTTGAGTTTGAGTATGAGTATGAGTATGAGTATGAGTGTGAGTGTGAGTATGAGTATGAGTGTGAGTGTGAGTGTGAGAATGAATATGAGAATGAGTATGAGTATGAGTGTGAGAATGAGTATGAGTATGAATATGAGAATGAGTATGAGTGTGAGTGTGAGTATGAGTATGAGTATGAGTGTAAGTACTGGTACGGGTATGAGTATGAGTGTGAGTACGGGTACGGGTATGAGTATGAGTATGATTATGAGTATGAGTATGCGTATGAGTATGAGTATGAGTATGAGTATGTGTATGAGTATGAGTATGAGTATGAGTATGAGTGTGATTATGAGTGTGACTATGAGTATGAGTATGAGTATGATTATGAGTATGAGTCCCACGCCTACTGGACCTATTTTATGCTCAGCTATTCTATAAATCACGCCAAAACTACCTTTGATTTCTCTTATTTCTTTAGGTGAAGTATAGACAACTAACACACAAAACATATCTATTACAGAAAGAGTTGATGACAAACAAACATTCAAAAATATTTAATCGAAAGAATATATAGGTAGATGTCTGTTCCACTGGGCACTGCTGTCCCAGCTCGTGTAATGACGCAACTGCTGCTGCAGCAAACATTGCTGCAATTAGAAATTTCAACTCGCACTGCTGGGCAGCGGCAGGCAATCACTTTGTCGGCTCGGTGCACTGGCCCACCCACCACCGACGGTTAGATGAGACTGTTACAGCGCGGCGACTAATGAGCCATGACAGCACAATGCTCTCGGGCTTAATTCAAGCCGAGCTAAAGCGGCCGCACCCGATAAACAGACAAACGGAGGCCACAGCTGAACGAGCCAACGAGACGAACCGGAAGCGACGAATTTGCGAATGGACAAGCAGACAAATGGACGAACGAACGCTCAGACAAATAGACAGACAAACGAACAGCTCAACGAACAGATGACAAGTCAGACATTGCTAGCTGCGTGTGTTGTATAATTACTCGAGTTCAGCAGCAGCAGCTGCTGCAAAGCAACAATGCAGCAGCAGTAGAACAGCAACAGCGACGGCTGTGGTTAATGTTGCACATTTACATTGACAGCACTAGTAAGGTTTTGTTGCTGCCAATGTATTTATGCTCCGGCTGCCAACAAGTACTGCATTGCACACACACACACAAACACGCACACATACGAATTTGCAATTTAATTGCTGAAATTGCTACTTCTTTGTTCGATGGTAGCTAGTTTTGGTGCGTTTTGGCTGTTATCTCGTGCTTGCCATCATCATCTTCTGATTAGTAATTGTGATAATTAATGTTACGCATACGCCCCGTTGGCTCAATGCGTTTTCATTATGCTGTGCCATGGCGCCCGAATGCGTCTTATTGCTACATTTCAGCTAAGTATTTGTTAATTGAAAATTGCGTATAAATGTGCACGTGTGCATGCAAATTTGTGTACATTCACCTATGTGCCGGCGGCGTGCATTCATGCTGAGTCCGCAGCGGTGTGTGTGTGCTCGTGTTTAAAGCCAAGGCCTAAGCTTCAAATATGGTGGCACCAAAGCGAATAAAGCAGGCTTTAGGCGTTGGGCTTTCAGCGGGCAGATTAAGTGCAAACATAATGAAACTTTCAGTGGAATTAATTAAAATTGAATAAATAATTAGTTGGGAAATACGATTACGAAAAAGTTTCAATTCCCATATTAGGTACATAGACGGTTTCAAGTTAAACAAAAGGATGGGTTATGGAATATTGTCCAGTAGACAGGAAATAAGATTCTCAATTCGTCCATCTGACTACTGTAGCGTCTTTCAGGTTGGAGTTATGCAGACTTCGAATTGGATCTCTTAGAAAGTCTCACCTACTAAATCAAACTTTTAAATTTGCTTCGATAGGCAGGCAGAAATCAGGTCCTTTATTGTTCTATCCAAAAGATCACAACTTCTATACAATTTAGCCGGCCTCGATGGTCCAGTGGGTAGCGTGCTGGCTTCTCATGCCAAAGGCCCTAGGTTCGAGTCCTAGTTCGAGGTGTTATAAAAGCTCGTCTACTTCTATCGCTATCCACATGAAACAGATGCGAATTACAAACAAGCAATGGCAAAACCCCCAATTTGAAATAAAACTGCTAATCGCCGTTCGGAGTCAGCGTTAAATTGTTGGTCCCCTCCCCCTTCTCTTTCAAGCCTCCAAGTGTGTCTTTTACAGAGGCAGCTACCTTAACCTAACCTTACCTTAAAGTTCTTTGTGCCAAGAACCAAAAATCCTTTCCTCCCATTCGAAGTTAGTTTATTTTATCAAAATCTTATCTAAACTAACTAAATGAATTTTGTTGATAACGCCGTGCAGCATTTTTCACACCGGATAAAATCCATATGTGCGTGAAACTAGAGACCAAACATAGTAATACTGCGTACTCAGTTTTTCATTTCTACATCCTTTGTCCTGTTAAACGGACTTCAAAATTTTGAAAGGGATAAAAAATCAAAAAAAATATAAAAAATAGTTACCCTCACTAGAATATAGCGATATGCATATCGAATGAAAGAGGAAAGGCTCAAGAATTTATATAAAATTAATTTTTTATCTATTTGTAAAAAAAGGATATGAAAAAGGTCCTTTGAAAACTTTAATCCTTTATATTCTTGAAAATTTACATAGAATTTTCTTGAAAAGTAGGTATGTTAAAACCCTAAATCTCCCTGATCACTTGTCAAAATTTCATGACTCTAACGTTATTAGTTCGAAAGTTATTAAAAAAAGGCGGAAGCTGCAATTCTAATAAAGTACAAAAATTAAAATTTATTTGAGTATCAGTATTTTAAATAATAAATAGATACAAATTCAATGAAGCGAGAAAAATGAAATTTTGGCATGTGATCAAGGAGATTTTGGGTTTTAAGATACTTACTTTTCAAGAAAATTCTTTATAAATTTTCAAGAATATAAAGGATTAAAATTTTCAAAGGAGCTTTTTCATATCCTTTTTTTTTAAATGGATAAAAAATCAATTTCATTTAAATTCTTGAGCCTTTCCTCTTTCATTTGATATGCATATCGCTATATTCTAGCAAGGGTAAGTATTTTTTATATTTTTTTTATTTTTTATTTCCTTCAAAATTTTGAAGTCCTTTTAAAAGGACAAAGGATGTAGAAATAAAAAACTGAGTACGCAGTATTACTATGTTTGGTCTCTAGTTTCACGCCCCTATGGATTTTTTCCGGTGTGAAAATTTTTTTTTATTTTTGTCGCACAGTGTAATTGATTAATAATAATTTATTAACTAATTTCATACAAAAAATTCAATAAATAAACCAAAAAATCCCTAAATCCCCAAACATCACCATGCAACTATTTCGCCAGTGTTTTGATTTCGCCGTCTGCTGAATGCCGCAAATGTTAATGAAAATGAATGAGCCACTCATTGCATCGTGGTGACAGTTCTCACAGTAGGTTCCAATGTATTTTGTTGCAAACATAAAGAATTCGAGTGGCGGCGTTAATCTCCAATTTCTCAAAAAGCGCATTAACGCTACGCCACACAGTTCGAGTGGCAATTTTGGCACTTTGGCGAGTGCCGGCGCCGCCGCCGCCGCCGCCGCCGCCGCCGTCACCGCAATTAGGCGAATTAGCTGCCTAACTAACTCGGATTACTTATCGCTTGTGCGCCTCGCTAAATCGCCCATTCATGCGCGACAAATGCAAATATGAGACTCGAAATTTAATTATGCGCCTGCGCCACAGTTCATTAACCACTCGCGATGGCTTTGTGCCGGACGCCGTTTTCATTCGAGGATATTTAAATTTAATTTAAATTTGCACAACACGGTTAATAAATTCGGATAGCTGCTTAAGCACAACTTGCCGCTTATGAATTATGCAAATATTTCATACAAATAGCGGAGCCGACATTATTCGCCAAGCAGGAAATGGTTGAGGCGAGCAGTTGCAGTGCTGGGCACCACTGAAATTTGCGATAAGAACTAATGGCGCCATGGGCCGAGTCGGGTGCGTGTCTTGCTTTTGCTGAGCCCTAATGAGGCCGTCGAGCGGACATGAAGTTTTCGGGCAGCCAACAACAAAAAACTAAAATAAAAAACGAATGGCGCAAAACATGCAAATTCTATTAGCATACAAAGTGTACAGTTTATGTGCCGGCAAAAGTGTGGTATGACAAGACTAAAATCATAATATACCAAGTTTTGTATATCATCTACTTTTGTGTGTGTGTGTGTGTGTGATGACCACAATCCACCAGCAAAACGGGCCGCAAACGACAAAAAACAAAAAGCAACAATAATGTTATTTGAGAAGGGAAAGCTTGTCACATTTTATTAGCTTTTGCATGCAAATTGTTATATGTAGGAGTACATACATACATACATACCTATTTTAGTATTATATGTATATATGTAGCATTGTATTGTAAATACCTACAAACACTAAGTTGTGTGTATGTGTTTGTGTGTGTGTGCAAGTTTTGCGGCTGTTTTCATGTTAACATTAATGGCCCACATAAAGAACAGCGAAAACTTATTTGTATGCATTACAAAAAAATTTCAAACAAAAATACTCTCATATATTCTCTTCAAATGTGTGTCATGTGTGTTAAAATCAGAGACCTAAAATAATTATTATCCATATTTTTGGAAATAAAAAAATTGCTCTAATTTAAGAAATTTCTATAATTATTGCTTTATAATAACACAGTGCAACACTAAAAAAAGGGACAAGGTCAAACATGTCTCATTCGATAGAGGGCATCAGTAGATGAAAAAGTGTCAAAGGATTTTTCCCGGAATGTTCCAGTTTTTTTTTAAAATGCAGTTTAAAGATAGCGGCTTAGGGCCCCTTACTGAAACATTTCAAACATCATATCTTTTGACTCAAATGTCACAAAGGAATAATTTTTACGTCAAATGAAAGCTAATGATATGAAGCCGAAGAAACCATGTGCTTTGCTACATTCGATGTTTTTAGTAAGCAACTACGAGATATTCTGTACATAAAAACATGAATGTAGCAGTGTATAATTTTTGAAACGCTGTAGAGGCTTAACAGTGAAAGTGATTGAAATGAAGTTAATATGCAGTATAGATCTTTGAATGCTTTTTTACCAGAAGTCACTTATATAAATTTAACTCTCACGGTTTCCAGGATATTCAAGGATACAAATTTAGTTCATGTCCTTTACGTCCTTTTTCATAAAATTTTTCAAAAAGGGATATGGTTTCATCGACTTCATATCATTAGCTTTCATTTGACGTAAAAATTAAGAGTAAAGTCAAGAGATATGATGTTTTAAAAGTTTCAGTAAGGGGCACTAAGCCGCCATCTTTAAACTGCATTTAAAGAAAAATTTTAACATACCGGAAAAAATCCCTTGGTACTTTTTTACCTACTGAGGTCCTCTATCGAATGAGATATGTTTGACCTTGTCCCTCGAAATTTTTTTTGAATTTGTTGCACTGTGTAATTATTCCCAATAAGAAATTTTTTACGTCGTCTATAACTATTATCATGTAATAAATATTTTTGAGTTGCATAATAACTCTTATAAGTAACAAGTAATTATATTTTTCGTTGTCGATAATTATTATTTTGGGATTTTTGTTTTTTACATTGCTTCATAACTTTTATTTATGACTTTTTTCATTCACGTTACCCATAACTATTATTTTGAGAAATTTTTTTTTACGTTGCTTCATAACTTTTGTTTATGATTTTTTCATTTACGTTGCCGATAACTATTATTTTGAAAAAAAAAATTTTTACATTGAATTACGACATTTTGGATATGAATTGATTTTTATTTGTTTGAAATTGACAAACGCAAATTACCTGCAGAAAACTAATTTTCATCAACAACTAAACAATTAAAAATCAATTCATATCCAAAATGTGGTAAGGCAACGTAAAAAAAAATGTCTTTCATTATGATAAAATTATGGAAATAGTTATAATTGTATATTAATTAAACTATTTTATATTAAAAGCAAACATGTTTCCAATAAAATTTCCAATAAAAAACATATTTAACTTTCTACCTAATTGAAACAATTTTTGTTTTTGGTAAAAATATTTACTGAAGATAGTTTTTGATATGTTAAAGCAATGTTTGAAAAAATTCAAAAAAAAATATTCTTTTAAATTTAACCCATAAAGCACACTTCATGCAATTTAATTCTAATTGTTATTCGACCTTTTTGGAAGCCAAGGAAATAAACTGAATTAGTTATGAATGTACGATTTTGCCTAAATTTTTCTGCCAATATTTTCCGTCTAGACGTTTTCAAGTTAAAGGTCCATGGACGCAAAAAATTCCACAATTAGAGAGATATTTCCATACGATTTGGATTCAAATATATTGAAAGAAAAATTGTCCCAATGAAAAATATTCACAATTTTTGCAATTCGCATTTATATTGTTACGTAAATTTAGTTCCACTGCCCAATGCAGGCGTACTTCGTTTCTCTGAATTGTGCCCAAAATAAAAAACTTTGAATTCTTTAACAATTAGTTGTGTCCAAAAAAAAAACCGTAATTATCTTCTGAAATCTAAAATCTTTATTTATTTTTCTAAATGTATTTCATTGCCTTCAAAGTTCAACAGATTCCGGTCTGTACAACTGCGCTGTACTGCCTGACCGGAGCGCAACTCATTCTCGAAAATTGTAGCATTTCCTCGAACCGTCTCTGTCATGTTTCTGTCGAAATTACCAAGCCCCTAAAAGTAGGCAAGTAAACTGTTGCGGCTGACATATGCCACAGTATGAAATTTTTGATTTTGCAGATTTCGAAAGTTCGGACAATTTTGCCTTGAAGAATATTTCTGCCAACATTTTTGTCGTTGGATTTTGCACCGAAAAGAGTCACTGAAACATCTTAAGAAATCTTCTTTCAGTTTCTAATGGAGAGTACTCCTGTTGATCTTACCTCAGATCTATACGGATCCACAGAACCATATTAAATTTTTTTAAATTTTGTGTTTTCTTATTCAGTCCGCTTGGAAGCATAGACCCTCGACAAGGCCTTTTGTCGGCTATGCTAATCAATTGAGATTTTGCCAGGGTGGGTAATGAACCTATTGTCCCCTAGGAAAGAGATCCCGCATTTAGAGAGTTTTTCCGATGCTGATTGGTATTTAGAGCTGATAGGATTCTGATATACTTGCATAGCTTTTGTTTTACTAAGTTCGGTTTTGAATCGTTTAACAAAACGAAATTTGGGTGTAGTTGTGCCCCTTGGTACTGCAATCTCAGGATACTGGGGGGTTACTCCGTAATGCGATGCGAACATAAAATGTATCGCATTCGCACACTTAGTACTCTGAAATCCGACAATCGCATTGAAATTTTCTACTTTCGCATTTAGATTTTCCCCTTTCGCATTTGTGGCACTGCGTATTTCGATTTTAAATTTCAAAAAATTCGATTGTTTTCCTTTTTTTCAGCACTTTCGCATCGCTTTCGCTTTCGCATCGCATTACAGAGTAGACCCCCTGGTTCTTAAGAATGTCGACTTAAGAATCCCTCAGCCCCGCTATTAATACCAGTCATCCGCAGGATAGTCCTCTTCGCCAGGGTTTGTATGTGTAGATGAAGTGGTGTAAGTTTAAGAAGAACCTCCATGGATGCTATTGGACACATTCTCATAGCCCCCGTTATACATTTACATGGCAGTCTTTGGAGCTAACTGAGGGCCTTGATAGGTATGGATCTATGGTCATCTATGCTATGGATCTACAGGTCATAAAGACCCTGATGGGCTTCCTTATCGTTTCTTCAATGTATGTGTCTTTTGCAGAGCAGTTGCTGATCTAGTAAAACAACTAGATACGAGTACTTCACCTCTTGGAGTTCTATTCTTATCCCATGCAGACAGATTATAAGTGTTAGCATAGTCTATAATGTTTCTGTATCATAGACTAAAGTTAGTTATAAAATAATAAATTTATAAAATAAAGACATTTTTGATGAGCCTTTTGCTTCAAACAATGTGTGCCAGTGAAATCAAACTGAAATGCGTTTCTAGAGGAACAGAGAGGAACAACAACGCCTTGAATCGAAAAGTAAAAGTAAAAAGTTTTCAAAGCTATTTAAAACCCCTGAGCTATGGCAACACTGGTGCCAATATCTCAAACACTGTATTAACTTTTTACTGAATTTGCAATTTTGTTTCCATTATTTTTTATTACATTTGTGTACTTTTTATACAATCAGGCATTGACGGAAATAACTCAATACTCGTATGGCAACACTGGCAATGCATAATCGAATCACATTATTTGCCCACTAAATCCCCAAACATATTAAAACCAATTTCCCACTGGGCATTGAGATGTACATTTGCTCAGCGTATGTGTGTGTGCGTGTGACAACAAATACATATACGTCTACTCTCGCGAAGCTTTATGCCATGGTTTCTGTCATTTTTTGTCATTTTTATTGCAGTGTTGCCACATACCTGAAATGATTTTCTTCTAAATCTTAAAAAAAAATTAAATTTGATACTGAAAATTAAAAATATTTTTAAAAATTTTGTTTCTTCATATTTTTTGCCAGTATAAAATAAGGAATTAAAATTCTCAAAAAAAATTCTCCTACATTTTTTGGTATCAAAAATATTAAATTTGATACCGAAAATTTAAAATATTTTCTAAAATTGTTTTTCTTTGTATTTTCTGTCAACATAAACTAAAGGATTAAACTTTTCATAAAAAATTCTCCTACATCTTAAAAAAAAGCTAAAATTTGCTCTTAAAAATTTAAAATATTTTCTACAATTTTTTTTTTAATTCCCATAAAAAATTCTTCTAAATCTTAAAAACAGCTAAAATATGATCCTAAAAATTTAAAATGTTTCCTAAAAAATTTTTTTTAATCATTGTAGTCATTATAAATTTAGAAAGTAAACTTTTCATAAAAAATAAAAATATTTTTAGTTTTTTGTAGACTTTTTATTCATACAACTTCAACTTAACAACAACTTTCCACAAACTGAACATATAAAAAATGAGAATGGTATGAAATTCGCTTTTGTAGACTTCCTTCATTCAATGCATAAACTGAACACTGAAACATAAAATTTAATTAAATTTAATTAGACACTTAAGCTTTCAATATTCAAGGCTTTAGAGCCACTAATGATGTCCAATGTATCCAATCAAAATCTCTTAAAATTTCTCCCAAGCAATTCTTCCTCCTGAAAAATTCCCCAAAAAGGCCAAGAATCTCCTAAATCTAAAAGAAAATCTCCTGATCTGGCAGCACTGTTCTATTGAACATTTGCCATATTTTGCCACTGCATATCATAAACGATTTTCAGTTCAAACGCAAAACAACTGCCAACTGCCGGCACAGACAGCGAAGCCAGAACGTTGCCGCGTCATTTCACTTTAGTCGCATTCGACTGTGTTTGTGGTTGTGAAGCTGCGCGACGCTGTGGTGGCAGTTTTCTAAAAGGAAATTACAATTTTCGTGCATTTCCGTTCGTGCAGCAATTGAATGGATCGCTTCGACTGCCACTGGCGTTGCCATACTGCGGCAATTTATGCATTTCATGCGCTGCGACCATATTGAAAAAAACCCAACATTGCATTGAAATGCACTGTAATTCATTAATCAAATCAAATGCTGCTCGCAAAAAAACGCAACCAAAATCCAATGAGATGATGAAGCGTTCTACGTATTTTTTAGACAATATTCGTTCGAGTGTTGCAGAGCAAAATTGTTGGCGTACACCAAACGAATTTATATTCCGATTTTCTGCAGTTGCTTGCCATGCAGTCAGTTGCAAAATTAAATAAATTAATGCAGAGATACGCTTACGTCGGCCGCATAAATACGCGCGACCGCCAAACGCACTCAGTCGAACGACGAGGGCCACAGGCCGCCAGCGCGTCCCGCTGCCGCAGCGAGCAAAAGCAACTCGGATTAATGTCAAAAAGTCGCCTGCACAGCCCAAAGAGATATGAAACAGCAACAGGAAAAGGCAAAGCGCCGCGTAAAATGAGCGTCACCAAAGCCACCGCAGTCATTGCAACACCCAAAAAATTAACACACACACACGAATGCGCACTTACTTACACACACACACACACACACACACATAAAAACAGAGATGAAGAGAAGCTGCAAAAATACGGCAAAGTGCAGAAATAAAGCGAAAACAGCAGCAAAGTAAAATGAAAATTTATTACTTGTCAGATACTGGTTGAATATTTGCATAAGCGCCGACGAAACGAAATGCAAAAACTTGCTGACGCTCGACCTCGACGTGCGCGAAAAAGTGTAAAATAAAAGTTGAAGGCAAAGCAAAAAAAAACTGAAATTAAACAAACAACAGAAAAAATGCCCAACCAAAAAAAAAAATAAGAAAATGTCGAAAAAACAAGTTGTCAAAAAGGAAAAGTGTAACTAAAGGAAACAACAACAACAACAGGAACACACATGCAGCAAAACAATGTCAACGGCGGGACATCGAAACTTCCCAGCACATGGAATAGTGAATTAGTTTCGTAAGCCAAAGCCACAAAAACAATGTCGAAAGACACAATTCTGGACTGTGGTTTGATTTGGCATCGGTTTTAGAGATGTTGTGTTGCCGCAGTTGTACTAATATTCAGCAAAGATCTATAGCAGTGTTCTACTCCTGCAGTCAGTCTTCTACTCCTTCAGTCAGTCTACTCCTTCAAGTAAGCACCAATTTTTGTTAGCAAAGCCACAACAACAATGTTGAAAAACACAACTGTGGACTGTGGTTTGATTTGGCATAAGTTTTAGAGATATTGTGATGCTGAAATTGTACAAATTTTCAGCAAAGATTTATAGCAGTCCTTACGCCTTCAGGTAGGCACCTATTTTCATCAGCAAAGCCACAACAAAAATGTTGAAAGACACAACTGTGGACTGTGGTTTGATTTGGCACCAGTTTTAGAGATATTGTGACGCTGAAATTATACAAATTTTCAGCAAAGATCTTTAGCAGTCCCTAGGCCTTCAGGTAGGCACCTATTTTCGTCAGCAAAGCCACAACCACAATGTTGAAAGACACAACTGTAGACCGTGGTTTAATTTGGCATCAGTTTTAGAGATATTGTGATGCCGCTAATGTCTTTACGGATTCAGGTAGGCATTTCAACTTCTTAATGAAGGAAAGTAGCTCTGAGATTCCAACTTTTGCCAGATCCATCCGTAATCTTGACCCATCTCGGCGTAGTCGGCATTCCTGCAGAGTTGATCAGTGGCAGAGGAAATGTTGTATCCTTTCTACATCTTCCTTATCTGCACAGCTTCTTCAGATGGGGGAAGAGGGGGAGAAGATCTGCAGTTTTACGCCGAATTCGAACGACAGTTTTTTTTTCAATTTTTTAGGGAATTGAACCCAGGGTTTCTGGTATGAGAAGCCGGGAAGTAGATTTTGGCTCGTATTTTCCTCAAGGAAAGCAAGGGCCAAATATTAGTTTGAAAATAAATATTAATAAATATATAAATAGATATAAATAAATATATTCAATATTAGTTGACTATCAATCAAGTATGTTGCCTTTGGTTAAGGTCTCAAGCAAGCTTTCTTAACACTAGAATACCCAGCCAATCCAAACATCCTTAAATGCTCACATTGAATTATATCACAAAATAGGTGTAACAATTTTGAGAATAAAATTTTCAGTTTCATTCAGTTCAATTAAATAAAATTAATTAAATAAATTAAGTAAAAAATAAAATAGTAAAAATCATGAAGGATTTTCGATCAGAAAGCCATGCAATAAAATAATAAAAGACCTCCATGGAGTCATTTTGACTCCCTTGTGTATTCTAGTGTTAAGCAAATAGCCGTAAAATATGCATTGTTATGAGATTTTAATTGAAAGTTTCGAAAGTAGAGACTATTTTCCGTTGGGTATTCTGGGGTTAAACTGGACTGACAAGTACCCAACAAAGTGTCTTTCACTTTTTCGATGTTTTCATTATTTGGAAAAAAAACAATAAGCTGGACTATTGATTACTGAACAAAATGTCTTTCACTTTTCGATGTTTTCATTACTTAAAGAAAGCAATAAGCTGGGCTGGCGATTATTAAGCAGAATGCCTGTTCCTTTTTTCGATGTTTTCGTCACTTTAAGGGACCGAAATGGCTGGACTTGCGATTACCGAGAAAGGAGACTTTTATTTTTTCGATGTTTTCATTACTTAAAGTGGGCGATAAGGTGGGCTGTCTATTACCGAGCACAATGTCTTTCATTTTTCTATGTTTTAGTCACTCAAAAGGGGTAATAAGCTGGACTGGCGATCACAGTGAGCACAGTGTCTTTCAAAATTTCGTTGTTTTTTTTACTTAAAGAAAGCAATAACCTGGACTGACGATTACTGAGCACAGTCCTTTCACATTTTCGATGTTTTCAACACTTTAACGAGCAAACGGTAATTACCGAGTTCAATGCCTTTCACTTTGTCGATGTTTTCATAATTTAAAGAGCGCTATAAGCTGGACTGGCGATTACCGAATACAGTTTCTTTTACTTTTTCGATGTTTTCATTACTTAAAGAGAGCAATAAGCTAGATTGACATTTACCGAGCAGAGTCTCTTTCACTTTTTCGATGTTTTTATTACTTGAAGAATGGAATAAGCTGAATGGGTAATTACCAAGTTCAATGCCTTTCACTTTTTCGATGTTTTCATAATTTAAAGAGCGCCATAAGCTGGACTGGCGATTACCGAATACAGTTTCATTTACTTTTTCGATGTTTTCATTACTTAAAGAAAGGAATTAGCTGGACTGGTGATAGCTTAGAACAGTGTGTTTTACTTTTTCTATGTTTTTATTATTTAAAGGAAGGAATAAGCTAAATTGGCACTTTCCAAGTTCAATGCCTTTAACTTTTTCGATGTTTTCATAATTAAAAGAGCGCCATAAGCTGGACTGGCGATTACCGAATATAGTTTCATTTACTTTTTCGATGTTTTCATCATTTAAAGAGAGCAATAAGCTGGACTGACAATTACCCATCACAAAGTTTTTCATTTTTCGATGTTTTCATCACTAAAAGGAGACCAACAACTAGACTAGCAATTACCGAGGTCAGTGCCTGTAATTTTGTCGATGTTTTAATCACTTAAATTAGGTAATATTTTTATCAATAAAGAGGTTGAAAGTAGTCCAAGATGAAGCTTGTCCATGTCTATTTTTCGGTCAAAACTTTAACGCTTTGTAACACTCGCAAGTCCGTAATTTTTAACAAGTCTTTTCTATTTGTTTCAACTAATTGGCAGACAGAATTTCATACAAAACATTAAAACCGTTGCTGCAAAATTTTTTTTTTTAAATTTCCTTCACGGTTTACAAAAATCAAATATGTTGCTATGTTGAACTGATTCGACAGATTGTGTTCATATTTTCTACAGCAGTATTCAGTCAAATAAGAACATAAAGAATTTAATAAAAAATATAATAAGAGACATTTTTTTACAAATTACAATTTCTGGGTACATTTCTGACAGTAGTTTTATATGGAAAATTGCGTCGAGCGAATGAAACGACTGTTGTTTGCGAGCATAAATTATGTGAATGATACGATTCAGCATCTCTGCCATTTGACGGTGGAGCGCAACGTTGGGTCGACAATTTACTGGCTTGAAGCGTAATGCAAATGGCGAAAGTGCACTGAAACTCCGCGGACATGCATAAAAGACAGCAGCGAAAGTTGACTGCAATGACACTGCGCATAAATGAGTGCTGTGTATGAGTGTGTGTGTGTGTGAGTGTGTAAGTGAGTGCATGCCGTAAGTTATATGCAATGCTTAAGCAACGCACTGCTCGGCAGTGTTGACATTGACAGCACATTGCATGCTACTTGCAGGCTTTATTGTTGTTGCTTTTATTCATTTTCCAGCAGCGCGTCACCACTTGTGGCACAAAGAAGCGACTCGACTCGACTCGACTCGACTCGAATCCATATGCACGTTGTGGCGGCACATCATCGCTGTCGCTGTGTGGCATGTGGCAACACTGTCGACGCACGTTGGCTGCCACAAGTTGCGTGACATTGCAACTTTAGCAGCGCTGTCAGGCCATTTATTTATGTTTTTTTATTTTTGTTCACAATTGTATTCATATGAATTGCCAACTGTTTGTTGTTGTTGTTGGTTTTTGTTGAAGTTGCAAACTTCAATTAAATTAAATTTAATTGCAATTCGCATGACCTACAAACCAGCTTAAATATTGCAGGCAACGGCACGCGCATAAACGCATTTACTAATACAAACACAGACACACACACACACACATGCACACAAATATATGAAAGATGAGTTGTAAGAACTTTTGAGAGTAGTTCGTTTAATTTCAGGGCAACAGCTCAAAGCCACCTCACTGCATGCAAACGTCAGCAATACGTCTACAGACACACACACACACACACACGAAAACGAACACAGGCAGCCATGGACACGAACATACTTAAGGGCTTATAAAGTAAGCCCACAGGCACACACACCCACACACATGGACGTTTGTATTAACTTGGAAAATTGCTGAATATGCAAATGACAACTTAATGCTGCCAGCAACAGCCACAGCAGCAGCGACACCGACTGTGGCAGCAACATTGAAGGCGGCATAAAAAGCAAAGCGTTGCCACACTCACACACACACACACACACAAACACTTGGCCAGCCATTTTGTGTGCGCTGACACACTTACGGCCGCCTCCCGTTCGGCGTCTGCGTGCGTGGCTGTTGCTGTTGCTGATGATGCAGCAAAATGAGTGACAAACTGACTGCACAGCACAAAACACACAACGACGCCGGCTCGGTGCTGCGTTCATTGGCGCTCTGAAGGCATTGGCGCGCCAACGTTGCATGCATTGCGTTGCGCTTCGGCATTGCCTGACTGCGCCGTTTTGCAGCTTCGGTGAAATTTATGCACTTTGACAAGTGAAAAATTATAACACGCCGAATTGTAACACTCTGTGCGTGAGTGTGTGAGTGTGTGTGTGTGTGTGTGTGTGTGTGCTGTGGCACTTTAGCAGCTTTGCAGCCGCTGACGTTGCTGTTGTTGCCACTGTTGCTGCTGTTGCAGCTTCATTTAATCTTAAATGACCCAAAAATTTGTTGACTAAGTAGAATCAAGCAGCACAAGCAAACACAACAACAAATGACGCAAATAAAACAAAATTTTCACAAAAAATATGACATTTAATTTGTATTCGGGCAGCAAAGTTGAAATGGCTGACACTTTAAGAACACTTCTGTTTATGAAAAATATTGCAATATGAAATATTTATAAAATTTATGCTCAATGCAGATAGCGACGTATGAATTTAAGTGCAAAATATTCATGAACCAACTTTCACGGATGTGTTGGAAGTTGTAAAGTTTTACTGAACATTCAAGTTGAAGCATTTTTGTTTTAGCAAAAGAAAACTATTAAGTTCAGTTAGGTTAAGGTTGAGTTTAAGAACGAATTTTTCTTCAAGAAAAAAATTTTCTCTCAGTAGAAAACGTGTTGGAATGCGTGGCATGTCTTCTTGAAATGCAAGAAAAAAAGCTTTTTTTGTTTTTTTTTAAGTCAAGCTTCCTTTAACGAGTTGGCTTTCCTACTAAGTTGTAAAGTTTTGCATAACAGTAGAGTTAAAACATTTTTCTTCGAGCAAAAGAAAACTATTTAGTTTTCTTAGGTTTAGGTTGATTGTAACATGCAATTTTTTTTAGGAAAACATGTCTTGTTTCTTTGTAGAAAACGTCTTGAAAGAAACGTCTCGCAAATTAAAAATATTTTGTTTAGTTAAGTTCAAGTTGAATTTTAGAACCAAGGTCTCTTCAAGAAAATTTTTTTTTCCACAGTAAAAAAAACGTGTTGGAAGGCGTAGAACAAATCCTTGAAATGCAACGAAACAAGAAAGATGTTTCTTATTGTAAAACTGTATTCTACAGTCAAGCTTTCCTTAGTGAATTTGTAAACAAAGCTTTCTGACGTGAAGTTGTAAATTTTTGCCGAGTTGACTCATTTCAACTTGAGTTGAAAAATTGTTGCTCACACAAATAGAAAATTTTCAGTTAGTTAAGCTTCGTTTGAATTTTAGGTGCAATTTTTGTTCAACAAAACAAGTGTTCTATATTTAGCATTTCTTGAATTGCGAGGACTAAGAAGGTTTTTGTTGTTGTAAAATTATATTTTACAGTCAAGTTTTCTTCAACGAACTTCTATACATACATCGAAGCTTCCCTACTTTGAATTAGGTTCAATAATGCAGCTGCATTTTTTTTATACTTTAAGAGCATGAAGGGTAGAATAAAAAATTTATTCAACTAATTAACTAATTAAAATTTAAATATGAAATTAAATTTCCTTAGCATCCTTTCTTCTCTACAACAAACAAGTTTCCATATATCAATTTTTTCTTTACAAGGAACAAATTTCTACATATCGTTTTTTTCCTCTAGAATGAAAACATTTGTCTATTGGAAATTTAAATTTCATGCAGTTTTGCGTTTTGTTGACTTTACAATAAATTTTCACGTAGCGATTTTTTCTTGAACAAACAAAATTAAGGGGGGTTTCTACCTTGTGCGGTGAAAAAAATCGATTTTTTTTTCATGCATTTTTGGATTAATACATGATTGTAGAATACGCTCCCAAAATTTGAAGTTGAAATCTTTCGAATTACGGAAGCAATTTATCGAAACAGGTAGCGGTGTCGAGCGCGCCGAGCCGCTGAAGCAAAACTTTGAACGCGTTTTTCTCAAAACTACATTTTTTGACCTTGCGGAAGTGATTTAGGCCACACGAGTTGAGCAATAGCTACGAAATTTTAAACAGTCATTTATCAAGGTCTTAGCTATGGCACGAACTAGGATCTTCAAGAAATAATAATTTTTTCTCATTAAAAATAGAAATTTGTATTGAAAAAAGTAGGTAAAAATTGAGTTTTTTAGTCAAAATCGCATATTTCCTTCATATTTCATTTTTTTTTTTAAATCCTAGTTCCAGCCATAGACAAAAGGATACAGAATAAGAAAAAATTTCATTTTTGTGTTTCAAGTCATCTCAAACAGCGGCAGGACTTCCGCGAGTAAGGAAGTCCTGCCGCCATTGCTCGATGGCCCCCTCCCCCCCTTTGCATATTTTATCTTGAAACTTTTTTTACTTGTACAATAAACATATACCTACATCTGAAAAAATCCATCCAGTGTTTATCTTAAAAACCTTCCCATCAACAATTTTCCAAAAAAAACATGTTTTCTCGGCCGCACAAGGTAGAAACCTGCCTTAATCTCAGCAATTTTTGTTCGCAATGTAATGAATTTTTCAAATAATTTATTTATGTTTATTAGTGTCTGACCAAAGGAGGATTTTTGGCGGAAGCCGAGTATTCGGCATAACTTACATATTCGGCCGAAGCCGAATATTCGGCTTAACTAAAATATTCGGTCGAATACTAATAACATTTTTTTAATTTTTTAAGGAAAAACTGATCACATTGAGCCTTTCTTTCTTTATTTATTTCTTTGTTGCACTTAAGAATTAGTAAAGGAAACGTAAATAAAAGAAAAGTAAAAAAACCAAAAACAGTCATAAAGTTCAGTTTCTAACAAAAAAAAAAACAACAATTCAGCTGCAATCTTGATATCCGAAATATCAATAAAACCCGATATTTGATCAAATACTTCGAAACAGAGCTAAAGTATTCGGCTATTTTGGCCAAAGCCGAAGCAGAAGATTTAAGATTGGCCGAATAAGCCGACGACCGAAGCCGAACACGAATATTCGGTGGAACACTAACGGAAATCAATGAAATAGTAAAAAATATTTAGGGAATTCACAGAAAAAAAATATGAGGATAGGTTAAGCTGGTTGGCCTTTGGGTCTGTAACAGTAAACATTCGATCAAATAGGAAGGAGGGACGACTGGGTCCATTAATGGTGATGGTTAAGGTGATGATCCTGGCACGGCCAAAGTCGTGTCTAGTCCAGCGGTAAATGGCGTTGAATCTGACTAAAGAACAACGAGTAGGAGCCCGAGTTAGGGGGCTCCGAGTGAAGCAAGGTAAGCAGTGCCGAAGTTGGCATGGTGCGAAAAGACCCAGTAATCAAAATGGCCGCCATTCTCTTGACTTTGCCAAGAAATTTCAGGTTGACAGTCTACGCTACGACCGGCCACCGGAATATGGTATAACTCGACGAACTCGAACTTAGGTTGAAGGTTCAATCCGAAAGGGGTCCTAGCGACATTGCTAAAGGTTCTTTTAATGTCAATAAACGCAGGAAGTGTGAACTCTTGTTTGTCAAAGATTTTTCAAAACATTCCAGATGCGCTATTCTGCATTTTCCACAGACCTGTCTAGTTCAGACAACAGAGCCGCATTAATTAAACCCTTATATGAAAATTAAGAATCCTTTCCATAGATTTAAGTAGAAATGACAACAGACTAATTGGTCTTTAGTCCTTAGCCTTGTGAGATGTGGCGCTTTCGCCGCTTCGAGACATGATGCCTCAAAATAGTTCTCAAAGATAGGTTTCATTGGTTGTTGCGGAGCCAAACAACTTTTTCATCGTCATAATAATTCTTGACTATTTTACTGAAATTTGTTGGAAGAAAATTTAATTTTATTAATTTTTTATTAATTTTTTATTTTATTTTCTAGAAAATTTAAGTTGAACTAAATTTTTTAATTTTTTTTGTAAGACTTTCTGTGTCATTTTGATAACTCTGAGTGTTTGACCTCAAAAAATTGGTTTTTTGTTTTTGCAAATTAAAATTAATTTTGCTTAATGAGAACAATGCAAATTGAAGCTCAATCAATGTTTTCTTTTTTATTATTATTTTTTTTATTATTATTATTTTTATTATTATTACTATTTATATATTTACTTTAATATTATTTTAACTTTATTATTATTATTTTATTCTTTACAAATTTAAACCAATTGTTTTTTATTACTATTTTATTAGTATTATTATTATTTTTTTAATTTTTTTTAATATTCATTTATTTATTTATTTATTTACCTATTTATTTATCTATTTATTTATTTATTTATTTTAATATTATTTTATTCAAATTATTCAATTTATTTAAATTCAAAAGAGCTAACAAAGCGAGTGAACACAAAACTTTCGAGGCTAGGTAAATTTTCGCTTTTTATGTAAATTTTTTCAATTAAAGAATTTTACTATATTTGCATTTCATGTTGGTTTTTTTTTTAATTTTTATTATTATTTATTTATTAACTTTTTTATTTTAATCTTATTTTATTTTTATTATTATTACGTTATTTTTTACAAATTCAAAACAGCTAACAAAGTGAGTGAACACAAAACTTACGTGGCCACGCCTTTTAGGGTAAATTTTTTTAATTGAAGAATTTTACTATATTTTCATTTGTATTTTTTTTAGTTTTTGTGAACTCATATTCAATGCGTTGCATGCATTTACTGTGCTTGCCATAGTTTTTAGTTAGAGTGAAAAAACTTGTCATTATAAAAATGTCACATTTTTACAAACAGTTTTTATTTTTTCATTTGCCTTTTCATCATGCAACATTTCTACTGCCACCAAAATGTATTACAATTATGTGACTTTATTTATTTATTTATTAAAAATTTTTTTTTGAAAGCTCACATCAGTTACTCGCACTATGGTCACCCCAAATGTCATACGGCCTCAGCAGCAACTGGCAACTGTAAATATAAAATATTTCCATACAAATTCAGCTACAAAGCGGCTTAACCTTTTCCCCTCACCACCTAATGGCCCTTCTGCCATTATTCTCATCCTACCAACAGCTGTTTCCACCCCCCACCCCCATGCTGTGGGGTCCTGCATGCTTTTCTCGATGGTAGTTTGTAGTAATTCTTCTTTGCATTCTATAAATCTTTTACATTTTCCGTATGCAAGCGGCCTTCACCCCTTTTTCATAGCACAATGTTTCAAATAATTTTACTTTGCATTTTGTATCTGTGTTAACCTTCGGTGAAAGTTCGTTAAATAAGAAGCGGACGCGCTTCTCATAACCGTTGACATTGATGTGGGTAGATTTTGACGCAGTCAGCTACCCAGCAATGCTTCTTTCCAACTCAACCGAACCTTCTATTTTGCAGCTACAACGTTGTATTTATTTGTATGAATGCCGACATACACACAAACCGACACACACACACACACACACAGGCACACAGAGATAAGCAGAAGCACATATTTTGGTTGGCTGAAGTAAAGTATTTCAAGGATGCTTCGGGTGAAGAATGCGATACGTTTTTTTTTCCTGCGCTCTGTTGTTGCTGCTTTGTGGCGCAACGTGCTGCCATAGTTGCTGTGTTGTAGTTGAGTGTGTTTGTGTTTCTTGAGACTGAGGGCTTCGCGAAGGCACGGGGGATGATGAGTAATTCGGCGCGTTCGCTATGAAGATGTCAAACCTTCTCGCCTTTAGAATTTTTCACCAATCTGCTTTGACTTCGTTTTGCTTTCACTTTTCTTTGCTTAGTTTTTGTTTGGGTTTTTGTATTTTTTTTAATTTTTTTATTTTTGTTTTTTTGGTTTGGTTTTTATTAAAGGATCGCGGAGTGTGTGCGCGCACAAAAAGTTTATAATTAAAATACTTTGCCGCACACTTCCCGGCTGCCAAACACAACGCGCGCTGTGCTTTGTTTTCGCTTTCGCATTTCTTACTTCGTTGCCATAGTTGTCATTGTTGTTGTTATTTTTCTTTTGGCATTTTTATTTCCTTATTGTTTCTTTTCTTATTGTTTATCTATGCACTGCAGTGAGTGCTTTATTGTGTTCACATTTTAATTAATTAAATTTAGAAGACTTTTTCGTTTGACGCCAACAAAATTTATCTTCTTCAAATATGGACAACAATCTGATTTTAACGCTGACAACAACAATGCCAGCATCCTTTTTCGCGCCCCACCACTTCACTGCTCTGATTATTTGATGTACTTTGGCGGGTTTTATTACTGCATTCAATTGTGGGCTGAGCACTGAAAATATTTTCTTATATGGCTCTCACACATAAACAGTGTTGCTGCCGTCCAAATTGCCATCGTCCTTGCCCTCCTTCCACACCGAAACACACACACACACACACAGAGACAACATGCAATTCTACATGAAATCTGCGCTCGTTTGGATTGTCAAACAACACGAACGAGATGCTTTTTAATTAAATGCATATTTGATATGTGCTAACAGTGCATTAAAAACATGCAAATAAAAGATTGGCAAATAATGGAAAAAAATGCGCGAGAACAAAAACAAAGGCGGCAAAAAAGCAGCTACAAATATGTTGCACACTGTAGCGTGTTAAATTGGAAATAAAGTGGGCCAGGCAACATTCAACGCGAGAAAGAGGTGGCTGGCGCTGTGAACAGTGCAAATATTGAATTAAATGTTGCGCATACGTCATGCTGTGCGCGCAGCGATTGTTTGCGCGCTGCCTTTGTTGGCAGATGGCAATTGTAGCTTTTGCAAATTTGTTATTGTAAGCGCATGCCAGTGCATGTGTGTGTGTGTGTGTGTATGTGTGATTGTGCGCGCAGTCAAACATGCATTCTACATGTGTCGGTCGGCGTGTGGCAGCAACACAAAGTGCAAGGCAATCCCAATTTCTGATTAAAATCACTTAAATTGCATTTACAATAAGGTTTTTTAATTTATTGCTCTACGACTGGGGGTGTCAGTTGTGCTTAAAATGTTTTATGTATGCACTTAAAAATCATTAAAAGAAAATACCATCAGCAAGGATTCAGAACTTGATTGCAATATGTGCAACGCAGACACAAAGTGCTGAGGGATTTTTCTGCAATCGCACTAATTATAAAAGCGTAAAGTGGGACTTATACAGGGACTGGTGGCATGAATTTTATTATTTCATTAAAATAATCTATACTCTAATGTAAAGTAATAAATTTGATTTTTGAACAAGTGCAAAGTTAAACTCTTCTTCAGTTTGGACTTATTTTTGGCATTTAAGTAAAATGTTGAACTTTGATGTATTCAGAGACGTATAATAGAATTTTATGGCCAATATTTTTGTGGTGTATTTCTTCCTTGAAAATCCTATTTCAAAGCACATTTTTTTGGCATTTTAGAAAAAAGGGTCACATTGACCCACAAAAATTGGAGTCAGATGGTTAAAATGTTCCACAAAACTGTTGACCGTAGTATTTCACATCGAAATGCTAAACACATAATTTTTTTCATTGGCATTTTAGGAAATAAGGGTCAAACTGACCCATAAAAATAGGAGCTAGAGGGTTAAAATTTTCCACAAAAATATTCCCCGAAGTATTTTACATCAAATTGCTGACCACATAATTTTTTACATTGGCTTTTTAGGAAAAAGTGGTCAAATTGACCCACACAAATGAAAGCTAGAGGGTTAAAATGTTTTACAAAAATGTCCTTCGTAGTAATTTACATCAAATTGCTGAACTCATGACATACTTAAAATGTAAGACTATATGGTTTTCGCATGCCAATTTAACACAGGAATGCGGAAAAGGTGTAAAACTTGGACCCTCCTAAACAAAATTCAAACGCTGTAAGAACTTTCTTATTTTGGAAAACAATTTTATTTTGTTAATAAATGTTATTTCTGATTTTAAGTAATTTTCCCAAGTCTGAACTCAATGGGCCCAGTAAATCATAATTCTCTTTGTTAACCCCGTCAAATTTTCATGAACAAATTTGTCTTGTTTGTGTTTTTGAGGTCGTTCGTTTCATTAAATCATGCTTTCCCAGATTTTTATTTTCAAAAACCTGAAAAACCCCGGTCGAACTATTTCATATTTGAAGCACTTTCAGCATGTTTGAAGTCAGCTTGGAACTTTAAGTTATGTTTTTCTTTACAAACTTCTTAACCCTTTGAAGACCATGGCATGTTTTGATGGAAAAAAAATAAAAATACCTGTCTTATTATTTCTCTTTTCAAGCACTTCTCATGTTTCTCAATACAAAATTGTATCCCATCGTTGACCCCATCAAATTTTGATTTTCGAAAAAATTAAAAACACGTGCCTTACTATTTTCAATGTGAAGTACTTTCACCAATTTTGAAGTCAATAGGCCCACTAATTCATGTTTTCTCACAGCTTCTTCTAGCAAACTCTTAGCCCATCGTTGACTCTGTCTGATCTCCGAAAAAATAAAAACACGTGCCTAATTATTTTTGATTTCAAGTGTTTTTACCAATTTTATCAAAAGTTCCATTTATTCATATTTTGTCACAATTTTTTCATAAAAACTCTTAACCCAATGTTGACACTGCTAGATTTTTTGTGAAACACTCGGGTCGAATTATTCTTCACTTCAAGCACTTTCACCAAATTTGAAGTCAAAAAACCCATTAAATCATATTTTTCCTAACAGTTTTTAACTCATTGTTGACCCAGTCAGATTTGGATTTTCGAAAAAATGAAAAACACATATCGAATTATTTCACATTTAAAGTACCTTTAATAAGTTTGAAGTCAAAACGATCAACAAATCTGGTTTCTCCATACAAACTTTTAACCCTTAGTGTACCATTTTAAGTTTTGATATTCAAAAAATTAAGAAACAGGTAGGGAATTATTTTTGATTTCAAGTGTTTTCACCTATTTTGAAGTCAATAGGCCCGTCGGTTCATGATTTTTTTAATGGTCTGCCTGTATATGAATCTTAACCCACTGTTAACCCACTCAAAATTTAGATTTTCGGAAAGACAAACTCGTGTCGAATTATTTTTGATTCAGAGTACTTTAACCGAGTTTGAAATAAATAGGCCCATTAAACCTTGTTTCTTCATAAAAAACCTTAACCCATGCTTTGCCCCTTTTGACCCCAGTCTTCAAAAAAATCACGTCTTAGCGCATTCAAATTGAATGTTTCATGTTCATGTTTCATTTCATGTCTCATTTCAGGTTCAGCTTCAGCGCTTTGGGCGTTTAGGCGCTGATGAATGAGTCCCTCGGTCAGGACTAACAATTATTTGTATATACTTAGATTAAATATACCTATTTGTATTTTTACCCCTGAAGCACAAATGCGACACACGCTACTGAATAAATATTAAATTGCTCACCCCAGTCTACGAGTTGATAAAAACTTGTCTACAAAAGTTAAGAACAAAATCCATTGAACTACGGATTCGATTGTTCCTCTGTCTACATTGCTAGCGCCATAAGTGTAAGTAAAGAGTAAAGAGATAACTTTATGAAGTAATATTTGAACTATACCAAAAAGCCTTGGAGTGGTTTTCTACGTTAGGTAGCTAACAACGACTGCGAGCTCGCTGAATTCGCGCTGCCTTCTTTCCAACTTTTATACAGAACAATCAAAAAGTATGACACTGGCCATTAAACCAATAACACCCGACTTAATCTTCAATAAGAAAGTGTCCCATGAACAGGAAAAAAAATAGTAGGGAAATGATAGGGACTACAAGTCTTCTTCGGCTAGAGAACTTATTAGACTTTCCCTTCTATTCCCCAAAGAATTTAATCTTTCCAACACTAATCTAGGGCGGCTGCAAAGAATGAGTTCGAGTGTTTCATACTCGTCTTCTTCTCTGCACCTTCTGCTGAAAGGATTCTGGAAGATTCTCAGGAGATCGCTCTGTAGACCAATTGACCAGCGACTCGTGATCACTGCCGTCAACCTAGAATAGTGATCACCATTTGGCGAAATACGGCTAAACGAAAATACGTCGGAGACATTCTTACCATCTAGAGACATTCTTATGAGATTTTGACAGCAGATCGTATGTTCTACGGGAATTGTAACGAGAATGGAAAGATTTCGACACCTACTGTTCGCTACTCGCAAGAAGTAGTCCTATATCTGTCTTAGTTGTTGTGTGTCCATTCCAGACCCAATTTAAATAGCATAGATTTTTAACCCCTTGAGTAGCTTTGTTTCACATTTTCAACTACCACTATTCACCTCTGTGCACTAAAACTGCAATTTCAACATGTGCCGTTTAAATATTAATCAGAAAAACAAATTCCAACAAAGTTAGTCTGCTTCTTTGGTGGTTTTCAAGTGGCGTCTAAGACGCAGCAACAACTGCAGCTGCGGCTTTTGGCCAGCTGGTGCCTCGTTAAAGCTTTTCACACGCTTTTCATACGTATTAAACATTTCCAATTAGTAGTAAAAACTTAACTCATCAAAAATGCAACAAGGCCGACACCACAAAGACGGCAACAGCCAACAGTGCAAAGAGTGCAAAAACTACGACAAAGAAGTCCGACCACTTTGAACGATACTGTGCCAAGAGAAGCGTACAGAAGGCCTCAAGTGGTTAAAGAATTTTTTTTGTTGTTGTACAATGGTTGGACTTTGGTGGTTTTTGTCAAATTTGTTCAACCGAATGTGGGTTCCTTTGTTAAGATTGCATTCAGTTAAATGTTTAAAATGAAAAAAAAACAGGTCAATGATATATAAAAAATTTATATTTTCATTTGACAACTGCGGAAAATACGAGTATGTTTTGAAAATAATTGAAACAAGTAAAAATATTCAACAATTAAATAACTTAAAAAACTATTAAACTATGAATTAAAATAAATAAAAATACCAACAGAAGAAATATAACCACAAAATTTAATTATTCAAACTGCAAAATAGAAACAAATCAAAACCATAAAAGGCAAAATTGAATATAAAAAATAAAAAATAACATAAAAAAGAAAAAATATAGATGGGCTAAAAATATAAACTAATTAGTAGAAAAAAAATATGATTTTAAAAACAAAAATTTAAAAGCAAACAAAAAAGTTAACATTAACCTAAAACTACAAATAGAAGTTTACATTCTATTTGAAGTAAAAATTACAATAATAGCAAAAAAGATTAAAACTCAAATTACAGCAAAAAAAATTAAAAAATTTATATTAACAAATATAAATATAAAATTAAACTAAAATAAAAATAATAAAAATATAAATAAAATTAAAATTAATAATGAAATTAACATTAACACAAAAATAAAAATACAATTTTGTTTAAAGCAAAATTTCAATTTGAAGTCAAATTAACATTGAAATTAAAAAAAAAAATAAAAATAATAAATTAAACTAAAACTAAAATGAAAACTTAAACTAAAACGAATAAGGCGAATAAGGCTGAAACTAAAACTAAAATATAAATTTAAGCTAAAAATATAAATATAACTAAATTAAAACTACAAATTAAATTAAATATTAAATTACAAAATAAACAAACTGAAACTAAAATTAAAATTAAAAAAATTGAAAACTTTAAAATTAAAACTAAAATTCAAATTAAAATTTAAATTAAAATTAAAATTAAAATTAAAATTAAAATTAAAACTAAAATTAAAATTAAAATTAAAATTAAAATTAAAATTAAAATTAAAATTAAAATTTAAATTTAAATTTAAATTTAAATTTAAATTTAAATTTAAATTTAAATTTAAATTAAAATTAAAATTAAAATTAAAATTAAAATTAAAATTAAAATTAAAATTAAAATTAAAATTAAAATTAAAATTAAAATTAAAATTAAAATTAAAATTAAAATTAAAATTAAAATTAAAATTAAAATTAAAATTAAAATTAAAATTAAAATTAAAATTAAAATTAAAATTAAAATTAAAATTAAAATTAAAATTAAAATTAAAATTAAAATTAAAATTAAAATTAAAATTAAAATTAAAATTAAAATTAAAATTAAAATTAAAATTAAAATTAAAATTAAAATTAAAATTAAAATTAAAATTAAAATTAAAATTAAAATTAAAATTAAAATTAAAATTAAAATTAAAATTAAAATTAAAATGAAAATGAAAATGAAAATGAAAATGAAAATGAAAATGAAAATGAAAATGAAAATGAAAATGAAAATGAAAATGAAAATCGAAAGAAGAAAATTAAATTAATTAATTTAATTAATGAAATTAAATTTTAATTCAAAACTAAAATAAAAATTAAAACTAAAATGAAAACTAAAACCGAAACTAAAACTAAACCTAAAATAAAAATTAAAAAAAAAACAAAAATAAAACTAAAACTGAAATTAAAAATTATATTAAAATTTAAATTAAAAATACAACTAAAACTAAAACAAAAAATTACACTAAATCTAAAATTGAAACTAAAAATAAATTTATAAATAAAAGTAATTTAAAAATTTAAATTAAAACAAAAATATAAAAAAAACGAAACAAAAATTAAATCAAACAAAATTAATATAAAAACAATTAAATGAAAACTTAAAATAAAAAATAAAAAAGTATAATTATACATCGAAATCAATTAAAATATTAAAAAGAAATAAATTAAAATAAAACCAAAAATAACAAATAAACATGGTACATTAAAATAAACAATAAAAATTAAATATAAAAGTAAAAACTGAAATAAAAATAAAACAAAAAATTAAAGACAAGAAAAAATAAAAAAAAGAGAGACAAATTGCCATTTCTATTCATATTAAAATTCAAATTAAAATTGAATAAATAAAAACTAAATATTTAATACAAAAATGTAAATATTATTTAAAATAACTTAAAATTAAAAAATAAAAGGCAAGAAAAAAATTATAAATAAATAAAATACTATTTATATTTAAATTCAAACTAAAACTCAATAATAATACAGAAAATAATTGTAACTAAATAACAATAAACATACAATTTCAAATAAAATTAAAAAAAATAATAATAATTAAAAAAAAATTCAAAATTGAAACATAAATTAAATAAAATAATAATTAATATATAATTTAGAAGCAAATTAAAATTAAAAATAAAGGACAAGAACAAATAATATTATATATAAAATATAAATAAAAATTACTATTTATAATTAAATTCATATTAAAACTTAAATTAAATAATTAAAAAATCAATACAACTACAACAGCAATCAAAATAAAAAATAAAATTTTAAATAAAAATAATTAAAAAGCAACAAAAAATTCAATTCAATTCAACGGCAACAAACTGTTAACATGTTGTTCGTGCGCTTGTTGTGGCAACTTTAAGTGCAACAATGCATCGCAGCATCGCACTAACCCGTCGGTCGCACCAACACACTTTTATCACTTGTGGCATTTTTATCACTTTTCGCATATTTGCATTTATGCGTTGCCGGTTTCCGGCGCAGTTCGCTTCGCTCGCTGTTTGTTGCATCCCATAAAGTACTCGAATTTTTTTACAACGCATACATGTTCGGGTGTGTGTGTGTGTGTGTCCGTGTGCGTACATCTATATTTGCAGAATATGTGTGAAAGCTGAGTATGCAAAAGACGAGCATGGCTCGGGCTGTGTTGTGTGTTATTGCCTCGTCCGCCGCCGCACCTGCGTTCGTTCGCTGCAATTGCATCACTTTTGCAAATATTGTTTTTCAATTAATTCGCTGCGAGCCAAATAACCCATGCAGGCAGCAATGAAATAAATATTTATCTTAACACCATTGCACACAGCCCACACACACACACACACACACACACTTGCACTTGCAGCCAGAAGCACAGCGGCCATACAAACATGACGACACTGCAGCGGCAAATTGTGTTTTCGAATTTAAATAAAAATTGTCTACGCAACTGAACTGACTGACTGACTCTTGAAACTGTCAGCTTTTATTTTTGCCTCAGTAAATGAATGGCAACAATGCACCGAAAGCCTGAAGCGATTATAACCAGAATTTTTTTGTTGCGCACCATTTGACAATTGCACATAAATCTCTACTGAATTGAAATCTTATCGAGATTTATGTCAATTTTATTTAGTTAATATATAGTCAGATACGCTGGCAGATCTACTTATTGTTATATCTATATACATTGGACATGATTAATGAACGATTTTTCGATTACAGTCAAAGCCGCTTAACTGCAAGTCGCTTAACTGAATAATCCGCTTAACTGAAAACCAAGTACAGGTCGCATTTTTATTTGGTAATTTTTCTGAAAATTAGTTCTGAAAAAATCGGTTAAGTTAAAGAATAAATGGGATAAAAAACATAAATTTACAATATTTGGACAATGTTCTATAATTTAAAAATACTACCCTGCTATAATTTGGACGTATTATTGCATCCCTGATTAGTGAATCAGCTGATTTCGTAAGTTGGCGCTGTTGGCTTTTGAAATTGCAAAGACATTCGAAAATTTCGGAATGAATGTCTTTTCTTTTCATTGATCGGAAGTTAGCTTAACTCGAAACACCGGTTAACTCCAACTAAAATGCCGAAAAAATTGACTTGCAGTTAAGCAGACTCGACTGTACAATACTCCGGAACCTCTTATTTAATGCAGTTTGACAAAAAGTTAGGTGAACTTGCATGGGTCAAAAAGTTGGGGGAGTCTCTAGTGTATAAAAATAGCCTCGCATTGAGGCCATTGTTTGAAAAAGTTAAAGAAAAATTGACATATTGCTTTATAACTACTCAAAAGTTCCTCTTAGGACATTGAAATCTATGACTAATCAGATTAATTTTACCTTACGAACACTTCTTCCGAACTAACCGACTGCCTATCTTGAATCCTCAGATGAACTCGCTTAGAAAATTATGTTTCTTATAAAATAGGCTCCCATTGCTTAGATTGTCCTCAGATGAGTCAAATATAAGACTGATCCGTTTTTATTACCAAATGCTCCTTCCAAAGATATCTCCTAACTTACTCTCAAAGACCATCCAAAACTGATCACCTTTCACGACTTTAGCTCTCCACTTATAAATGTAGTAGTTAAATTAGAGAAAACACATCATACCTCGGAAACTACTGAACAAACGAGCTAGGATTTGAACCTCAGTCCTCGGTAAGAGAAGCCAGCGCGTTACCCATTGGAGTGTCGAGGCCGGCGGTATATGGTATCACAATCTATCTATTTAAGATCTATCCAGCCACTTCAGCCTGACCTAACCTTTCAGTATAAGTCTCTTTTACTTGAAGTTCTAAGTAGTTTTCATGCATTCATTGCGTATTTAAAGTTTATCTATACGACATACTTTTTATGTTTATTTGCAAAACATTATGAATAGTTTTTTAACATGGAACTAAAATATACCTTTCCGAAGAAGTCCATGTCTTTAAAACTAAAGTGAAAGTTAAACTAATGAGATCCATTTGGTTTTCTTTTATTTTAGATAATGCAGTGAGTTATTAGGTTCAACGCAATGCGATTTTTTTTAGTCTGCAAAGATTTCCTGGCTCGTTTCTTCGTAGTTACCATTTTCTTGATAAAACCACTTTCTGAGTATCTGCTTGGTCTGATTTGAGACATGTGGCACTTTAAGAAGATACCAATTTGTCTTCTTGGCATTCAGAATCGACACAGATTTCTTCGGAGGTCGGGTAGATTTAACATGAACCATGAGGTCGCAGTACAATGCATCGCCTGCGAAAATGATTGTCGTTTGTGCTATTGAATTCAATAGAACATACGACATTAGGTTTCTGCAGCGACGAATGAACGAGTGCTGCGCTCGACAAGGGAAAACAAAATATTTTCAAAACTTGGCTCATCTGTCAAATTAAATGTCCTTGTTCTAACATATCCCACAAAATCTCCACTCAGCGCTAAGAAGAAATACGAAATTCGAAAATTTTCAAACGCACAACTTTGCAAATTTCACACATACACATATATACAATACACGCACACACACACACACATATATGAACTCTCGTTAATTATTTCAGTAGAGCAACGAGAATTTTGTCTTTGTGACCTCGAAAGACTGTGACACAGTTACCAGAGCAAAATTAAAGAAAAAAATCAAATAGCAACGAAGAGAAATATTCGTTCGCTGTTTGCTCGGTTGCCGGCAGCTGTTTGCTGCTGCTTGGCCGTTGGTGCCATTCCCGATTGCTGCTGGCGACAAGCGCAAACTCTGAACGACAAACGCACTTCGAAACAGCAAAAATCGTCGAAATAAAGCAAAGGAAATCGTGTGCGCACCACTGCACGGCCGCCATTGTATGTTGTCAGCCCTGCAGCCATTGACACAGCCGACACGTAAATGCAATGTAACGACTGCAAATAGCCGAAACCATGGCCCGAACTCGAACGCTGCGTGTTGCATGCAGCAGTTGCAAGAATCCAATTGATTACTTTCGGTCAGGTTGAGTGATCTGTTGTTTGGCTCTTGCTGGTGTTTTATTGTTGGCATTTTTTGTTGTTGCCGTTTGCCCACTACCAACCGATGGCATGGTGGCCAATAATGTGTTGCGTCGGCTGCATGGCGAGTTGGTTATGCGGCAAACGTCCGAAATACTATTCGACGCAATTCAAGCGTACACACCCCGCACCCTGCACCCGCACATATCGAGTGGTGGTGTGGTGTGCTTTGTGTCCGTGCAGCCATGGCCAGCCTACACTGATGACCGGCATTTGTCTGCTGCTGGCTGCCGCTTCGGCTGCATGGCGACTTAGTACAGTAAATAGAGACAAATAAATCCCATTTACTAAAAAAAAATACTTAATGGCTGAAATTTTGAGGGTGTGTTCGGGGGCATGTCCTGAGTCTAAAACTGAGTTTTCGTATTCGAGGGTGTGGGGGAAGTTACTACCCCCTGCTAATTTAGGGGTGAGTTCGTTTTAATTCCGTATCTCCGAAGCTATTGCTCGTACCGTCAAGTCCGAGGGATCAAATTTGTGGAGAATAAAATTATCTATCTAATGATAATAAAATCGAGGTCATAGGTGGATTAGGTGAATCACAATGGCCGGTCAAAGGTCAAAAGTGAGGGATAGTTTTTCGTTTTTCGTGAATACCGTGAAACCGGTAGGTTTTTTCGCATACTGCTTCGATACCATTTTAAGAACCTGAAATTACCTACAAAATGAGTGCTCGAACACTCATCTACTATAAATAGTTTGCCGTCAATCCAACGACCAAGTTGACCGCGCGCGCTGTACGTGCGAGCCGCGCACTAGTGGAGTGTGTCAGTCGGAAAAGAGGCCGAAATCCGGTAGTCTTCTTGGACACGACGAGACTACTTCCCCCCCTGTTTTCGAGGGTGCTGAAGACGATGGTGCTGAGGAATTTGCTTTTTGGGCGGGGGAAGACCCTCAAAAGGGTTAAAAACCCCCTTTTTACGCCCATTATGGTAACAAAACACATCTATGGAAAGCTTTTGTAAGGCAATATGGGTATCAAACGATTCAGCGTGTCATTGCGGCAAACATAGGCTATAATATAATCGGCCACGCCCACTTTCCGCGCCCACTTAACTAACAAAACAAAACTACACTATCTGTTTATATATTTGTCATTATAGTGGGCGTGGCGGGAAAACGTATCAGGTAGGCATGGTCAATCTCATATAACCTATGTTTAGCCCTATGATACACAGAATCATTTTACATCGACATTTAGTTACAAACAGATAGTGTAGTTTTGTTTTGTTAGTTAAGTGGGCGCGGTAAGTGGGCGTGGCCGATTATATTATAGCCTATGTTTGCCGCAATGACACGCTGAATCGTTTGATACCCATATTGCCTTACAAAAGCTTTCCATAGATGTGTTTTGTTACCATAATGGGCGTAAAAAGGGGGTTTTTAACCCTTTTGAGGGTCTTCCCCCGCCCAAAAAGCAAATTCCTCAGCACCATCGTCTTCAGCACCCTCGAAAACAGGGGGGGAAGTAGTCTCGTCGTGTCCAAGAAGACTACCGGATTTCGGCCTCTTTTCCGACTGACACACTCCACTAGTGCGCGGCTCGCACGTACAGCGCGCGCGGTCAACTTGGTCGTTGGATTGACGGCAAACTATTTATAGTAGATGAGTGTTCGAGCACTCATTTTGTAGGTAATTTCAGGTTCTTAAAATGGTATCGAAGCAGTATGCGAAAAAACCTACCGGTTTCACGGTATTCACGAAAAACGAAAAACTATCCCTCACTTTTGACCTTTGACCGGCCATTGTGATTCACCTAATCCACCTATGACCTCGATTTTATTATCATTAGATAGATAATTTTATTCTCCACAAATTTGATCCCTCGGACTTGACGGTACGAGCAATAGCTTCGGAGATACGGAATTAAAACGAACTCACCCCTAAATTAGCAGGGGGTAGTAACTTCCCCCACCCCCTCGAATACGAAAACTCAGTTTTAGACTCAGGACATGCCCCCGAACACACCCTCAAAATTTCAGCCATTAAGTATTTTTTTTTAGTAAAATATACCTATTTACTGTACTAACTGGCGTAGAACGGAATGTCATCAGCTCGAAGCGACATTTCGCGCTTGCGTGCGCCTGCACCATGCGCCGGGTCAGTGTATGTGTGTGTTGGTGTGTGTGTGTGTGTGCATTGGGTTTTCCGGGTACATTTGGCGACATTTGTATGCCTTTGTCAGCGTAGCGCACATTCAATCTGCGTTCGGCAATTAATCAGACCGATGTCATTGAGACGTTGCGAAAGTGTTTGTTCGCGTTCTCGTTCGCCTTAAGAACGGAGGAAAAGAGACATTTAGGCTTGGCGCATTGCAGCGTAAATTGTAAGAACTTACTTACTTACTTAACTGGCCATAACAACCCGTTATCGGGTTACGGCCTGTCGCAAAACTTCTCTCCAGGCGCCTCTGCTTCGCGCGCGCCTTCTCCAGTTGGTCACACCAAGAGATACCAGGGCCTCTTCCACTTGGTCCTTCCACCGGAGACATGGCCTCCCTCTTCGCCGTCGACCTCCAACCATCGCATCGAACACCTTTTTCGCCGGAGCTTCGTGGTCCATGCGGCAGACATGACCGAGCCAGCGTAGCCGCTGGATGTTAATTCGCTGCGCTACGTCCATGTCCTTATACAGCTCATACAGCTCGTTATTGGTTCGTATGCGATAGTCGTCACCAACACGAACAGGGCCGAGGATTTTGTGAAGTACCTTCCTCTCGAACACTCCAAGGGCCGCTATGTCGTTTCGTGTCATTGTCCATGCTTCAGCGCCATAGAGGAGCACGGGCAAGATAAGCGTCCTATAGAGCGCAAGTTTTGTCGGTCAAGAGAGGTCTCTACTTCTCAATTGCCTACCGAGACCGTAGTAGCACCTGTTGGCAAGAGTAATCCTTCGCTTTATCTCCAGACTGACATCATTGCTGCTGTTGATGGCGGTGCCAAGGTAGACGAATTCCTTGACAACTTCAAAGGTATACCTGTCGGCCTCGACGTGAGACCCTAGCCCTTTTTTTTTTTTTTTTTTTTTTAAGCCCTCACGAAAAATTGTAAGAACAGTTTATGATTTAATTTGAAAGGCCATGGCCGCATAAGGAATTTAGAATGTGAAAAAATATATTTTAGATATTTTATATAAAAAAGAATTGGTGACTGTGTGGTAAACATAACCTAAAAAAATTAACAAAATACATTTATTATTTTTTTAAGGTATAACGCAGGTGGAAAGAAAATCTGACAAAAATATATTTTTAAACACTATATGAGAAATATATAGAAAAAAATTGGTGACTGTACATCAAACATAACTTAAGAAAAAAACGTTACATATTATATTTTATGTTTTAAGGTATCACGCAGGTGGAAAAATTTAAAAAAATATATATATTTTAAAACACTATATGAGAAATATATAACAAAAAAAATTTGGTGACTGTACGGCAAACATAACCTAAAAAAATATAACAAATTACATTTAATTTTTTTTTTGGTATCACGCAGGTGGAAAAAAAATCTTACAAAAATATATACTTTAAAACACTATATGAGAAATATATAAACAAAATATGGTGACTATAAGGCAAACATTATCTAACATTAATTAACAAATTACATTTAATTTTTTTTAAGGTGTGATACCTAAGCCGCAGGTGGAAAAAACGCAGATGAAAAAAACATGGTAAAAAATATATAATTTAAAACACTAAATGATAAATATAACTATAAAAAAATTGGGACCGTACGGCAAACATAACCTAAAAAAACTTAACAAATTACATTTTATTTTTTTACGTATCACGTAGGTGGAAAAAAATCTGACAAAACTATTGATTTGATGACTGTATAGTCAAACATAACCTAAAAAAATTCACAAATGACATTTTATTTGTTTTTAGGTATCATGCAGGTGGAAAAAATATTTGACAAATAATTTCAACACACTAAATGAGAAATATATATAAAGAAATTGGTGATGGTATCGAAATTCTTACGTGATACATTTTTTTTTTTGAAAAAACAAACAAAAATTTTTTGAGGTTATATTCGGTTGAGAGTTCCACCGATTTTTTTAGTAATGCCTCTAAGTGATATCCTTAACATGTCCATCCAATCCCATTCAAATCGGATGAGTACTTGAAAAATTATTAGCTTTTGTTCAAATATATAAAAAAAAATAAATCGAGAATTTTTTTTTAAACAAACAAAAATTGTTTGAGTTTATTTTCACTTCTAAGTTTCACCAATTTTTCTTGTAATGCGTTTCAGTAATATCCTTAACATGTCACAATCCCATTCAAATCGGATTAGTAGTTATAAAGTTATAAACTTTTGTTCAAATATATAAAAAAATAAATCGGAAAAATTTTTTTGTTAAAACAAACAAAAATTGTTGGAGTTTATATTCACTGTTAAATTTCACCAATTTTTCTAGTAATGCGTCTGAGTGATATCTTTAATCTTTATGTCACAATCCCATTCAAATCGGATTAGTAATTAAAAAGTTAATAACTTTTTTTTTTGTTTTTTTATATTGATTCTGCCAAATTGGGGATTAACTATTATCGACTAAAACTGTGGGAAATGGTTACCTGTATTAATACTAATGTTAAAAAAATATAACAATCAAAAGTGACGGGAGGTACTCTGCCTTTCCTTATCCGACTGTGGTCTTTAATTTTAAATTTAATTAAATTTTTCATGTTTCAGAATTAAAACCTTAGTTAATATTTGAAATAATTGAGTTGGAGTATAACGATTTTGTTTTTTTTTTGTTTTTTGGAGTATAACGATTTTTGTTTTTTTTTTTGTATTTATATAATTTGTATTTATTTATTCGTTCTTTTTTCTTTATTATTTTCTTTCTTAAGAAATGCAGACTTTAAGTTTTTGCTAAAACTTTATTTTTGATTTCAAGGTAGGTTGCTAGGTAGTAATGGCTTGTATGGGCCTGTTGTGATACCAAAAATTCCATCAGTTTGGAATGTGTATGCAACACTGTTCTTTCTTTCAACATCTGGGAGGAGACCTACGGCGGTGTTTTTTGGCAGTTTTCCTTTCACACTCAGAGATTTTGCTAGCCCGAACTAGGAATCGAACCTAGGCGCTCTGGTTTGAGAAGCCAACGCACTACCCGCTGAACCGTAGAGGCCGGTTTTTGAGTTTAATGTATATGTGAAAATTTTCATATGCAAAACTGCTGCTTTACATTGTTTTCACTAAACAAACAAATTTTAATTGCATCACAAAATCAATTAATTTATTTTAATAGACAAACAATGAAAAAGTTTCATCAAGCTGCTGCAACAAATGATAAAAACTTGTTGATATTTTTACTTAAATTTGCACACACACACACAGACACAAAATTGTGCACCAACTGATAAGCGGCAAATTTTTGAAATCGAAATTGTGCACACACACACAAACCTAGCGAGGCGCAGATACATTGAGCTGAAAAAGTGCGCAGTAAATAAAGCGCATAAATTTCAACATAAACCTCAAAAACAACAACAACAACAACAATAGCGGCAATAACAATAGCAAACAAAAGTTAATCCACTTCAAAATTGTGCGGCAGACTGTACAGAAAACACACGCACACACACACATACAAAAGCATCATCACTGGGAAGTCCGAAATGAGCTCACATTTTTAACCGACATATGGCAATGAAAAGCCATGCCCCCGAACGCAGTCGAGCACTTTCCATACACGATAAATACACTTTAATGCTCAATCACACATCTGCCACATAGTTTGGCCCCAAAAAATTTCCCTACCATTTATTGAGGCTCGCTGACGCAAAAGGGCAGTGAGTGCACAACAACCGAAATGCGCCATTTCGCACTAACTCACACACACACACACACGCATCAACACACAGATACGAACGCAAGCGAGGCCGTCTATGGTTCGGTACTTTCAATTTCAACGGCGGCGCTGCTCACCAGCGGCAGGCAGCCTCAATTGGGTCAACACCAATGCCAAACGATACAGTAACAACAACAAGTACAACAACAACAACAATAGGGGCACTGAAAATAGCAACAATAACAACAATAAATGACGCTGCAATCATGCAGAACACAACCGCACAGCCTTCAACTCGGCAACAGTGCGGTCGCTGAGCGGACTCTGGCCGAGACGCAGAGCAGACTAGTGTCCGACCGAAACATATTTTTTGGGCCGAAACCGAAACCGAATTTTATTTAATTTCAATATTCGGCCGAAACCGAAACATTCTAGTTGAATTAAAAATCACCATATCAAGCATTTTTTTACAATAAACGAATTTTGCATTAAGTAAATAAAGAACAAACAAACAAAAATAACATAAATAAATAAATACTTACCTAAATACATAATATAATAATACATACATACATACATACATACATATGTACATACATACATACATACATAATACATAAACATAAATAAATAAATACTTATTAATAAAAACAATTAATTTATTTTTTTAAAACATAAACATAAAAAAATCACCCTTCGTACCTTATTCGCAAATATTCAAAATTAAATAATTTTATATTATATGCTAAAAAAAAAGTTTATTTACATTGGTGGCATCTAAATTACTCCTCCTTGCGCTATATGTCTGCTACACAATAAAATGTAAAAAAATATTCTAGAAAGTTTCGGTTTCGACTATTTTTTGGCCGAAACTGAAACCGAAACCGAAACCACTTATTTCGGCCGAAACCGAAGCCGAATATTCGGTTGGACACTAGAGCAGACTTTAATGGCATTTCGTCATTTAGTTGATGTTGTGTGGAACTATGAGTGGGAAAGAGATAGAAAGAGCGGCCTGTCGAAAAATGTCCAAATGCTCAAATGAGCCAGTAAAAAATATCTCAATAGCCGATCGAACGGTTGGCCCCAAAATGCAGCAACCGGCACGCTTTAGTCCCAAAAAGGACGAAGGCCAAATGGAATAAATTAATTTGTTATGCATGCATGTGTGTGTGTGTCGAGTGTATGTGTATGGCTTTGTTGATATTGTCACCTCGTATGGGCCGTAATTTTTGTCATTGATTGCCTGCTCACTGAGCATCAATGTGTATGTGTATGTGTGTGTATTTGTGTGGCTTTGTATTCACACTCATACACCCTTAATTTATTTCTTTTAAATGTGTTCATTAACCGTAACGACAACAAAAACGTTAGACAAGGGTATCAACCAACACATACACACACACACACAAATACCAAAAAAAAACTTACAATGACGCCCATTTAATTTTTTTCGCACAACAATTTGCACCATTTTCTTTCGGATGGCTTTTATTTTGTGCCGCTTTACGTTTTTGTTCTCTTTTTTTCAACACATCTATCTACATATTTTTTTTTTGTATGCCTTTTGCACACGACACCCGCATTTTGTGCAACAAAGCGTAAATCGCAAATCAATGGCGAACAAAGTGAAAACCACATCCATTCAATTAACAAAGTGTCAGCCAGCCTGTCAAATGGCCGCCTGAAGCCTTTGCCCGTTGAAGCGGTGCCAACTACATCACACACATTCATACATATCACACACACACACATATACATCACACACACACACACAAACCTAAACACTCCTACACACTCATTGACATTGACGCATTTCGCCTGCCGTCTCTTCACCCGCTTGCAATTCAATTGGCCTTTCGTTGTGTGCCATTTTTGCTTTCGCTCGACTCTTGCTACTAAATTTCCCTTTAACCCCTTTTCGTTCAAGATGTATGAATGCGCCATCTTTCACCGTTACCGTGTTACTTCCGCAACTGTTGAAATCTCCAATTCATGCTGCAAAATCAGAATGATGGCCCATGACAGCCAAATGGCAATGCAATGGCGGTTCCGTTACTACGGCTGCACGCCAGCATTCCCCGCGCCATCACTCCGCCTGTCACATCTGTTGCACTTTGGCCATTAATACTGATGCAGCAATGGGATCGACGTGCAACAGCTATCCGACTAACCCACAGAGCTGCACATACAGAAATATATATCCATCCCATCCATATATACTCGTATATATATATATATGAATATATGTCTTTGTGTGTGTGTGTGTGTGTGTTTACTGGCGCGCGCGTACGTGTAGATTACCGTCACAGTTGAATTCACAGCAACTTGGCTAACCTTTTACCGTTCGTGACAGACACACAGTGCTGTCAATTTGAAATCGTCCGAGAATATGTGAAACGCTAACATTTTAACAGTCATTAGCAATGGATTTTTTTATGTTGCTGCCCATATCAGTTGAATTCATCACTTGCGCCACTCACACACAGACACACACACACATGCACACATTTACATTTGACAAATGTGGGCAACTTTTTCGTTGGCATTAATTTAATTGGTTACATTTGGCTGTGTTTTTTTGGTTCTAATGGTTAAAATGCTCTAATTGATTTGAATGGTCTAATGGTTCATCGTTGGTCTGCACCAATGGAGAACAACTTTGGGCATAAGATAACTTCAGGTAGTGTTCCCAAGCCGGCACTTCCGGTTAAATAGACATTTCTAAATATAATCTCTGTTTAGGATCAGATTGCTTTGGCTGAGAAGTACGATTGAAAATCCTTTAGATGCGTCTGTGGCGAAAGCCTTGATGAAAGCTTTGCCTACTGGTCAGAGAGAATGGGTTCGAATGCCAACTTATCCTGCGGCATTTGCTTCTTCCATTTTTTACAAAAATTCATGTATAATCAGGCACATGAGATCGGAAATGGAACAATTTCATAGGTCTGATTCAGACAATATGACTTCAGGTAGTGTTTCCAACCCAGTGGAGCTAATGCACTCGAATCAAAGTTAGTCCTGCCGAAAACTTCCGGTTAAATAGACATTTCTACAATCTGTGGTTAGGATCAGATCGCTTTCGCTGAGAAGTACGCGAGTATATCCTTTAGAGGGCTCTGTGGCTCATTGGTTAAAGCTTTGTTTACTGGCCAGAGAATCATGGGTTCGAATCTTAACTTCTCCTTCGGCATTTGTCTCTTCCATTTTTGTATAAAGTTGTATGTGTAATTGGGCACATGACACCGGAAAAGAGACATTTTCTTAGGTCTGATTGAGACAAATTGATTTCATGTAGGATTCCCAACTCAGTCAAGCTAATCCATTCGAATCAAAGTTAGTCCTGCCAAACATTTCCGGTTATATAGACATTTTTATAATCTATGTTTAGCATCAAATCGCTTTGGCTTAAAAGTACGAGAGTACATCCGTTAAATGCCTCTGTGGCTCAGTGATTAGAGCTTTGTCTACTGGCCAGAGAGTCATGGATTCGAATGCCAATTTCTCCTGCGGCATTCGCTTCTTCCATTTTTGTATAAAGTATCAAGTGTAAATGGGCAGATAGTGTTCCCAGCCCAGGCTAGCGAATCTACTCGAATTAAAGTTACCACTTAGGTCTTATTCAGACAATACGACTTCATGTAGGGTTCCCAACTCAGTCAAGCTAATCCACTCGAATCAAAGTTAGTCCTGCCAAACATTTCCGGTTATATAGACATTTTCATAATCTATGTTTAGTATCAAATTGCTTTGGCTGAGAAGCACGAGAGTTCAACCTTCAGATGCCTCTGTGGCTCAGTGATTGGAGCTTTGCCTACTGGTCAAAGAGTCATAGGTTCGAATGCCAACTTCTCCTGCGGCATTTGCTTCTTCCATTTTTGTACAAAGTCTCTTGAGTAATATTTGGCACATGAGACAGAATACAGAAAGCATTAAACTGCTTTCGCTGGAAAGTGCATGAAACTTTCAATAGTTCGCAAATAGAAGCAACGTTAATCGAGACGTAACGTTAACTTTGCTTTATTTATTTTTTATTTTTTTATTTAATTAGACCTACGAACAAAAGTTCCCGACATACTAAGCCGTTATAAGCTCCTACAGCGGGGCTTAATCTAATCCTCAACCTTTATCCTATCGACTCCTACACGGAATGCTTGGTGGCCAAATCCGCGTGTAGGTTAAGAGCTACTGGGCAGTTCACATGCAGATCCTTTGGGCACAGCTCCATAGATCAAAGGGCAGGGCAACAACTCCGACTATATGACCCCGCGAATAAATATTGAAAAAATTACAAAAGCCACAATACTAGAAGAGGATGGCTGGCGCAAAGGCATGAAACATAGGCGCAGGATCCCCAATATTTATAAGGGCGACTCTAAATTGACGGAGGGAGTTGGAGCAGGGGTTTGCTGCCGGGAGCCCCGTTTTTCTCTGGGAAAGAGGAGGTCCCCAAGCATGACATCAAATAGCTGCTGATCTTCGCTAGGAACACGCACACTCTCATCGATCACTTTCACATTAAGGAACTCCAACTGGTATCGCTAGGGACCCAATACTACTTGGCCAGCCAGCTTACCCAACCTAACCTAACCCAAGGCGGTTTAACCTTGGGCAAAACCTTGTTGAGAAAACATTGAACTAATTAAATAAGAGCGAGGTTGAGAGACTCAAAGAGGGCAGACTTAGGGAGCGCAAAGTCAATGTTCGATGACACAAGAGCCCATGGACCTGTATCAAAGCTCTGGAAAGAGAAGCCATCATAAGATGGCACAGGGTTCCGGAGGAATTTCAGCGACGAATTAAAGAAGATGCTGCCTTAAGAAGAAGCAGGACAACTGGCAGAAACACTAACAACACCAAGAACGAAAGAAAGTGATTGGATACTTCTCCGGCTTCAAGGAATTTTCAATTAATGAACATAAGCCACGAGATATAGGAGGGAATGGTATCCTGGAAACGAAGGAACATTTTCTGGAGGATTTCAATGCGATTAATGAAACACATATGATATCCGGCCTCGATAGACCAGCGGGTAGCGCTCTGGCTTTTCCTACCAGAGGCTCTAGGTTCGAATCCTAGCTGGGGCTGGTGAAACACTCGCCTACTTCTATCGCTATCCCCATGAAGTAGATTAGAATCATTGGCAGACAATGGCAAATCCTCCAAGTTTGAAAGAAAAATTGCCAAAAACCGCCGTTCGGATTTGGCGTTAAACTGTGGGTCCCTACGGTATGAAATGTGTGTTTTAATACATATTGAAAAACGGTGTTGCATACACATTTCAAACGGGTGGAATTTGTCGTATCACAACGAGCCCATATAGAGGCCTAAGTGTATCTCATACAGAGGCAGCCACCATAACCCAACCTACCCTGTCGAAAGCCTTGGAAACTTTAGTATAAAACGCATCCACTTGAAAACTTTTCTAAAAAAACAGAGAAGCAATCCTCGGAGAAAACGGCAATCTTGGACTAAGGTCCAACTAGAAACCAACCCATGTTGATTCAAATGAATAATGCATTTCACAGCAAAGAACAATTTGTCTTTCACAACAAATTCAAAAAGCTTGGAAATAGTGGATAGTCTGGAGATAGACCTATGGTCACATACATCGTATTTGTTCCCAGCAAACCAGTGTTGCATTCTATGACTTCCATTCGAAGCATTAAAACACAAATATTCGCTAACTACAAAAGTTTGCATCGATAAAGCAGTCGAATAATTTTTGGCTGACACATCGAGTATCGCTTCCGACAGCTGCGTGCAGTGTCATTGCATTGCCGGATGCATATTTCATCTGCTGCCGGCACTCACAAAGCGCATTGCAAATGGCATAACTAACGGCAAATGTGATAAATACACATTGAAGATTTCAGATGCGTGCATTGTGTTTGATTGATTGCGCGTGAAATGTGTGCACGTCATGATTGCGGCAATGCTGTACAACTGCACAACTGGCATGTGGAATGCAAGCCAGCGGCAATGTCATAGCGGTGTTCACAATGCTTAGTGGATCTGTTGAGCTAGAGGAAAATTTTAACTCGCAGGTTGACATTTCATTCATTTTGGCATTTCAAACTTTGAAACCTTTTTAAATATAAAAATGTATGATTTTTGTGCAACTTTTATGTGTTTAATTCAGATATTCGAAGCGTACGAGTACTTGAAATCAATAATTATCCGAGTCTACAATGGGTTAAGGTTCGTATACAAAAAGACTAAGAACAAAACAAGAACCAATGGGTCTATGGACAACAAAGTTGGCGAAAACACTTGAAATAAACAATAATTAAACAGGTTTTTTTATTTATTTAAACAATGGGTTAAAATTTTTTAAGAAACATGATTTTTTTACCTTTTCACCTCAAATTTGGTGAAAGTACTCTTAGTGCGAAATAATTTCACGTATTTCTCGTTTTTCTTTGTAAATCGTAATTTAATGGGGCAAACCAAGGGTTAAAAGTTTGTTTGGAGAAACATGAATTAGTGAGTTTTTCGACTTCAAACTTGGTGAATGTATTCCATATGGTAAATAAACCGATTTTTCGAAAATCGCAATCTGACGAGGTCAAGAAGGGTTAAGAATATGTATGGAGAAACAAGATTTTATGGGATTTTTTACTTCAAACTTTAAGAAAGCACTTTAAATATGAAATAATACGACACGTGTTTTGAATTTTTGTGAACATCAATATCTGACTAGGTCAACAATGGGTTACAATTTTGTTTGGAGAAACATGATTAATGAGTTTTTCGACTTCAAACTTGGTGAAAGTGTTCCAAATGATAAATAAACCGATTTTTCAAAAACAAAAGTTTGACGAGGGCAACAATGGGTTAAGAGTTTGTACGGAGAAACAAAATTTTTTGGTCTTTTCAACTTCAAACTTGGAGAAAGTATTTTAAATATGAAATAATTCTACACGTGTTTTAAATTTTTTTTAAAAACAAAATCTGACGAGGTCAACAATGGGTTAACAGTTTGTTTGGAGAAACATGAATTAGCGAGTTTTTCAACTTCGAACTTGGTTAAAGTGCTCCAAATGATACATAAACCGATTTTTTGGAGACCAAAGTTTTACGAGGTCAACAATGGGTTAAGAGATTGCATGGAGAAACAAAATTGTGTGGTCGTTTCAACTTCAAACTTTGAGAAAGCAATTCAAATATGAAATAATTTGACACGTGCTATAAATTTTTTTTTAAATCAAAATCTGACGAGGTCAGCAATGGGTTAACGGTTTGTTTGGAGAAACATGAATTAGTGAGTTTTTCAACTTCGAACTTGGTTAAAAAACTCCAAATGATAAATAAACCGATTTTTCGGAGATCAAAATTTGACAGGATCAACAATGGGTTAAGAGTTTGTATGGAGAAACAAGATTTCATAGGATTTTTTACTTCAAATTTAAAAGTACTTCAAATGCGAATTAACTTTATAAATGTTTTTAATTTTTTTTTAAATCAAAATCTGATGGGATCAATAATGGGTTAAGAGTTTGTATGGAGAAACAAGATTTCATAGGATTTTTAACTTCAAACTTAGTGAAAGTACTTCAAATGTGAAATAATTTGATACACGTTTTTAATTTTTTTTAAAATCGATATCTGACGGGTTAATAATGGGTCAAAATTTGTTAAGGGAAACAAGATTTTATGGGTTTTTTGATTTCAAACTTGGTGTAAGTGCTCCAAATGATAAATAAATGGATTTTTCGAAGATCAAAATTTGGCGGAGTCAACAATGGGTTCAAATTTTTTATGGGAAAATAAGACTTTACGGGTTTTTGATTTCAAACTTGGTGAAAGTACTCCAATTTAAGAATTTTTATGGGGGGAAACATGACTTAAGATGTTTATTGACTTCAAAAATGATGAAAGTACTTCAAATTAAAAATAATTAGGGAAGTATTTGTTCATATTAACCTAAAGGGGTCAATAAAGAGTTAAGAGAAACTTGATTTATTGGGTCCATTGATTTAAAACTTGCGTGGAAAGCAGCGGGAGTCTGCTAGTTTAATATATTTGATTCAATCCTCGTTTGGCAAAATGTATAAAATTTGAAACATTTTTTTCTGCACTCCTTTTATACCAAAAAATACTCACACTAGGCCCATTAACTTCTACAAAAATAGTGGTTGGGCGAATGAACGAAGTCACGTTACCACAAATCTAATTACAGAAATCAATGATTTATTGCCGACAAGGAATGATTGCCGCATTGATTCAACTGTCTCCAATTATCACTCATTGTGAATGCCACTAATAATATTCTGAGTATTGTGAGTAGCAGAGAGCTTCGAGTTCAGCACATATCGAACAATGATTTGGTGGCTTTGAAACTGATTTGAACTGCAAAAAGGTTCCACTGCACACTTTGCAGTTTGATTGTTATGGCAAATGTAAAGAAACCTGATTGACAGCAAGTTTAATGCAATGTGTGGCATCAAAATCGTTAACCCTGAATGACAAACACACAACTAAACGATGACATAAATTTGTTGTGGCTAAAGAAATTCTTTCCCCATTACCAGTTAAATATTTTTCGAACAACTTTTACAAGCGCTTATAATGAACTAAATTTGTTCATGGCCAGACAGACAACAAAAAAAAAATCGCATCTGCTTGTAGGTCGCTTTCTGCCTCTTGGCTGGATATCAAAATGCCAGTCACGCCAGCTTAAACGCAGATTGCAGCGCCCTTCTCACTACCCAACTTTGATCTTGTCCCTCCTGTTGTGTATTTTATTTGTTCGGCTTTGTTGTTTCTCTTGCTTTAACCAGAGTGTGTGCCAAAAGTTATGTTTAGTCAGACATCTTTTCAATGCAAAGCGCTGTTCACACACGGCAATAAAAAACAAGCAACAAAAAATACAATAAAGAAAAAAATGGTAACACAAAAAGTTTGACTTCCGCAAGTTTCTGGTTCGCAATTTTTTCGTCTACTTGTGTATTTTGTTTTTTTGTATTTATTTATGTTTGTTTATGCTGGTGGAAAATTAATTGCGTTGACCTTAAGGAAACAGCATGACGGCAGCGAGAAGTGACAAGGCGTAACTAATTTGGCTTTGGTCAACTTATGCACGTGGCCAATGTTTGGTATTTATTTAATTAGACACCTGAGGGACGTGTTAGTGTGTGTATGTGTGTGTGTGTAGGTTTTTGTAGAATATTTAATGTGGGTCTATTAAAAGTTTCGCATGCAAAGTCAAATGGCATGAAAATAGTTACATAAAAAAGAAGCAAGAGGAGAGAAGGAAGGAGGAGAGCAGGAAGTGAAAGTCAACATTAAGAATTTTGTGATGCGAACGTGTCATGGAAACAGCTGTTTGATTTGTTGTCAGATGAGTAGAAAGAATACCTTTAAGTCAGAGATGAAAGAAACCCCAAATAGGTGAATGCGGTCGAATGGGATAACCCGACAATATTGTTCAGTACTAATCAAATCAAATTATACAAATGTACAATCGACCTTACCAGAGATTCTCATAACAAGAGGCTCTAGGTTCGATTCCACGCTCGGGCTGGGGGAACACTCTTCTACTTCTATTGCTATCCACATGAAGGGATAACCTTCCACAATGGGATAACCTTCAAGTGTGAAAGAAAAGCTGTCAACCTTTCGGATTCGGCGTCCCCTTCAACCTTTCGTTTGAATGGTGGGTTGTAACAGATGTTGAGAAAATAGTGTTGCATACATTTCAAATGGGTTGAATTTGAGGTATCACAACAAGGCCACATAGAGGCCTAAGTGTGTTTCATACAGAGGCAGCCACGGCAATCTACCTACCTACAATCGACTCAATATGTCCGAGCTGTAGTCATGGACTTTTAAAAGAGTGCGTTCTCTCTTATTTAGATAGTTTGGATGACAGAGGGAACTTCTACAAGTATGTCGCTCCTATCAGTACCACATCTGTATCCTTCAGGCTTTGAACCATCGATAAAGATAAACGGGCGTTCTCGTTAAAAAGAAGTTTCACAATAACTTCTGTCTATCGGTACGTAAAGCAGATTCCGGCAGTTCAACTGTGGAAAAGATGGTCATGAACTGGATACACTCGCTCCACCTGAGAAGAAAGAAGGAGGCAAAAAACTGGAAATCTTTTAGAGCTAATCTTCAGAAGCCGTTTTTTAAACAAAGCCAAGAAGCTTCATAGCTAAAACCAAAGAAGTCGAAGATGACTGACTTAAAAAATAACAGGAAACTGTGAACTCCAGGCCTCCAACCTCACACAACTAAATCTCGTTGAGCATGAAATTGGTATGTCTCGCGAATGCTGAGAAGAAAGAGGCTGAGTCCATTAAGCACAAGCACAAAGCTTAGCTTCTTGGCACCCCAGGATCTATCCAGATTTTTCTGGAGGTCGAGTAGATTCAAAACACATTAACAGGGAACATAAAGTTGTAGTACAATGGATGTATGGAAGTATGTAGTGTCTGAGTGCTACGCTTTCTAGACTGTTCCGACAAGGCGGTTGGGGGAGGGGGGTTAAGGAGCACAAGCACCTACTCGAAGCATACACACCACCTACTCGAGTCACAAAAAGTGTTTAGGAGGGAGATTGACGACTATGGATAGGATATCTTATTCTCTTCAACCAGGAAACGAAAAGCACCCAATCAAGAGACCTGTTTCGACGAATTTCCAACTTAAGGGAGCTTTTTGACGTTAGGATTCTGGCATAAAAGGGGAACATGCTACTATCCACTCCAATAGAAAAATCGAGGATTTCCCTCTTTCCTTAACTTATCGGTCAAAAGTTTGGATAGTGATTTGGTAACTTGAAAAGCATGGGATGTCAAAGTAGCCTAAATATCTTCTAAACATCGGTGACAGAGTTAACGCTGATTCATGCTATTCCTAAGGACTACAATTTCGTACTATAGTACTTTTAGCAATTCGTACTTTTGTACTTGTCAGCCAAAGCGATCTGATCGCAGAGATTATAGAAATTTATTTTGAACTGGAATTGTTCGGCAGGACTAACTTTGATTTTAGTTGATTAGCTTGACCAGTTTGGGAACTCTACCTAGAGTCATACTATCTGAATCAGACTTAAGAAAATGTTTCGTTTCCCGTGTCATGTTCCCAATTACACGTGCGACTTTATACAAAATTGGAAGAGGCAAATGCCGCAGAAGAATTTTGGATTCGAACCCTTGATTCTCTGACCGTTAGGCAAAGCTTTAACCAATGAGACACAGAGACATCTAAAGGATGTATTCTCGTATTTCTCAGCGAAAGCGATCTGATCCTAAGAACAGATTGAAAGAATTTCTTTTCAAACTGTAGAGCTCGGCAGTACTAACTTTGACGCTCGACTGGGCTAGGAACACTATCTGCCCATTTACACGTGAGACTTTATACAAAAATGGATGAAGAAAATGCCGCAGGAGAAGCTGGCATTCGAAACCATGACTCTCTGAGCAGTAGGCAAAGCTCCAATCACTGAGCCACAGAGGCATCTAAGAGATGTACTCTCGTACTTCTCAGCCAAAGCGATCTGATACTTAACAGAGATTGTAGGTATGTCTATTTAACTGGAAGTTTTCGGCAGGACTAACTTTGATTCGAGTGCATCAGCCCAACTGGGTTGGTAACACTACCTAAAGTCAATTTGTCTGAATAAGACTTACGATAACTTCCCGTTTCCATGTCAGACTTTATACAAAAATCTTTCTAGGAGTATAAGTGTTTTTTTTTCGTCTCGTAGAGAAAAAAATGTGTCACTTCATTTTTGCTGAATTTCAGAGTAAAAATCTTCTTATTTTTCCCCCTCGTAGAGAAAAGCATTCGCTACTCGCTGCTGTTATTTTGCTTCCGTTTCCTCGTAATGGAAAGGACTCATCACTTGGGTTTCGCTGGTTTTACAAGAAAAAATCTTCCTCTTTCTTTCCTTCATAGAGAAAAAGTTTCATCACACTGGTTTCGCTGAGTTTCAAAATATAAATCATCTTTCATTCATCTTTCTTCGCCTCGTAAATAAAAAGATTCGTCCCATCCTCATTCGTTGGTGTTAGATGTAGAAATCATCTTCTTTCTTTGCCTCGTAGAGAAAAGCATGCGCTACTCGCTGCTGTTATTTTTCTTTCGTTCCCTCGTAATGCAAAGTACACGTCAATTTTTTCTCGCTGTTTTTACAAGAAAAAATCTTCTTCTTTCTTCCCTTCGTAAAAAAAAGTTTCGTCACTTCGGTTTCGCTGAATTTCAGAGTAGAAATCTGCTTCTTATTAACCTCGTAGAGAAACGGATTCGTCACTTCCTCATTCGCTGGTGTTAGAAGTGGAAATCTTCATTTTTCTTCGCCTCGTAGAGAAAAAGATTCGTCCCATCCTCATTCGTTGGTGTTAGAAGTAGAAATCATCTTATTTCTTCGCCTCGTAGAGAAAAAGATACGCTACACGCTGGTGTTATTTTTCTTTCATTTCGTTGCAATGAAAAGAATTCGATACTTCATTCTCGCTGGTGTTAAGAGTAGAAATCATCTTTTTTGTTGCCTCTTACGGTAAAAGATTCGTCATTTCGTTTTCGCTGAACTTCACAGTAGAAATCTTCTTCTTTCTTCCCTTCGTCGAAAAACATATTCATCACTTCGTTTTCGTTTAAATTCAGAGTAGAATTCTTCTTCTTTTCTCATCTCGTAGAGAAAAGGATTCGTTACTTCCTCACTCGCTGGTATTATGGAATTCTTCTTCTTTCCTCATCTCGTAGAGAAAAGGATTCGTTACTTCCTCACTCGCTGGTATTAAGAGTTAGAAATATTTTTGTTCCTTCGCCCCGTAGAGAAAAGGATTCGCTACTCGCTGGTGTAATTTTTCTTTCGTTCCCTCTTAATAAAATGAATTCTCCATTGCCTTACTCGCTGGTGTTTGAAGTAGAAATTTCCTTCTATCTTCGCCTCGTAGAGAAAATTATTTGTCACTTCCTCACTCGCTGGTGTTAAGAATGGCATTCTTCTTCTTTTGTCGGCCAAAAACAAAAATTCGCCACTTCGTTCTCGCTGGTTTTCGGAGTAGAAATCTTATTTCTTTGCCTCGTAGAGAAAAGGATTCGCTACTCGCTGGTGTTAATTTTCTTTCATTCCCTCGTAATAAAAAGAACTCAGCACTTTGTTCTCGCTGGTGTTAAGAGTAGAAATGTTCTTCTTTTGTCGCTTCTGAAAAAAGGATTCATTCCATCCTAACTCGCTGGTAAATCTTCTTCTTTCGCCTCGTAGTTGAAAAGATTTCACTGTTGTTAAAAGTAAAAAATCGTTCTCGTTCCAACCCAAATCCATAGAGAGTCTTAGCTCAACGATATAATTGTAAGCGACTGATTTCCATCGAAAGTGATTTCACTCTTCACAGCGCACCAAAACACCAAACAAAATATGAAAGTAAACGTTATTATTTATGATTGCGCGAAGGCACGCTGCCATTTTTATGTGCCATCGCAAACATAATTGATGATAATACCCGACGCCGAGGAATTCATGACAGAAACAGCTAAAGTAAAGTGCCGAAAGCTGCTGGCATTAATCAGTGTCAAGAGTGCGCCAAGTGGGGAGGAGATAAAACTGGACGCAACTACTCGTGGCGAATTTGGCGCATTAATTGAAGCGTTCCCGGGTTGGGGCCGAAGCGGGAGCTGCAGTAAATTCCGGCCAAGGCGCTCGCTGCACACGCCTCAAGTACCGCAAATTAGTGGCGAGCAAACACTTCATAATTTACTTGCCACACACACACACACACAATGAAATAAACAAGCAAACAAACAGCAATAACGAATGTGTTTATGTGTGTGTGTGTGTGTATGTATGTCCGAACGCCAAGAAGTCTTTATTGAAACAATAAACAAGAGTGCGACTGGCCGCGCTGCGTTGCGACGTGCAGGATTCGCAATAAGAACGGCGCGCATAAGTTTAATTTATTGCCGCAGCAATCATGCCCGACAAATCACATCTATACACTGAACAGCAAAACAAGCCCATAGACACAGAGACAGACACAGACACAAACTTAGACAATAACATTCGCAATAATAACAACAACAACAACAACGATGCCAAATACTCACAGCAGACAGAAGAAAAACAAGCCAACGAAAAGCACATAAAAAAAAGAGAAAATGTAATAAAATAAAATACAAACATACATACAAACCAAGCGACAAACACAGACACAGCCATACACAAAGACAAAGAACATTGTCATTTTGAAGTTTTGCCGGAAATTGGGGTACACACACACACACATACATATTTATAGAGCAATGTTAACTGGATGTGTGGATGTGTAGAGATATACAAATGTACATATAAATTCCAGCAAGCGGCAATTGTTTTTCACGTCACTGTCTCTCAGCGCCTGAATGTATGCAAGCATGTATCGCAGCATGTGTTTCTACATGCATGTATGTGTGTGTGTGTGTGTTTGTTATTTGCATGCGAGTGTGCTTGATGTATTGTAAATAAAATTCAAAGCACATCCCTACCCGCACACACACACACACACATGAAATCGTACACATGCATAGAATAGCAGCGCGGGGAATTTGCTTACTGGCTGTTATGATTGATTTATGACAGTTGAATGCACGTTGACAGCGGAAGCGCCACAAATTCTCAAAGGCAAATCAGCGTCGTGTCTAATGGAAACAATTGGGGTGCGCTTTGGGCGGCTGAGTGGGCGGACGAGCACGTCCGCTTTCTTTTGCTTCGACGGCTCGGGTCATGTGTGCCGTACGCCGAAAGCTGTCGAGACTTTTGAACACATGAATGACATGTTCAAGTGGTTATTAACTGAAATTACGAAAATCCCACAAAATACAAAGTTAAAATGTTTATAATATTCAGGCATTTGTCGCCGCTGGGAATTCCTGCGAATTGGTGCGTTGTCGAATAAACATTTTCCATGCGCATTCATAATGAATCTTTTTACAGTGGCAATGAATATTTTGTTAAAGCTACACGACTTTACATGTTACAAAGGAGGGACCGATCATCCTGCAGTATTTCTACCCGAAATCGATCTATCTATCTATCTATCTAATCTAATCTAATCTAATCTAATCTAATCTAATCTAACCTAATCTAATCTAATCTAATCTAATCTAATCTAATCTAATCTAATCTAATCTAAACTAAACTAATCTAATCTAATCTAATCTAATCTAAACTAATCTAATCTAATCTAATCTAATCTAATCTAATCCAATCTAATCTAATCTAATCTAATCTAATCTAATCTAATCTAATCTAATCTAATCTAATCTAATCTAATCTAATCTAATCTAATCTAATCTAATCTAATCTAATCTAATCTAATCTAATCTAATCTAATCTAATCTAATCTAATCTAATCTAATCTAATCTAATCTAATCTAATCTAATCTAATCTAATCTAATCTAATCTAATCTAATCTAATCTAATCTAATCTAATCTAATCTAATCTAATCTAATCTAATCTAATCTAATCTAATCTAATCTAATCTAATCTAATCTAATCTAATCTAATCTAATCTAATCTAATCTAATCTAATCTAATCTAATCTAATCTAATCTAATCTAATCTAATCTAATCTAATCTAATCTAATCTAATCTAATCTAATCTAATCTAATCTAATCTAATCTAATCTAATCTAATCTAATCTAATCTAATCTAATCTAATCTAATCTAATCTAATCTAATCTAATCTAATCTAATCTAATCTAATCTAATCTAATCTAATCTAATCTAATCTAATCTAATCTAATCTAATCTAATCTAATCTAATCTAATCTAATCTAATCTAATCTAATCTAATCTAATCTAATCTAATCTAATCTAATCTAATCTAATCTAATCTAATCTAATCTAATCTAATCTAATCTAATCTAATCTAATCTAATCTAATCTAATCTAATCTAATCTAATCTAATCTAATCTAATCTAATCGAATCTAATCTAATCTAATCTAATCTAATCTAATCTAATCTAATCCAAACTAATCCAATCTCCAAATTGTTATGGATTCCCAATTGTTACATGAGAGACCTACTTGGCTCTCTTCATTGACTCAATGTTCATCTGTAAGTGCACCCTCCGAGAAGAATTTTACGACTCCAAATCTTTCTGGATTCCCAATTAGAATCTGTTATGTAGTAATCTCCCAGATACTTCTTTCTAAAATTCAGTTTAATTTTCCTGCGTACAGAACCTACAACATTCGTCCTTACGAATTCCTAGTTTAGCCAAGTGATAGTACAACCTGCAATGCCCTGTCACGAGATTAGTTCCTTCCTCGAAACTTTTTATATGAACCAATGATTGCTTCTGATCCTGGTTTGTTGTCCCAATGTTGATTCCTGCTGATTATATCTCGCTTTGCGATATCTTTTTCTTCGTTAAGCTTATTCATTCCTCGAATCTTTTTCTATTATATGAACCAATAATCGCTTTTGAATGTTCCAGTCCTGGTTTGTTGCCCCAGTATTGATTCCTGTTGATTATCTCGTGCTTTCTGGTTTCTTACCTCCTGGTTGATTTCTGTTCATTATTTCGTGCTTTCAGGTTTTCTTGCTCCTTCTTCCAAACTGCAGTATGGATATAGATCGACAAAGGGTGCTTGAAATACTCTTCCTGGCAAGTTTGTTTCCTTCTTCATTTTCTTCGGTACCAGCGTGACCCAGAACCCAAAGGATCCATGTCCGTTAATGAAGGCTAATGAAGGTTAATGAATGGTTTCGAGGATACCTGGTGCAGCTGTGATGCCTTGGATGCCCTTTGGCTTTCAGAGAGAATCGATATTTACTGGTTCCAATAGGCTTTCGCTAGAGGATCTTTCAAGGACATATCGCTCCTTCGCTGCAAGAACGTCATAACTCAAAAAAAGTTTATGGCAACCCTGTGTGTATCTGCATATGATCTTTTATCTGGCAAAACCACTTTGTAAAATATTCAATACTTTGCTCACAAGACGATATGAAACATTTTTTGATACCTTGAACTGCCTGTAATGGTAAACTTTAAAATTGAATTTTCTCGGAATGATGTAGTTTTGAGTTATGACGTTCTTGCAGCGAAGGAGCGATATGTCATTTTTACCTGAAATATTGCGATTTGCTTACCCAATGGCTCCGAGTATCTTTTACTCTGCTGGTACAAATGGAAAACATTTTCAAAACTGATGCATACTCCGTGGAATCAAAACGTATGTCTGTTCGCATAGCGACTTTATACATTAAAGTCCTATAAAGTATAATTGTTGATCTCTGAGTTTTTTTTTTTGCTGAAAATCCATAAATACCCAAACCATATTATTGTGGCTTTTCGTGGCTTTTATCTTGTCGCCATTCCACAAATAAATCAAACGGCAATGACAACGCTGAGCGGTGGGCAAATCATAACTCTTTAAGCTGCGGTTGTGCTATTTATAGGAATTTCCAATTATTGTTTTAGGCACACACATACACACACGCACAAAACACATACACAAATTTATACATATACACGTCATATGTAAAATGGATGGAGTGAAATGAAATGCAGCCATCGAATGGGCCAATTCTGCATTGTGCAGCGGCCGCAGCGAATTATAAAGCAATTTGTGGGCTTCGCAACGCCATTGCATAATCCTCAATTAATTTACCATCAACGGCATCGGCGAACGCAATAAACGCAGCCCAGTGCACAAACGAAACGAAAGCAATGAGCGCTGAAGGTTGAGTTGTGGCGAGGTGGGCGGGAAGGGCGAGCGGCCGTGCGACGCGAGTGCAATCAACAAATTACAAATCTACCAAATAATGCGGCCAATAATCCACCGCACAAATCAACTGCATTTGACAGTTGCTCAATGCGCCAACAACAAAAACAACAACAACGATGCGAAGCAAAACAGTAGCAACGATGGCAGCAATCAAGAGTCGGCAAATTGCTGCGTTACGCTATGCATGCAAGTGCGCGTTTGTATATATGTATATATATATACATGTGTGTGTGTGTGTGTGAGTGTGAGGTCGTTGCAGGCGCTCGTGTCCAGCGCGACTCAATGGAAGCGTTGCCATTTGTAAAATGGCATTTGGCGCCAACAAAAAAAAATTGCAGAAACTTTACATCAAAAACAAACAAACAAATAAACACACACACACACACGCTCACGCATGCAGCTCGCCGCCACACGTAGCGGCAATTTTACAAATTGGTTTCGACAGCAACGTTGCACCGTTAGCGGCGTCAGCCTCAGCACTCAATTGACACGGTCGCCAACCGCATCGTCCAATGCCGTCATTCGTCGTTCACACACACACACACACACATCTACTCTCATATGTGACACATTGGCTCCGACGCTGATGATGGCGTTGCCGTTGCGCCAATTTGCCTTTTGATATTTTGTGTTATGACTTTTTGTGCATTTGGGTCAGCATTAGCCGCACCGGCAACAACAACAACAACTACAACGCATTAGCCACAATTTTCAACTGGCGCGCCTCTTCATGTGTTTACGTGTGGCCATAAATAGGTTGGTGTGTGTGTGTTTTGAGTGCATTTGTATGCATGTATTAAATGTTGCATGTAATGTTGCGATTTTGCCACACACCACTCACACTCACACACACACACAAACACACGCCCACACGCCCACAAGTCCAAGCCACGATCAAAGCGCTCGCCGGCAGCAAACCTCAGGCACTGCCCGCTCAAAAGTGTGTTTGACGTTGCGGTATGGCGCGCTGACCATTTGGATATTATGCAAATATTGTTTATTTTCCAACCAAAATATACAACCACACACACACACACACGCATACACATACATTGGTGCATAATTTCGGTTGCGCTCTGTTTATGCAAAATGCGGCAACGCTGCGGTCACAAATAATAACTTCAACAGCAACATCGGTCACCACAGACGCAGCCACCATGTGCTACCATTTGTATGTAGGTATGTGTGAGTGAGTGTAGACTTTACATATGTACACATATATGTGCATACTCATATATGTTAATACATATGTACTCACTTAAGCAGCAAGTTGGCAATTTTTGCATTCAAAACTGACGAATTTCCATTGCAAGTTTCGAGATTTCGTGGAAATAGTCAAAATGTTGCTTTGTTAATTTCACAAGTGTGCTATGATGCATTTCGGTGAAAAGCTAACGATGTGTAGCGTTTGTTGTTGTATGTGGTGCGCACAATTGAATATGAAGCGCAACCCTTATGAAATACGTAATGTCAGGCCGATTAATCGGCTTTGATATCCGTCCACAATGGACAAATAACTTTATAATGGGCATAGGTTCGGCAGTAAAATAGGTATTTTCTAGATTAAATAATATGCCAAAACGATTTTTTTATTTCCAAAAGCTGAAATATCGTCAAACGCATACTAAGAAAACCTGTGCATACAATCGGGCTAGACAATCGGGATAATTTTTAATTTCGTACTTCTAATTTTTAATTTTTAGTTTTTTATTTTCAATTTTTATTGTGTAATTTTTAATTTTTAGTTTTAGATATTTAATTTTTAATTTTTAGTTTTTAATATTTAATTTTTAATTTTTTTTTAGTTTTTAGTTTTTGGGTTTTAATTTTTGATTTTTAGTTTTTAATTTGTTAGATTTCATTTTTAATTTTAAAGTTTAAATTTAAAAATTTGAAATTTGAAATTTGAAATTTTGAATTTTTAATTTTTGTTTTTTTTTTCATTTTAATTTTTTAGTTTTAATTTTTAATGTTAACTTTTCATTTTTATTTTAAATTTTAAATTTTTAATTTTAATTTTAATTTTTAATTTTTATTTTTCATTTTTCAATTTTTAGTTTTTAATTTTAAATTTTTAATTTATAATTTATAAATTATAATTGCTAATTTAAAATTTTAAATTTGAAATTGCTAAAAATTTTAAATTAAAAATTAAATAAATAAAATTAAATTAAAATTTGAAATTTTAGATTTTTAATTTTAAGTTTTAAATTTTGTATTTCTAATTTTGAATTTTTTATTTTTTGATTTAAAATTTTTTATTTTTTATTTTTAGTTTTTAATTTTTAATATTTTATTTTTAATTTTTAATCATTCATTTTTAATTTTCAATATTCAATTTTGATATTAAAATTTTTTATTTTTTATTTGTAATATAGTTTTTAATTTGTAATATTTAATTTTTATTTTTAATTTAAAATTAAAAATTTTTAAGTTTTAGCTTTTAATTTTTGTTTTTAAATTTTTTATTTTTAATTTATAATTTTTAATCTAAAATTTTGAATTTTGAAATTTGAACTTTTATTTATTATTTTTGAATTTTGAATTTTAAAATTTAAATATTGAATTATTAATTTTTAATTAATTTTAAACTTTTCAATTTTAATTTTTAATTTTAATTTTAAATTATAATTTAAAAATGTTTAGTTTTTAATTTGAAACATTTAATTTTTAATTATTATTTTTAATTAATTTAAAATTTTTAATTTTTAATTGTATTGTAATTTGTAACATTAAATTTTTAATTATTAATTTCTAATTTATTCTTAATTTTTAATTGTAAACTTTTAATTTTTAATTTTAAACTTTATTTTAAACTTCAAATTTTTAATTTTCAATTTTTAATTTCTAATTTTTAATTTTTAAATTTTTTTTAAATTTAAAAGATTAAAAATTAAATAAATTAATAAAATTATAAATTTTAAATTTTGTATTTAAATTTTTAATTTTTAATTTAAATTTTAATTTTAATTTTAATTTTAATTTTAATTTTAATTTTAATTTTAATTTTAATTTTAATTTTAGTTTTAATTTTAATTTTAATTTTAATTTTAATTTTAATTTTAATTTTAATTTTGAATTATTAATTTGTAATTTCTAATTTCCAATTTTTAACTTTTAATTTCCATTTTTAATATTTAATTTTTAATTTTAAATTGCAAATTTTTAATTTTAGATTTTGAATATTATATTAAAAAGTTTTAATTTTTTAAATTGAATTAAAAATTTTTAAATTTTTAATTTTTAATTTTGAGTTTTGAATTTGATTTTCTGTTGGTTTTGTTGAATTTCTAAACGAATTCTACTCAGCGAGGTGTCTTGAGGTTATCCAACTGTCAACGGGAAACTTGACTGTTGCTTTGTTTCAAATCGAATTCAATGCTTGGGTTCAAAGACATTTTCTTTATCTTTCCTTTCTAATTAAGTCAACCTCTTACAATTAATTAGAAGTTAGTGCAGCATTTACTCTAAAAAAGCTTGTAGAAATTCGTCAACCTAAGCGAATTTAAGCTTTAAAACAATTGTTTGAAATGCTTTGCCTAATTGTTACTTTTATTGCACGGATTAAGGGAAAAGTATGAGTCGCTTCTAACCGAAGAACTGCAATTTTATAATGTCTACAGTCAAGTGGATCTTTGCTTTGCGTTGCGGGATATTAGTGTAACATCACAGAAGCGTATTTAACATGTTTTAATCATTATTGCCACAGCACAATATGTTATTTTTTTTATTAAGTTTTTACTGTTCAAGCCAACAACAAGTTCAAACTATACGTGAATTCTACATGGAGCAAAGAGCACAGCATTTGGTGCGCAGATTTTTTTCACCTTCCCCGCATCCAAACTGCTGCGAACGGCGCACAATGTTTGAAGTGTCACGTCTCGGCACCAACGAGTTGCCAACTACTTAACTTCTGGCAACTTTGGAACGCAAGCCGGCGCCGGTGTCGCTAGCCGAACCGAATGGCATAGCGACAGTGAGTGTTCAGGACCAAAGCTGTAGTCAAATTCAGAACTGTTGTTGTTGTTGTTATTGTTGTTAGTGTCGGCGATGACTACTGCACTGGAGCGTTTAAAATAACAACAATAACGACACTTACATGGCAGCATAACAATTTACAATTTACAACTACACTCTCATACACACACACACACACACGTACACATATGCAAAGATAATAACAAAAACAACAACAACAAAAGCAACAATGTGTAGCTATAAATGTGGCGTATTAAATGCTCAAATATGCGGGGGGTATGTGTGTTTGTGTCTGTGTGTGTGTGTGTGTGTGTGTACGTGTTGGGTTGTGAAACGTAGGGCAGCTGTAACGACAGCGAGAACGGAAGCCATTTGAGTTGCTTGTAGCTTGTGCGACGACATATTGCACAGCAGCAACTTCTACTGCAAATACAACAAATATATATATATACAAATATATATGTAAATACACATACATATAGACAACATAGTAGAGACAACCCAGTCATTCGTTCGCTCACTCATTCATTTGGTGGGCGGCAACATCATTGACAGCAAAGCGCACACAACATTGATGGCAACTACAACAACCACAACAACATTTAACGGCCATTATTTTCATGGGCTTAAGCGTCAACTACTACTAACAAGCAGCCGTCATAGCAATCGACGCAGTGAATTTTCAAGTGAATTTTATCAGCAACCAAAATTGTTGCGCCGTAAATGTGTTTAACTATCTCCAACTGGCTGTTTCTGTGTGTATTTAAGTGGTTTGTGTGTGTGTTTGTGTGTGCTAGCGCAATTGAATGCTTGCTTCATTTTATGCCCGCATTTTCAATTTTAAATTCACTTAAATTGCGCGTGAAATTCCATTTACGAGCGCAACACACGCTGCCAATCATCGCCAGCATGCAGACACCAACTTCAACTCAATCCTCCACCTCTACTTCTATCCCCACCTCCCATCCCCCCCCACTACCTTCACCATCACCCCAACCCTCATCGTCATCACCTCAGCCACACCACAGCCTCACATTCACTGCCACCACAGTTGGCTCAAATGTCATAGCGAATCGTTTAAACTTCAATTAAAATTCACCAAAAACGACGGCGCGCATCTTTGCTGAGCTGGGTTCGCTGGCTGTTTGACTTGACTGGAGCGTCCGCTGTCGTTGTGCTGCGAAATTAACTTTTTGCCACCCCGACATGTCGGCACTGCGATTGAGGCAAAATGCAAATCGCCCTAAACGCCACGCAGGCCAAGCAACACAATCAACGCAACGCAACGTGGAAGATAAATGACGACTGGGTGGCGCACAGACGAACGAACGGACGGACAGGCAACGAGACGCGCGAACAAACAACGTTCAAGTTTTCAATTTCAAAATTACTTAATTGCATTTGGCGCGCTTATGGACGCCAAACGAGCGTCGCTGACCACTTTAACTGTGTGCCGGGTGGCGCTTTGCATAGTTTTGGGCGACTTGCAAGGATTTTGTTGCTTTAAAAGGTAACATGACTCAAGGACTTTGGGAAAAACTAATGGTTTTTTAATTTAAACCATAAGTTAGGCTAAAACAATATTCATGTATTTGTCGGTTGGGGCTTTGCATAGTTTTAGGCGACTTGCGAGCATTTTGTTGCTCTGAGGTGTAAAACGTGTCGCAGATTATGAAAAATATATAATTTTATTGATTTAAATAGAAACTTGGGGTCTTTAAAACAATATTCATGTTTGCATGTATTTGTCAAGTGCTGTTTAGGCGTCTTGCATAGTTTTAGGCGTCTAGTGGTGACTTTGTACTTTAAGCGGTACAATGTCTCGAAGATTATAGAATAATCGGTTTTGTTTTTGTTTAAACAAAAATTTAGGGTCTTAAAAACAAAATTCAAGTCCATCTATTTGTCGGATTTATTAAAATTAAAAAATTAAAAAAAATTAAAATTTATAAAAAGCCTTAACTTGGATGGTTAAAACAAAGGCTGCACAAAAGATCAAGTTGGTCGCAGTGCACTATAGCCTATATAATAATAATAATAATAATTTGTCGGATGGTACTTAGCATAGTTTTAGGCGCCTAGCGCTAGTTTTACCGCTTTAAGGTGAAAAGCATGTCAGGACTTTTGAAAAATTTTAATCTTTTTCTGGTTTAAGGGGAGGTTCTCCTCTTTTCGGCCGAAAATAAAGCGAAATTCTTTAATTTACTGTCGGATAATGAAACGACTCACGAATAGACGGTTTTGATGGTTTATTAAGCCATCTTTCTAAAATACAAGAAAAATTTTTTTTTTTACAAAATCCAATATGGCGGCCCAAAAATGGCGGGTCTTGTCAACCTCTGCAAGCGAGACATTGTTCGGAAACGTCAAGGCTGTAGCCACTTGTAGTGAACTGAAATCAAAAATTTTTTTTTTATAGTAAAGAATATTAAATTCCCCTATGACTTATACCTATTTTTGAATAATTTTTATAAAAAATCATCTAATTTATGCATAATCATAGAAAAAGTTCAATTTTTACCATCTTTTTTTCGACTTTTCTTTTGTTAAAAGACTATTATTACACATTTGTTTATATTTGTTTTAGGTATAAGTCATATAAAAAATCATACCCTTTAAGAAATGCTATAGATGAAGTAACTCGGATAAGTAGATCATGAGTTACGCTTGACGTTAGGATGAAAGAAATGGTTTCGAGATAAACGCGTTTGAAGCAAATTAGAGCAGTGGAGCGTCCCGTAGCGCGCGTGAGACAGGTGTGTTCTCCCATGAAAATACGCGTCGTATCAAAAAATCCTTTTGCACACATATTCTCGACATTCATACCTTTCATTTCATCAAAAAAAAAAAATTGATTTTTTGAAAAAAAAAGAGGAGAACCTCCCCTTAAACAATAAGTTTGGATGCAGGAGGCGTCTTGCATAGTTTTAGGCGATGTGCGCTGATTTTTCCGCTTTAAAAGGTAATACGACTCAAAGATTTTGGAAAAATCGATTTATTTCTTGATTTAAACAATAAGTTAGGGCCTTAAAAACAATATGAATGTATTTGTCGGGTGGTGCTTAGTATAGTTTTAGGCGACTTGCGCTGATTTTGCCGCTTTAAGAGGTAACATGAATCAAAAAATTTGGAAAAATCGAATCAAGTTTTTGCTTAAACAAAAAATTAGGGCATTAGAAACAATATTCATGCATTAATTTATTTTTCGGGTGACAATTTGCATAGTTTTAGGCGACTTGCGCTGATTTTGCCGCTTTAACCCATTGCTGCCGGGTACCAGTTCCGCCCATACGATTTTGATAAAATTTCATACACGACCTAGAAGTAACCCAAAATGATCAGAAACAAAATTTCAGCTTTATATCTCCGCACGTTGCTGAGATATTCATTAGGTATTTTGTACCCATTAGGCAGCAATGGTAGCTTTTTTCCATACTTTGTGAAGTGATCAGCTAAACACGTGGAGGCAGATTTTTGTGAAGTTCTAAGGCGGAAAATTCACGATTTTTGGAGTCTGGTAACTCTAACTAGATGGCGAAATTTTAGGGTGGCCTTCACTAGGTTAAGGTAGTTCCATCTTTACCCTAACTATCCCTATCAATGGTTTTGAGAGATCTCAAACATCGACTTTTTTGTGATTTTTTTTTTAAATAATTTTTCATGGGTAAAATTGTACCCATTAGTCAGCATTGGGTTAAGGGTTAAAGCGACTTGAGGAATTTGGAAAAATCTATTCCTTTTTTGGCATAAACAATAAGTTAGAGTATTGATAAAAACATTCATGCATTCACTTATTTACCGAGTGCGGCTTGGCATAGTTTTAGGCGTCTAGCGCTAATATTGTTACTGCAAGGCTTAACACGACTCTAGGTTTTTCCGAAAATACATTTTTATTTAACAATAATTTAGAGTCATAACAACAGCATCTAATTGGTTCTTAGTTAAAGAATGAATATAAAAAAAGATCAATTCAGAGCTCAATTCTGAGCACAACGGACTTCTGAGCACAAATGGCCCAACACGCAAATTTTTCAAATTTAATTTTTAAATTGGAAAATTATGTGAACAAACTATTTGAAAACCATTGCATGCATCAATTGAAATGTTGATAAAAGCTTCACAATTATATTTTCTTAAAAGTGCTGAAGTGCTTGTTTCAAAAGGAATTCAGAGGTCAGTGAAGAAATTTGCTTAGAATATACGGAAAACGAGCTGCAATGAAGTTAATTCTTTTTTTTTTAATTAACTAAAATGTCAAAGCTATTTAAAAAACTACAACCAACTTAAAAAAACTGCTATATAACAGTTTCTTACTGACTTCTAAAATTTGTTTGCATTTAACTTCTCAGACGTTAAGGTAAACTTTTCTTTCGCAAACAACTTACTACTGCTTATTTTTCGGCCAAAATTAATATTTTTAAAAAGTCCACCATTTCGATAAAATATCATTTATGTAGATAAAACTCTTTTGAAGTCCAATTGGAAATAGTACATCGATTTTTTTGGTTTTTCTGTCAAGTTTTATATAGAAATCTGTGCACCCGTTTCGGTGGACGGATCAACTTAAGTTGAAAAGGCAATGTCAAAGATTGGCACTGTCGCTGCCATTTTGAATCAAAATTATAACAACTCATTTTTTGTGTATACCTCAATATGAGCTAAATACTTTCACAGAAAAGAAAACTTCTTTCTTTTTTCATACTTGCAAACAAAAAATCATTAAAGTTAGGTCTCTGTTTTGGCTGCTTGAGTTGTGTTACCTTTTAAAGTAATATCATTTTTTGCCAATTAGTTTCACAGTTTGATAAATGTAACAACAATGGCAGACAACAACAACAATATGAATGATGTTTTAATTGGGCCGCAAAAATATTTACTTGACTATAGATTAAGTATTTCAGCTTCGTCTTAGTTGTTATACTTTCAATAAAATTCAAATCAAAAACCGTCGGAACACTTAAATTTTCTTTTATTTATTTATTGTATTTTTATAAACTTTCTAAGGTAAATTATGACTTGGTTCAAATTTTTTTTTACATTCTCACATTCAACCAAACAATATTAACCCACAAACTTTTTGTGCTCGTAGACTCAACAACCTGCTTGCTGCCCATCAAAGCATTCAAAGTTCATAAAGAAAATTTGCAAATTTCATTGCGTTCGCATGCAGAGACAACTTTCACTGCTCATTAGCGCCGCTGCGGCTCACTTGGTCGACTGCGGCAATTGGCGTGACAGGCGACGGCAGTTGAAAGTTGAACAGAAACGCTGACAAGCGCAAAGTTGCGAACAGCAAAAATGCCAAATGCTTTCACTGTAATCCGACCAAATGGCCCAACACGCAATGAACGAGGCGTGCAATGCGAATGTGGGCGGATTGGTTGACATGGGTTGGAATGGATGGTTGATAACAACAACTAAGGGGGGCTGTGGTAATTGGCGAACCAAACGGAAGGGGGTGATACCATTAGGAAGTAGGTGACAATGATTTTTTTACAACAGTGAAATATTGGAGTGTCGCAACGCTTTGACATTGAAGGCTTCAAGGCAATACGAATATGTAGGAGTAGGAAGTGTGAAGGGCTTTCACTAAAAAAAAATCTTGTAATGATATAAAATTTGCTTAATAAATCAATACTTTGTGAAGTAAAGGAAATTAGGTAGAAAAAGTGTTGATAGGAAAGAAGATTTATTTTTTTATTAATGACTTATTTAAGAGATCAATTACTGCATTGATGAAAGGTGCCAAGTTTTAGGGGTAAGATTAAAAAAAATATTTTTAATTATTCTAATATTTTTTATTTCTCTTCCATATGTAAAATCAATTACTAACCTAATGACTACAGAATAGAAAATATGGATCGTTATACTCCTTAAGAAAGCGGAATCTGAATGTCGATCCGAGGAAGAGAACTTTTTCATCATCATGAGCGACAAGGCTCATTATATCTCTTTCGATAAGCAAAATGATTGCTTCTGAAGCACAAAAAATCTCCACTATAACCGCCGAAGAGTCCTAAATAGCACTCGCTCAAAGTTACTGCATGGTGTGCTGTGTTGCGAGTAGTAACAAAAATGCCAACATTTAAAAGCCACGAAAATCTTAGTATGAGGATTTGTTGGAAATACTTCAATTAATATGAATGCCAAATTTTCAGAAAAAATATTAAACGGCATAGAAATTATGAGCTTTTAAAGTAAGCACTTACAGCTTGAAAGAAAGAATTTTCCACAAATAGCAAACTGTTGCGTTCACTTTGGGGTTCAATATTAAATGAAAAATATTAGCGAAACCCTACAACTGACTGTTGATGTAAGCTTCATATGATTCAGTTCTGGAAAGAACTAAATTTTCACCTCCTGGTAAAAATGAAACAAAGAAAGCAAGTAAATAAAAACTTGGTGCAAATTTTAGAGGTAAAAAATTTAAAACTTTCGAAAATTCAAAACTTTGTATTTTTTGTTTTTAAAATTTTTTTTTGGCATTATGACTTAAAATTTTTAGCAACATAATTATAAAAAACATTTATGAAAAAAAATTAAACAACTAAAACAAGTTAAAAAAACAGTAGAAGCTTAAAAAAAAATTTAAATTTAAAAATTTAATTTTTTATATTATATTTTGCTAACATTATTTATTTTGTATTTTGTACATTATTTTGTACATTATGATGTAAAATTTTTAGCAATACAAGTTATCAGTATTTTTCAGTAAAGACTGAAACTTGTAATATTTTCAGCTTTGCAAAATTTTCAACTTTTGGTTGAATGCTAATAGCAATCAGCCCACTAATGCTTTGTTGTTGTTGGAAACATTTTTTGAAGATAGCTTTTGAAAATCAATTACAATTATATAGGAAATAGGAAGATTAATAGGACAATAAAGTTTGATTTTTGCTTCCCAGAACCCCAAAAATTGGCAACCTCACAACTTCGTTTGTATGGGAGGCGCCCTCTGGTGGTGAATTTATGAACTTTAATTATTTTTGTATTTTTTTCACTGAAAAATATTTTCAATTGTTGAATAAACCATTCATATTGGTCCAGCACTATCCGAGATACAACTGCATCCAACTACTACATGTTCAAGTGGCGAACCAATTCCATTGAAAATGATCAGTTTTGTATGGCAGCCCCCTTAAGAATGGTAGATAGCGGTTAGGTTTGTATGGAAGAAACATTGGGAAGGAAAATTTAATGAGGGTCAGCCTTACATTTGATATGTCTGGGAGCAATCTGCATGGAAGCCATAATTTTGTATGGAAGCCTTATTAAGGGTTTGAAATAGGGGTTAAGTATGTTCGAAAGAAAGAAGAAGAAGAAAAAATTAGTGGGGGTTTGTCATAGATTTTAACCCTCTAAGAGAAAGTTCTGAGCAGCTTTGAAGCCATTTGTCGAGTTTTTAGTTTTGATTGTTTTTGAAATTGAGCGCTCATTTCTATCTATGAGCACATTTATAAAAAGATTTATATAAAAATATAAATATTACAAATGTAGCTTTAGTCATCTATGATAACTTTCATTGTTATTGTATGAGAAGTGGATGTAATTTCGCTACGATATAATTAAAACTTTTCACAGAACTGTATATGAAATTTTCTATTTCTAAATACTTCTACTATTTTTGTCATTACGGGGTTAATGTTAATAAAAATATTTAAAAATAAAGTCAACAAAATATCCATAATTTATTTCAAATAATTCATTGACAAATTGAATTTTATTGTGTCTGTCCTTGGCGCAGATGACTGCCTGATCTATTTAATAGAAAAAAAATCAATTTTCTTTTTTTTTCCTAGACTTATAAGCCTACAAAAACAGCTTACCAGGTTCATAAAAAAAAAAACATTCTTTCTAGTTGTAAAATGCAACAGAATGAAAACTGCACTGAAATGGTTTTTGCTTCTACACGTCAACGACGCATCGTTGCGTAGCGCTGCACTAATCTTCAGAGTGCAGCAAACGAAATGCACTTTTTTGTCGCTTCTCTAAAACTGTACTCAACACTAAGCTGATTACAACTGCTCGTTGTTGTTGTAAGGCAGAAAATTGCATGGAAAAAAATTTCAAAAAAAAATTGCGCATTATTTGTGGACTCGTTTTTTTTGTGTTAGCAACTTGAAAGAGTTGCTGTGTGATTTCTAGGCGAAAACAACACTAACGGTGTTTTGCATTTAAAACACTGCAAAATATTTTAGGTAACTTTTGTTTGCTTTATTTAGTTTTGTTTTTGTTATGTTGCGGCATTTTACAATTTGCCGCTTTGAGGTTATGTTGCTTGGCATATCGCTGTGCTGCACAACTTTGCGACTGTGTGAGTGTGTATGTGTGTGTACTTTGGGCTGTAATTAAGCCAACTGAAAAAAACAACAACCACAAAAACAGACACATGACAAATAGGCGCACACAAGTTTTTACATTTTAAAAAAATTTTTAACTATGCGAAAATTTTATTTTTTGTATAAAAAGCCCAAAAAGCAAATAGATTATATAAAGGAAAAAAAATAGTGTAAAAACAACAAAAACGAAAAAGTCCATAAACGTCCGGCGACAGCACAAAAAAAAACACCAACAAACGAAGTCGCGCACAGGTACTCGTAAAAAAAAGCGGCCAGCTTCCGCATTGCCGCTTTCGCAGTTGGTTAGCGAAAATAATTACAGCATGTTACGTGCATTTGACTGTGTGGCCTCGTGCTCGGTGCTTTTTGTTATTGTTTTGCAGTTTGTTTTTATGTCAGCGCGCCGCGTAGTGGCCATTTGCGACTTTTGTGTGCTTTGTGCGTTTTTGCGTCGAAATCAACGCCGCACTTTGCTGCCTTCGCCAGTGACCCAGCACTGACAGTTGTTTGTAGTTGTTGTTCTTGTGTTGGTTGAAATGTTGCGCTGGCGATGAGTGAACTCTGGCTGCTAAATAACCGCGCGGAGCATAGGCAGTGGCAACAAAGGTGGGGGAAAAGGAAAAGAGGTCTTAAAATAAATTAAACTCACTGCAGCTGGTTTGGGGTTAAATTCTGAGTCAAGTTGTTGTTGTCAACAACTTTGTATTCAATACTAAAAACAGAAAAAGACAAAATTTATCAACAATTTTGTATGAAATATAATTTGTAATCTAAAGTAGCGGCGGTTCTTGTTGGTCGGTTTGTGTTGGATACTAAATTCTGAGTTCTACCTGAAATCTTCTCTGTTTGCTTTATGTCAATCAAAGGTAGGTGATGGCTGGCAGAGGGGAGGGAAATTTCGAGTTTGGTCATTAATCTCCATCAAGTAAATTCCCTAATGCCGTTTAACAAATTCGATTGACGCATTCCATGAATTAAAGTCAATGGCAAAGTTGAGTAGACTGGCCGCCTGACTGCCTGGCGGGCAAATGTTTTTATTGTATGCCTTCTGACTACTCTCGAAAAATTTAAAACTTAAATAAAGTCATTTTTTGGGCAGTTTGGCAGTTTGAGTAACTAAACGAGAGAGTGTACTGGGTTCGAATCTCACTTTTAACACCGTGCAACAAAAAACCACTTTTGTCGAGATCCATTAAAAAGATGCTATAGGCGTGAAATTAGAGGCCATTCCTAGTAACATGACATACTTAGTTTTTCATTTTCTGATATGATCCCCTTTTAAAAGGATTTTAAAATGTCAAGGACATAGGTAAATTTTTTAAAGAATTTATTTAAATATTTTCCGTTGTGCAATGATGAAGTTAGGGGTGTCAAATGAAACAGAAAACTTGTAGCCTTCAGATTAAATTTTCTATTTTGAACTTTTATAACCAAAATTTGTCAAAAGGGTACTTTGAAATATGTATTTTTCGATATCCTCGATTTTTTAATTTAATTCTTTAGAGAAAATTTATATTTTGTATATGTTAAATATCAATCTGTAGTATAATACCTCAATATTTCATTCATTTATCTTTTTTTTGTTCAGGGTAAAAAAAATTTTAAAATTTGCTTTCCTGTTCCTACCTGACTTGCTGCGTGCCACTTCCCCGGAACCATTGGGACGTCGTTCTGCCACCAAACTGGTTTCCCGACGCTGAACCTCTGGAACCATGGAATCCTACGTCTCTGAAGAAGATCGCGGTGAAAATCCCTTTTCTGCTAGGATGCTCTTCCGGTGGTAAAGGGGAGATCGCGGTGACAAGTCCTTTTTTACCAAGATGCGCTCCCCTGGTAAAAGCCATAGACTTCAACAATGGTTGGGCACTTTAGAATCCGTGCCTTTGCCACCTGTGTGGCTTCCACCTGACTGATTGACTGACTGACACATATTCGCCCGGCCTAGAGAACTGAAGCTACAGACATGAAATTTGAACTGTAGGTACATCTTAAAAAAACGAACCTTCGTTAAGATTTAATGGGCCTATGGATTTCAAACGGCAGCCGCCGTGGCTCAGTTGGTTAGTGCGTTGGACCGCGAGTCGCAGGCAGCAACCTCAGGTTCAAATACTGCCTGTAATAACACCTAAAAAAAATAACGGGAAAACTCGTTTTCTCTTTCGGTGGCTGTCCTCTCAGCTGGAAATGGCAAAACCTCTGAGAGTAAAAATTGCTTATGAAAGAGCTCCCAACCTGCCGTTCGGAACCGGCATTAAACTGTAGGTCCCTTCAACCCGCGTACAAATTCACACGCACAACACGGGTAGTTGTGGGAAGCTAGGCCTTAGTCTCGCGTAAGCGGGCTGTCGTGCCAGTCAATTAATTAATTAATGGATTTCAAACATGGTGCAAATACTCCAAAATACTCGAATTAGTTTTCGACACCTACTTTTAAATTTTTAGAAAATCAAAATTTAAAGGGGTCTACAATGGGTTAAGGTTCGTATACGGGAAGACTATGAAAAGAACAGCAATGACTTCAAAGTTGATGAAAACACTTCAAATCGAAAATAATTTGACACGTGTTTCTCATTTTTTTTAAAGTCAAAATTTAAACACGTACCGAAGGGTTAAAATTTTGTATGGAGAAACGATTTTTTGGCCTTCTGACTTCGAACTTGGTAAAAGCACTTCAAATGTGAAATAATTCCACACGTGTTTTTCATTTTTTTAAATCAAAATCTGACAGAGTCAACGATGGGTTAAGATTTTGTATGGGGAAACTGTGAATAACATGAATTAATGAGCCTTTTGACTTGCAAATGGGTGAAAGCACTTCACATGTGAAATAATTCGATATGTGTTTTTAATTTTTTCGAAAATCAAAATATGGCAGGTTCAACAAAGGGTTCAAAATGTATATGCAGAAACATGATTTAACGGGTTTTTGACTTCAAGCTTTGAATAACTGCTTCAAATGATTAAAAAAAAGGTAGGTTTTTTCATTTTTCGAAAATCGATTTCATACGGATTCAACAAAGGGTTAAAAGTGTGTATGGGAAAACATGATTTAAGAGGTCTATTGATTTAAAATATGGTCAAAGCACTTCACATTAAAAATAAGTAGACAAATGTTTGTTCATAAAAATCTGAGGGGGTCAACAAAGGGTTAAGAGAATCTTGATTTATAGGACCAATTGACTTTAAACGTGCTTGTAGTTCATATATAAGTCTGATCAGACCTATTCATGCGGTAACAATGTAATTCCGAAATCAAATTAAAAATGTTAATTTTTCAAGTACTTCTTTTCGAAACTGATTGGTTGGGGATAGGTTAGGTTAAAGAGGACTGTCTGAGCACGAGACTTTCTCGAGAGATGGGCTTATACCACAAAAAGGCCTATTGGGATAATACTTACAAGGAAAAAGGTGATCTGTCGTACTACAAGTTGGAGAGTCTATTCGACTTTTGGGTAAACCCTGGAAAATCTCTGATGTTGACTGATCTGACTTGGTTGTCCAAGTTGTCGAAGTAGGGAGAGCCTAGAGATTTCAATCTTCGTCTAAAGAGAGAAAAACAGAGCCGAGCAGTGGCAAGTAGAAGGTTGCTTATGGTCTCTTAAAATTTCTTAGTTGACAGTAACCTGTAAAGTTTCCAGTTCTTACTCTAACTTTTCCTGTAAAAATTATTTTTGCACGCGCCTAAGTGTTAATTTATTTATTTATATTTTATTTGATTCTTGTTGTACTTAATTATTTATTTATTTATTCATTTTTTTATATTTAATTAATTATTTCTTTATTTATTTATTTATATTAATTTATTTATTTATTATTTGATTCATAAAGAAGTGGGTTTTTTCAATTAAAATTTTGTATTTTTGAATTGCCAACCAAAGAACTTGTCCAAGTAATCAGTGTGAGTTGCATTCATGTTTTGTGTATTTAAGTTTTCAACGCATCCTAACCAAACGTTGAATCCAATGTACAACAACAAAAACCCCCACTTGCTCATTTTATAATTTTTGGTCACAGTTTTCAGTACATTGCAATGTTTCAATTTTCAAATATTTAAATGCACCAAAGGATAAAAACAAAAGCAAGAACACAACCAACCGGGACCAACAAATCGACAAGCAATGATTTGTAACTGTCAACGATGAAATTCCGTTAGGAATTGGCATGCACAGTTGATGAGCATAAAATGTACGATGACAGAGAAACGAACTACAGACACACAGACCAAACGACACACAGACAAAACATTTGACAGAAACAATGTCGAGAAATAGAAAATGAAACTGAACACTGCAATGGAAATGCAATGCGACAGCAAAAATTGCAACAGTTGCCATATTGCCAAAATAATGGAGAATAAATACAAAAATAAATACGGGAAATAAGAGAAAAAATTAGAAAACCACTAAAAAAAAATAAAAAAAATTATGTATACAAAGTGGGAAAGCAACAGAAAGGCGGAATTCCGAGCGGCTGCCAATGTTGAGATTGAAAAGCAAAAATAGCGAAATGTAAAAACCGCAAACGTAAGTAAAAATAATAGAAAATAAATAAAGAAATAAGAGGAAAAAATAATAAAACAAATTTAAAAAGAAAATTGTTTAAATATAAATAAAAAATAAATCGATACAAAGAGAGAAAACAGCAGAAAAGCGGAATTTGCAGCGGCTGCCAATGTTGAGATTGGAGAAAAACAATAAAAAAATTTAAAAATCGAAAACGAAAGCCAAAATTATAGAGAATAAATACAGAATAAATATTAGAAATAATAGAAAAAATAATACAAAAAATAAATCTATACAAAGTGGAAAAGCAACAGAAAGGCGGAATTTTGAGCGGCTGCCAATGTTGAGATTGAAGAAAAAATAGCAGAATATAAAAATCGAAAAACGAAGGCGACAAACTGTCGCAACGCCATGGAATAGCAACTAAATTGCACACAATTACAACAGAAAGAACCAAGTAGAAAAAAAGCGATAAAAAAAACAAAAAACGAATGAAAAGAACATGCAAAGCTATAACAAGCAAAAAAACAAAAATTGCAACAATAAAATCATCAGCATCAATTTAAAGTTGGTTCCATCAAATGTTTGTCGTTGGCGTTGTTGTTACTTTGCAATGTGCAAAATTAAAAAAAAAAAAAAAATAACAAAGAGCTACTATAATGTTGAAAAAAAAAACAACAAAACTTCATCCTCACGTGCAATCTTATTCAATCTTATTTAAAAACTTTACTCAAAACTTTATTGTGTATGTTGTAGTGTGAGCTGGTTTAACGCTCATCGAAAGCGTTGGTGGATCGCGCTCGAACGAGGTCGGCCAGGTTGTAGGTTAAGGTGTGTTCGACTGGGTAGTTCGTAGTGTGTCGTGCAGTGACGTCGTCGAAGGTGGATGAGGATGTGGAGGCGCTGGCAAAACTAATGTCAACAAAACTTTCACATTTGTCGTTGTCGTCGTTGTCGTTGTGTCGGTGTTTGTGTGTGTGTGTGTGTGCCTGACTTTGCTTGTTGTTCTTTCGATGGCTTTGTGTATTTGTCGTCGTATAACTGTTGTTATTGTACACTTATTAGTTTTGTGCGCTGGGCGCGCGCCAACATTTTGCGAGAGCTGTATGAGCACTCAAATAATAGTTTTATCTCTTTTGGGGATTTTATTCACACTTTGATGTTGTAAATTTTTCTATAAAACGGTTTAGTTTACATTTTGTTTGTCGAGCGGGCGATGTCGAATCGGTACGTGTCAGTACGGGCTAAGAGAATGAGAGAGAGAGTAGGAGTGAGAGGGAGTGAGAATGAGAGATGGTAAGCATCGCATTGACAAAGACATATCGTCTATTGTCGAAAGTTTGGCTGCTGTGAGAGCAAAGTGCAGCGAAAAATTTACTCAAATATTGAAGTTGATGTTTGTTGTTGGTAAAAGGTCACACATCAAAGTTTCATAACTGTTATTATTTTTGTTATTCAAGCAGAATAACTGTCAAGTGGCAATGTTCAGATGAAGAAGCAATGAAAGACAAAAGAAATTCGATGGCAGTTTGATTTCTGTGGTCGGACAAACACGGGAAGAGGTTAAGGACAAAAAAGTTGGTGGAGAAAGAGCAGAAAAGGAGAAGAGATAGAGGAAACGAATCAGAAAAGAAAGTTGAAAATGACCACAAAGACGAATAACAAGACGAAGAAGAACACTAAGACAAAGAAAAAGATGAAGCGAAGACGGAAATGAAAATTAAAAGAAAAAGAAGAAACTATGTATGAGAAAATATGAACACGACGGTAAAAACAAAGATGAAAATGTGGCAAAAGAAGCAGATGAAAAGGAAGGCGAAGAAACACAGAAGCAGGAACGGATAAAAAAATACTAAGAAAGAGAAGAAGCAGAAAAAAGGCGAAGAATGGAACGAAGGAGATCAGTAGAGGTGGAGGAAATCAAGAGGAAGAACCAAAGGAACACTCACACAAACAAAAAGAAAGCGAAGACGGAAAAGAAGATGAAGAAGAAAAACAAAAACCAGAAAATAATACAAAGACGACGGCAAATACAAAGACGAAAATAAGGCAAAAGAAGGAGATGAAAACGAACGTTATGAAGAAACATTAAAAAATGTACACCAAAGAGATATGAATAAGACAGAGAAAAAATACTAAGAAGAAAAAGAAGAGAAGATTAGGAAGAAGAAGCGAAAACATATGCACGAAGAAAAATAATAATCAGCAGCACTAGAAACGAAGATTACAGCAACCCGCCCTAGTTGTCGTAAGATGGCGACGAGTTAAAGAAGAAAGGGAAGAAGAATAAAAAATCAAAATGTATAAGTCGAATAAAACGAGTCAAAGACTACGCAAACTACAAAATGAAAAAGAAGCAGAAGAGGACGAAAACAGAAATACAATGAAGAAGATAAGAGAAGCAGGAAAAGTAGCAAAATAGAAGAAAAATAAGAAACAGAATACAAGCTGAGGAAGGAGAAGAGATAAGAGAATAAGAATAATAAGAATAAGGGAAAACAGGAAATGAAAGAAGAAGAAGAGGACGAAAATGGAGACTATGACGAAAACGACGATTAAGATGACAACGAGCAAATGCAGAAGTAGGAGAAGTGGAAAAATAAAAGAGAGAATGGGGAAAACAAGACGAGGTGAGGAAAGAAAAGAAAAATAATAACAATAAGACGAAGCAAAAATACGTAATAAAAGAAGAAGAAGCAGAAGAGGACGAAAACGAAATATACGAGGAAAATGATGAGTAACATACGACGAGAAAAAGAAGAAAAATAGCTAAACAAAAGGAAAGGAAAAATGACAAAAAAAGGAAAGGAAATGAGAAAGCAGAAGATAAAAAATAACAAATAGACCAAAAAATAAGACGGAGGAAAAAAGTAGCAGTAGAAGCAGAAAAAAGGAAAATAAAGAAGACGACGACGATGAAAACATCAATAAGGAGAAAAAGGTTAACACGGAAAAACGGAGAAAAATAAGATGAGAAAGAAACTGGGAAAAAGGGGAAAACGAGAAGGTAAGAATGAAAGAAATACAAATAAGAACAAGAATAACACGAAAAAACAGAAAAGAAGGAAGAAGCAGCAGAAGAAGTCGTAGGCGAAAACGATTAATAAGATGACGAAGAGATAAAAGAAAAGAAGAAAAAGAAAAAGAAGAGGGGGAAAGAAAAAAAAGTCAATAGAAAGAAAAGGAAGAGACTACAAGAAAGTGAAGAAGACAATGACTGCGAAGAAAAAGAATTATACAAAACAGCTGATGAAGTAAAGCGGAATAAGTAAAAGAAGAAGCAGAAAAGGAATAACGAAAAGAATAATAAGAAAATTAATAAAAAGAAGGAAAACAAGCGAACAAACAACGAATGAATCTAAGACAAAGAAGAAGAAAAAGGAAATTAATAAGAAGAAAAAGACAAAGAAGTTGAAAAAGAATTTGGAAAAAGAAGGAAGAAAAGGGGAAGAAGTTTTAAAATAAGGAAATGAGTAAGAATAAACAGAGGAAGAAAAGAAAGAGATAGAGGAAGAAAAACAGGAAGAGAAAAAGAGAAAGAGAGAGAAAGCGCAAGATGAGAAGGAAAAAGTGCGGTGAAATATGAAACTTAAGACGACGAAGCAAAAGAAGAAGCAGAAGAAGAAGGCGAAGAATCGATTTAGCAACGATTTTGATTACAAATTAACATATACTCGTACACAAGGGACTGCAATGCCGGGATTCCGAATCCTGAAATCCTGGAATTCCGAATCCTGAAATCCCGGGATCTCAGACAATTTTAGTCCTGAAAAATCCCAGGATAGACAAAATGCGATTCCGGGATCGAAATAAAAAAATTACTTATTTTTTGCTTTTGATGCCTTAATTTCAATAAAGGCAAACCATCTTATTTAGTACACAAAAAAATTGCATACTGCCTGTCAAGTTTAAATAAGTTTCAATAGAACAATAGCTCTGTTACGTGGCTGATTCGTCTTCGAGATATTTGTTCATAACTAAAATAACTAATAGGAAGAAAATTGGTTTTTCGTAGATAAGTATTTCGAAAACGCTTCATAAAATTTTTTTTAATTTTCAGTTCAGTGTTCAGCGACCCAAAATTAGTGCAGAAAATACTTTTTTGTCGAGTAGTTAGTGTAATCAATCCCGAATCCCGAAAATATCCCGCCTTCTTGGGAATGCGATTTTTAATTCCAAAAATCCCGGGATTGTAAAAGTGGTCCGGCATTGCATCCTTAATACTCATTCATATACTCAACACTTAAAAATAAAACACCCATCAATTACTGTCTCATCATCTTTCTAAGTATCAACAGTAAGTGCCTGGACCCCATATTCTACTACCGACCAAAGCCACGTTTCATATACATAAATTGTTCATGTGTCTTTCGGTAATGGCCAAAAATGCGCAAAATTGAAATGCAAGTCAGCGTGGCCAGAGCACCAGCTAAGCCATATCGCCACAGTGTGCAACGTACGACTTGGGTATTGCCACACGTGCCGCACATGCAAATGCATCCTGCTTTGCTCGGACCAGATGTGTGCGGGCGTCGCAGCGTTCCGTTCGTATAGTGACAGCTAATATTTGAAATTATTGGCAAACATGCAGTCGCACCGTGGCATGTGTGCTGCATGCCAATTTGCGCCTAAAAGCAGATTATGTGCATTTCAATTAATTAATGGGCGAGCGAAAATATTGCCGCATGCAATCAAGCGGCTGCATGCAAATGAATGAATGCAAATTGAAATTGATTTGAATGGCAATGAGTAATGCAAACAAGCAGATTTCACTAATAGATCACAACAAAACATGCACAAATTATGGCTGGCAGCTAGCATTTCCAATGTAAAATAACAACACTGTGCTGCACAAACAACAAATTGTGATATGCAGTAATTAAAGTTTATATTTACAGAAAAGAGGAGAATAGTTTGACTAATGTTTAAAAAGTCTTTGGATTTTTTGAGTGAATTGATTTCTCATAAAATTTTTAAAAATCTACAAACAAAAAATCAGTGCTCTGTTATTATTTGATATTCAAGAACAGACAATTAGTGCTAAAAGCTTTGGCCTAAAAATTAAAATTAAATTTCACAACTTTGACCTCTAAAACCTCTGTGGTAGGAAATTTATTGCTGCATGGTGTAATATTGCATTCAAATTAAATTAAATGCTGCACCACTCAGCCAACGGAAATGCAAACAAATGTCTGCCAACAGTAATGTAAATGCTAAGTGACAAATTTGTTAATATGCGCCATTGTAATAAATTCCTATTTAATGTCCACTGTGCAGCGAACAACAAACATGATTTGCATTTCAAATGTGCCGGCTGTGTTAAAGAGACTACAAAAAAATTATTCAAAAATGTGCAAAAAACTAGCCAGCACTGTTGAATGACACTGACAATATGACCAAACGGCCGATTCGTCTGTCTGTCAACAATGTCAAAGCGACCAAAGAAAACGTTAGATGAAAAATATATTGCAAAAATGTTGAAATTTTCCTTGACACTCGAATGAATTTATTTATGCAACTTGTTTGAGCTGTCACGAAGCTAGTAGAGTAGAAAATAGAAGAAAGAATGCGAAATGACCAAAAAGCGCCGCATTAGGGTTGTAAGTAATGATTTGTGTTTTAGTTGAGGGTTTTTCAAAGTCAGTATTTTTGAATACCGATTGATTGTGCAATACCGATTGTTTTTGTATATGAAATGACGACCTAATGAAAGATTTGAATGTAGCTTTTGTAGCCTTTAAATCATATCCTTCAAATCCCATTTCATTATTTTCACTTCTGTATACAAATGAGATCAGATCAGATCGATTTAAAAAATCGTACCTGTCGCATCCACTCTCCTCTTGCATAGTTCAGAGTTCAATACTTCTTGATTCTCATTATCTCCTCCTTTCCTAAACCTAATCAGCGGTATGTGAATACCTTTCACTTAAGGCCTTAAAAGTCGAACCATACTTGAACCAAGGTCCATCATCGATCGTCTAGTAATACCCAGAACAGTTAATTACGCGAAAACCCATCAAGAAGCTAAAACGTTCAATCATCTGTTGGAATACTCACAAAAACATATTTTTTACTTTCATGCTAAGATTGTTGTAGTTGTTTTAATTTGTGAGCTTTTCGTTTTTAAGAGAAACTGAGATCTTTTTTTTAAAAAATATATTTAAACAACACAGAAAATATATAGAAAAGTATTAATATTTTTCAAATGTTTTTTTGTGAGCTTCCACCTTCTAAAAGAAATTAAGAAGTGTTTGTAAGAAAAGTATTTGAAAAAGTCAAGAAAATATATAGAAAAGTATGGATGTTTTGTTACAAATGTTATTTTCTTGTGGGCTTTGAGATTGTAAAGAAACTGAGATGTGTTGGTAAAAAGAATAATTGAAAAACAGTTAAGAAAATATATCGGAAATTAAAAAATTTTGTTTTCTATTTTTTTTTTATGCTTCCGCTTTTCATAGAAACTAAGATGTTTTGCTTAAAAAAATATATAAAAAACGATAGAAAATTTTTTTCAGAATATTTGAAAAAACTAAAAAAAATATATTGAGAATTATAAAATTTGGTTCCATTGTTCCATTTAAAAAAAAAAACTCAGATGTTTTGGTTAAAAAATATATATAAAAAAAGTAAAGAAAATATACAGAAAAGTATTAAATTTTTTTGTGTTTGTAGGTTTCCGTTTTTAAAAGAAACTTAGATGTTTGGCTTCAAAAAAATATACAAAAAAAAAGGAGAGAAAATATATAGAAAAGTATTAAAGTTGTTTCAAATTTGTTTCGTTTCGTTTCAAAAAAAAGCTATGATTTTTTTTAGTTTTTAGGAGACAGTTTCTTGTTTCTTTAGAAGAATGCGTTGCTTAGTAAAGTATATAAAAAAATAGAAAATATATAGACAAGTACTGAGTTTTTGTTGCAGATTTCTTTATGATTTACCCGTTTGTAAAAGAAACTAAGATGTGGTGCTTAAAAAAATATTTGAAAAGATAGAAAAAGTAGAGAAAAATATTAAATTATTTTTCAAATTTGTTCAAATATACATATAGAAAATATACATATATACATATAGAAAAGGTCAAGAAAATATAAAGAAAAGTGTTAAGTTCTTTTTAAAATTTTTTGGAGCTTTTCTCATGTAAAGTTAATTAAAATGTTTTGCTTACAAAAATATGGGGAAAAAGTAAAAAAAATATATTTAAAAATATTGTACGTGTAAAAACGTTTTTTTTAATTTTTCGTTTGTAAAAGAAACTAAGACGTTTTACTTAAAAAAACGTGTGTAAAAGTTTTGTTTTAGATGTTTTATTTTGTAAGCTTTCCGCTTGTAAGAGAAACTAAAATGTTTTGCTTAAAAAATAAAATAATAACAAAGTATTGAATTTTTGATACAAATGTTATTTTTTAAGTTTTTCGTTTGCAAAAAGAACAAAGATGTCTTGTTTAAAAAAAATATATATAAAGAGGTGCAAAAAAACGTATCGAAAATTATTGAATTTTTGCTTTAGATGTTTTTTTTTATAAGTATTTCGTTTGTAAAAGAAAGTAAGACGTGTGAGAAAAATAAAGAAAAAATATGATGAGTGATGAGAAAAAATAAAGAAAGCGTAAAAAAAGTATTGAATTTTTGTTTTAAATTGTTAAGTTTTTTTTAGGTTTTTTTAAGTTTTCCGTTTGTAAAAAGACGAAGATGGTTAACTTAAAAAGTATGTAAAAAAGTAAACAAAATATAAAGCAAATTATTAAGTTTTTGTTTCAACATTTTTTTGGTGACCTTTCTGAGCTTTCTTTCAAAAGGCATCTTCTATAGGCAATTTCTACATTTTGCTTAAAAAAATGTATTTTTAAAAAAATATAGTTTTAAAAAATATAGAAAATATATAGAAAAAAATTTTTAATATTGACAATTTCAAATACTTTTCAGGTGCAACACAAACAAAAAGAACAACGGAAATTCCTAGCAGACAAAACTGGCTTAACGACCAACAATCGTTTCCCAATGCATTAAAAATCTTAAACAAAGTCTAGGAGCTGGAAAACTGAGTCAGCTGTGTTGTTTTCTGTGAGAGGTTACAAATTACACAGCTTATCATTTCGCCTACAAGATCACAACTGTAGCGTTTTGTAGGCAAACACTTTGGCAATACTGCGGTCAGCCGAACGGCTATGCAGACTCAGTATGGATATCTCTAGCATTTTCACTTTCCCGGATGGTCAGGCGATCATTAAGTCACTCGCCGTGATATACCTACAACTCTTCGAAACTGTTTGCCAGATGCTGTGCAATGCTGGATAACTTATTGGAGTGAAAAGAGATTCATTTGAGACGAGTTCCTGTTCAAAGGTACATCACTGGCAATTGCGGAGCTGAGGAGCTGCCGAAATGGTACGAAAGCGAGACTGGATAAGAAGGATAAGGAAAGAAATTTAAGTAAATAAAAACAGTGTGAGATATGAAATTGATTTTGATTTTATTTTGAATGCAACATTCATGCCATTAGGTATGAAAGAGGACATCATTCACAGCGTAGGAATCCCTGTCCAGCGACTGAGCCTCTCCTTCAAAGGGCACTGAGGAAGAAGAAGATTCATTTTATAAGGAAATCTCAACGGTCACAATAGTCCAGCGGGTAGTGTGCTGGCTTCTCATACCAGAGGCCCTAGGTTCGATTCCTCGCTCGGGCTGGCGAAATGCTCATCTACTTTTATCGCTAATCAAAAGAAGCAGATGAGAATTACCATAGCAATTACAGGTAATGGCAAAACCTGCAAGTGTGAAAGAAAAAAGCCACCATAACCTAACCACAACAGCTTCCCTCTTTCACTCGTAGGAGTAGAGGTGTAGTTTTAGAGTCATTCTCTGTTCTTGTGATAACACAATGGATCACTACTGGCCTCTGTAAACATCATAAACTGCCACCCTAACCTAATCTAAACTTACCTAACCTACTAAAGTAAGTGCAACTCGATGTATCTGCCTTAAGCTTGACCAGCTTTTTAAAGACCAAAAGTTAGAGTTAAATATTAGCTCGAAGCCTTCGTAACGGAACAACATCGCAAACATTCATACATCATATCCAAAAGGATTTTTATTTTTTTTTTAATAAATATGAATTTTTAAATTGTTAATTTTTATTCCTCGTAGTAAAAATTGTTAAATGCCTAAATACAAAAAAAATCATTTATTTACTTATTGTGACTGAATTAATGCCCAAAACAATGGACTAGAATTTTTGTATAATATTTTAAAAATTTTATGAAATTAATTCCTGAAATTTTGCATAAAATAGAAGAAACAATAAAGAAATTTCAAATCAGGTAAAACTCTAAGCAGCCCATAGTAGCTTTTAACTTAATAGCTTTTAACTTTATGATGAATGCAGTGGCGCGTACAGGAAGGTGTTTTGGGGGTTCATACTCGCCCATATATCTGCTTGTGACAAAAAATTTTAGGCGGCAAACATGCTTTCAATTAGCATTGGGCTCAAATGTTGTATACCGAGCCCCCTCTCCCCCACCAAAATGAAATGACCTCTGCGCCACTGTCTGTGTGGCGCATACAAAACGCAAAGTACAACAACAAAAAGCATAGCCAACAGGACATGGGAATTAAAAGGGAGCAGGGTGAAACTGAAAACAAAAAACCAAAAATCAAATAAATACAAAAAAAATTAAAAAGTAGCCAAAATAAAGGAAAAGCAACTAAAGTGAAAACGAAACGAAGCAACGAATCAATGGTCATGAAAATGTTTTTCCCCTAAATTTAACGTGATTGACTGTAATTTATGGGCGCGATAACATAAGACTTTTGTGACACTGGCAATGTTGTTGTTGTATTGTATTGAGCAAAGCTTTGAGCGGCAGCTATTTAAAGTCGAGCGACCACTTCCGACCCGGGCGAAGTGCATCTTTCAGATTGAAAGTGTTGACGTTGGATTTTCGCTGGATTCCATACCTTCCGAAGCATAGGAAACTTTAAAGTAAAAGGCGATTAAAAAAAATTTTATTTTTATTTTGGTTTTTTTTTCTATTTTATTTGTACAACAATAAATTATTATACAAATATCGCACTAGCAGCACTAGCGACTTTGGCCATCGACTGGGCGCTTTTTTTAACAAAGAAAACAGGAAAAAATAATTAAATCGAGAGTTAAATCTCGATCGATCTCTTTATCGATTCCAAGGCAGCACTCGATAGTTCGATAAGGGATCGAACCTGATAACACTGCAAATCTCGTGAGACTTTGAAGAGCTACGTTGAGCAATGCTCACAGCTCCGTCAAGTTGGGAAGTGAGCCTTCGTTACTGTTCGATACCCACCATCTCTTTATCGATTACAAGACAGCAATCGATAGTCCGATAATGGCTCGAACTTGGTATCACTGCAATTAGTTTTGCAGAGCTCTGTCCAGTTTAAAAGTGACCTCTGCGACTCACTCGATACAGTTTTTGTGACTTACTATTGTTGTTTTAAATTATTAATCTTTGAGCTGGACTTTTAACTTGTGCTTTTTTAAAAAGAATTTGTTTTTTCAAACATAATTTTGTTTTAAAAATATACACATACTTATATATTTTTAAATATTTTTTTTACAATTGATAATAAATAAGGATCATGTTTAAGGAAAACTATTAGACAATACAAAGTTTTAAATTTTTTAATTAAATTATTTGTTGTAAAAAAACCAACTTTAAAAAATTTTAAATGTTTTGCCAATTTAAAACCTTTAAGATAAAATAAAAAAAAAATGTAATAGTTTTACCAAAGCGCAGTTCAACTTGGGTGTTAAAATTAAAATATTTTTTTTAAAACATGATTGTAATTTTTTTTTTTAATATGTTTTGAGGAAAAAAAATTTTTCTCTATCTGTTTTTTTTTCTCTGTCTGTACAATCACAATTAAAATTTTGCATTAAAACTAAAACATTTTTTAAGAAATTTGATTGAAGAATAGGTTTTTTAAATATGTTTTTGAGGAAAAAGCAATTTTAAACTCTTTTTCTAAATAAAAGAAACTTAAAAGCAAGTAATAAAATTATGACAAAAATATTATACACAAAAGTGATGGGAAACAAATTTTATAGAAAATTATTTAAAAAATTATTTAGTAAATCAATTTTTAAGTTATAAGAAAATAAATTAATTTTGAAGAATTTTTCATTGTTAAAATGTATTTAAATTATAAGAAAATAAATTATTTTTCAAGAAATTTTGATTGTTGTATTAATTAAGAAAATTATAAAAAAAAGTATGGCAAAAATTATTAGTTTAAAAAAAGTTTTTTTGAAAAACTTTAAAGAAATTTTAATTGAAGTAAATTAATTTTTCAATTATAAGTTCTTTCGATAAATTAATTTTTAAGACATTTTTATTGTTGTATTAATTAAAAACAAATTGTGATGAAAAGTTTAGAAAGTTTAAAAAAAAAATTAGAAAAAATTGTTGACCAAAATTTTAAAAAAATTATTAAAAATGAAGAAAAGGTGAAGTGTATTTGTTTTCTTCTTCCTCGATCCTTCAGCTGCAAAAAAAGTCATCCCCAATATTATTGCATGCATCGGTCTAGAAGAGTTTCACAGCTCTGCAATAAACTGAAACTTAGTCAGTTTGAAACTTAGTCACCTCGTCGGTTCGTAAACAAATAAGTACAAAATAAAATTTATTTTTCTTTTCATACATGTTCTTATTTATTTTTATCATCTTATAAATTGTTGTAGCTTACCAATGTTTTTTTAAATAATTTTTGAACATCTTTTGACCATTGCCAAAGTTATCAACAATTTCAATCAAATTCAATCAACATTCTGATCTGATGTCAACTAAAATAAATCACACTTTGTTGTTATTGATAATGTTTGACAGCACAAATTGAATGTCACAACTTCAATTGACTAACTTCATACCTTCTTTGAATTGACTTGCATTAAATATTTCATTTTTCTTACTTCAAAAGAACCACTGACTAAATTGGCATTAACGATTTGAAGCTTGCAAATCTCTGTTGTTATTTTTTCTCCACAAAACGAAAACTTTAAATTATTGCATTTATAATGGCAAAATCCCGTTACATGGAAACTTTGAAAACACTTCAAGTCTGACATACCCAGTGCCAGCGTACGTACAACAATATTGACAATGTCTGCATTCTGCAAAGCATTTCTTTTTTTTTGTTTTTTGCTTTTACTCTCATGGCAACAATAAAAACTACTTTTCAACTGCAAGTAAAATACATAAAAAAAATTTAAACATTCTACCAGAAAACTTTTACCAACACTTAAGCTTTCGGTTTCGTCTCGTCGCGACGTTGCGGGTGTTGCGTTCCTTTCCTCTTGCGATGCTTTTATAAACAAAAGGAGGTTACGGCACACTAAACGTAAATTTCCATGCAGCATTCAGGGCGCAATCACGTGAAACATGTTCGCCCCTTTCATGTTTAGAACTTGAGGCCGACAAACGAGAGGCAACACAAGCAAGAAATTATTTAAAAAAAAAAAACAACCAAAAGAGAAACAAGCAACACTACAACAAGCTGAATGAAATTAAAATGAAAAACAACAACAATAACTGCCAACACCGGCGGCAAAAAAAAGTACAAAAATAAAAGAAGAGGAAAAAAAAACCAAAAAAAAATAGAAGCAAAAAAAAAATTAAAAGGAAAAGCACAAAAAAAATTAACAAAAAACAACTCGAATCTGTCTGTCCAAATATTCATAGCAGCTGCGGGTTGCGAGGCTGGTGGCTGGGAGACAAAAGGTGCCACCACGCCACAAAGTATGCAAGACAAATTTTCGGTTTCACTACAAAGCAACGAAGGCTTTGCTTCATTTAATTTCGCAGTCGTTTTTATACAACGCTGCATTTGTATGCGTCTTTATATATATGTGTGTGTGTGTGTATGTTGTAAAGTAAAAAAAGGAGAGTAAATAAAAATGGCGCCAAGCAAAAAATGCGCGGCAGCAAAATGTAAAAATAAACTCGAAGCAACCGCGCACTCACCCGTCCGCTCGCCACCAGCGAGGCAACACTAGCAGCCTCCACTTGTATTTCACCTTAACACACACAAACACACACACACCCACACACACACATATAACAAAAGATGCTGAAATGTTGAAGCAGCATCAAGAAACGAAAGACAGAAAACAGACAAAAGAACACGTTAGAAAAATAATGGAAAAAAAACATAGAACAGCAACAACAACAACACAACTCAACAACTTGTGTACGTCATTAGTCCTCGGGCGCATATCGCATTGCTGCCGCTCTCGCCAATTGTTATAGTTAGTTGTCGCTTGCCATTTGGTTTGCGTTGCTGCAAATCGAGTCAAGGTGGGCGCAGCTGAGACCAGCCACAGCCACCGCTGTTGCCGTGTTTATTGTCCGTCACAATAGGCTCAATTTGTACCGTTTCATGGCATTTTTCTGCGCTAATGAGCCGCACGTTTAATTGCAGTTTTGTCAAGTTTCTACTTCGTCTTTGACTTCATGTTTCTGTTGTACGTGTTTTCTCCCCATCTTACTTGTGCTTTTTATTGCATTTTTATGTACCTAAGTTAGTCCACTTTGAGGCAAACAACTGAAAAGACCAGCGTCGGTCTAAGTTTAATTATTGTGTCGAATTATTTAGATTATACGGAATTAGTGCCTTGAAAAAGTATGCATTGCAAAAATGTTGCGGCGCAACTTTTATATTCTTGTACTACGTTTTAGTAGCTAAATAGTTGAGCATACTTTTAGGCAAAATACCAAAAACCTTATGTTAAGTGTAGAGTCGAAGAATTAAGGTTATGTGGTTATTTGTTCATTAATGACAAAAACGCATAGAAACTAACAACGAAAGGATATTACAGATCAAAAATAGATAAAACTTTATCGAGGCAAGTTCCTTAGACTTATGAGGCTTTAATTTTTGCTATTTTTGTGTATCCAACTTTAAAAATATCTATTTGTCTCCATCTCGACTTCTAAATCACTAAAACCAACTATCAACTTGGAGTATGGAAGAAGAAGAAAATCTTCAAAGAAACTGTTAGACCCATGTCCATCAGTCTGCAGGTAGATCCTCTCTACTAGATAAACCATTTGACGTTCGAGAATTAGAGCTGTGAAACCATCGATAGTTGGCCCATTCGATATTTTTGAAAAAAGCGAGATGAAAAATATCGATACTATCGAATAAATCAAAATTATTTCATATTGTTACGAAAATGAGTACTGTAGGCTTGTTCATCTCTCTGGATTGTGCTTCGAAATAAAACATATTCAAATTTTTAAACGCAGTCAAAAACCAGCAATTACTTTATTTACAAATTTACATTTCACTTTACACTTGCTTACTTAGTGGACTACTTCGTGTTGCATATTTGCTTACACAAACCAGACTCCCTTTCTGCACTGTACCCGGCTGCCTTTTAAACTTGTCTGCTTGCCGCACATTCTCGTTCCATCGTCCGATAGTTCTCGCACATTTTAATTGGACTACAAATTTTTATTACTATCGCGAGCCATCCTTGCCAGATCGAAACCATAGCAAGCCGGCCGTATTCTAAAAGCATTCATAGCACAGCGACAGGGTGCCTTTTCGTTGCAATATATTAATATACACCCGGTAAAAGCTTTTACCAGGACCTATTTTTTCAAACGTATGCCGATTGTTCGAAGTAAAGATTTTGAGTTGCTTGACTTGAGGTGCTTTTTCAATGCTATGAGACTTGTAGTTCCAAATAAGTTCATAATAAACATTCCAGTTATATGAGCCATGCCACGCCCCTTTGTTCAATGCCTATTCCATTTTTCCCATCGAAGGGTGCATCTAAACAAAGAATTCGAACCAAATGTCATTCATGTGCGACTTATAGGTTCAAGGTTAGGTTAGGTTATGGTTTCTGCGTCTGTAAGAGACACACTCGGAGGCCTAAGAGGCCCATTGTGATTATGAATTTTCATCAACTTCATGTGAATAGCGATAAAAGTAGACGAGTGGTTCACCAGCCCTCGCTAGGATTCGAACCTAGAGCCTGTGGTAGGAAAAGCCAGCGCACTACCCACTGGACTATCGAGGTCAGCCAAGCTCAAAAGTTATTAGCAAATTTATATTTAAAAAAAGAGTTCCATGCCCCTTATCCAATGCCCATGGCAGCATTGCCAGCATAGAATATTCTAGAGACATTGCCGTCACATCACAAAAACCTATAGTATCGATAATTCCAAGAACCAATCGATAGTGGCACCAAAATAAAAACATCGATACTATCGATAGGACTATCGATTGTTGTACAGCTGTAGTCGCGGATTTACCGAAGCAAACTTCATATTGGGTTGCTTTTCGTGCCCATAAAGTTCGTGTCTAGTCATTCGGATGTCTGCAGTAATCATTATTTGACCTATTATTGACTTTCTTCATAACTACTCTGTCAAGTGTTATCTCTTGTAGATGTCTATGACTAAGAGTCCATAAGTATACTGACAAATATCCTGACAGAATTCACAAACATATGGATTCACTCCTAGTTGATCCGAGGACATCTTGTTTCTCTTTGCTTACTTCGCTTGAAGGCATAGAGACTCAGCAAGGCTGGTGGCTTATAATGGTTACGTTAATTGATTGAAGTTCTGTCAGGGTTGTATGATTAGCCTATCGTTTGTAGTCTTTGATGATGCAGTCTTCCATCTGTCAGCTCCAGGAGAGACGCTTTGGTTAGTGAAAAATTATTACTGTGTAGTAAAAAAAAAGCGCCCTCTGTGAACTCATAGCTGCCAGGTATGAGGTGTCTAGCAATGCTAAATGGTTGATGTCTTTGATGATCTTATTTGGAACTTATTTCTGTTACTTATTTTGAACTTATTTCTGTTACTTCAAACTGACCAGTGGTGTTGTTGTTGTTACGCTAGTAAGGCTCGTATATATGAAAATCAGTCGACGCACAGTGGGACAAGTCAGTACTACCTGTGGTCAAAAGTAGAAAAAGTAGTCCTAGGTTAATAAAATTTGGCACACAAGACTTTTTTATAAAAATCAGCTGAGTCAAAAAAAGGCATTATACAAAATAGCGCTGGTTATGCCACGCTGATTGTGTTTAGAAATATTTAACACACAAAGAAAATTCATGTTACGATTTTTTGATTAAATTAAAAAATTAAAAAAAAATTAAATACAGTTTTGTTTATTTTTGTAGTGGCACCTTCGATAAAAGTTTTTGAAATTTACTTTGTGTGGTTGGTTGCCAGCGAACACTAAAGACAATTTTTAATATTGTTTTAATATTTTTTTTAATAGAAATAATAATATTTTATCTTTTTTTTAATAGAAATAATAACATTTCATGTGTGAATAATTTTTAATATTTATTTAATTTAATTAAAGAATTTCTTTAATTTATTTATAATTTTTTAATTAAATTAAATAAATATTAAAAATTATTCAAACAAAAAATTGTATTATTTCTATTAAAAAAAATATTAAAACAATATTATATATTATATTTTTTAATAGAAATTATAATATTTTATGTTTGAATAATTTTTAATATTCATTTAATATAATTAAAAAATTAAAAAAAAAAGTTGGTAAATTTATTAATTAAATTAAAAAATATTAAAAATTATTCAAACATTAAATATTATTATTATAAAAAACTATAAAAAAATAAGAAAAGTTTTTAATTAAATTAAATAAATATTAAAAATTATGCAAACATAAAATTTTATTATTTCTATTAAAATAAAAAGACTAAAACATTAAAAATTTTCTAAATTTTTCGCTAGCAACCAACCAAACAATGTAAATTTCATGAATTTTTATTGAAGATGCCACTACAAAAATAAACAAAAAATAGTAACAAATAGTAGCAAGTAAAATTTTTACATTTTCATTTTAAATATTTGTAATATGTAAAATATTCAAAAATTGATGCGAGATTTTGTGGGGCTTTTCAGTTTTTTACATTGAAACTTTTTTGTTTACTTTGGCTTTATAAAATATTTTTCAATGAATAATGGTTGCTAAAAATTGAAGATGATGTCAATAATTTATGACATGGCCCCACAGAAATAATTTTACAATTTAATTCGATAATAAAACTAAAAAAATCGTACTTCAATTATGTCTTCCAGGCTACTTCAAAGTTGAAAGTATGAAACTAATTTATTACGCGGTTTCTTTTGCTATTTTAAAACTTAACTTTCATGTTATTCTGTGACTATTTTTTCATATTTCTGTATTCTGTAGTATTAACAATCATGAAATAAAAATAGATACAATTTTAAAATCAATTTTTTATACTTTTGGCCACAGTTGTCCCATTGTGCGACGATATTTTATATTTGTGTGCGTGCGTCGGTGTCGGTGCTACTTGCGAGTAGCAGAATCGCTATCACTGAATTAAATCTATAATTGTAAAATTAAAATTGTCAAGTTTCTCAAAAATGCAAATAATACTGAAACCATTTGTTTTATAATTTCTTTTTGATGAACTAAATTTTACTAATACACCGCACAATAAAAACGTCTCTCTCTCTCAATTTGCCAGCTTAAGTTATGTTGTCGACGGCTACTCATTCAACCAACCAACTACTCATTGCACATCCGTCGCCTGTTGTCATGGCACCAGATCCTGAAAGGTTTATATCTCGTTTCTTCATTAGTGGCAGCGACAACAACAACAACATCGTTTCCTTACTGGCAAATGGTCGATACAGCGCCGTCATTCTTGTTGCCACGCTTAACAGTTTTTTTGTTATTGTTGTTGTTCCAACTGTTTACCTGCTCAACTCGAACAGCACTCGTGAAGCAACTTTGGTGCTGAAACGTGCAGCCGTCGCCAGCATCGTTGCCGTTAAGGCCGCCACTCGATTTTATTTGGCCAGACTTGTTGTTATTATTGCTGCCGTTGTTGTTGTTGTTGTTGTTATATTATTATTGTCATCGCAGCTGTTGAACGCACACGCAACGCCAGTTTCAATTTACCTACAAATTACTGAAAATATTTTCATTTTTCAAAATAATAAATAAAATAAAATATTTGAAGGAAACTCAAACAGCAGCAGCAGGAAATTCTATTTACGTAAATGCAGAAATTTTATGCTCGACGACAGCTGCAATTTCGCCGAAAGCAAACATTCGCCAAATTCACTTTAACGTTTATGCCAACAAAATGCGAAACACCGATTACAGCAGCGACGCCATATTGAAAATAAAAGTACGCTGATTTATTCAAACTAAAGTAAGAAAAATTACAAGAAATATTTTACTTTCTTTTGCTTAAATGGTTAAAGCAACCCGAATTACGAATTAGCAAATTACAAGCTGCCGCAAAAGCTCACTCCAGGCCCAGTGTTGCCAGATACCTGAAAATACTTTTTCCTAAATCTAAAAAAAAAATACTTAAATTTCCTACTAAAAGTTAAAAAAATCTCCTAAAATTTTTTTATTTTTGCGTCTTTTAAAAGGAATTAAACTTCTCATAAAAAATCAAAATAATGAAGTACAAAAATTTTAATTTATTTGAGTATAGTATTTTAAATAATAAAAAGATACAAAATCAATGAAGCAATAATAATGAAATTTTGACACGTGATCAAGGAGATTTTGGGTTTTAACATACTTACTTTTCAGAAAATTCTATATACATTTTCAAGGATATAAAGGATTAAAATTTTCAAAGGACTTTTTTATATCCTTTTTTTTAGAAATAGATAAAAAATCAATTTTATTTAAATTCTTCAGCCTTTCCTCTTTCGTTTGATATACATATCGCCATATTCTAACGAGGAAATCTCCTGATCTGGCAACACTGTCCAGGCCTTTCACACGCATTATCCAGTTGGTCCCAACCAGAGATGAAAGGACGTCCTCAACTTGGTTCTTCTCTTTAAAGCTCGATTCAGCGTAGTTAGGTGAGGTTATGGCGGCTGCCTCTGTAAGAGACACTCTCGGAGACCTATTGTGAGGCCCATTGTGATACCACATATTTCATTCGTTTTTGAAATGTTGTGGTATGCAACACTTTTTTGCAACATTTGTTACAACACACATTTCAAGCGGATGGGGGAAGGGGGCAAAAAGGACCTACAGTTTATCGCTATTTTTAGTTTATCGCTTTTATGTTTCAAAAGCCCCAACTAGGATTCGAACCTAGAGCCTCTGGTAGGAAAAGCCTGTGCGCTATCCGTTGGACTGTCGAACCGTTGTCCCTACTTGCAAACAACTTTTTATAAGCTTCTCTGGAGGCAAATTATTTACTGGAAAAATCATTCGCTAAAGACAGGAAGAGTTGGTAATCACTTGGTACCAGGTCCAGACTATAAGGTGGATAGATAAGAATCACCCAACCAAAATTCCGAAGCTTCTGGGGAGTTACTATCAATGTGTGTGATCTGACGTTGTCCTCATGGAACATAATTCCTCTCCTATTGGAGAAAGCTAAGGATTGCAACTGTTTTCTTCAGACGATCCAATTCTTGACAGTACAGGTTCAAATTAAAAGCTTGGCGATAGAGGAGTGACTCATAGTAAAAGATTCCCTTCAAATGCCACCAAACACACAGCAAAACCTTTCTGTCTGTCCAGTCTACCATTTGCATTGACTTGACGGCAATTCAACAACAACCGTTTTTGTTTGTTGTGGCAAGAGATCCACTTTTCAACCAGTAACCGTTCGATTCATAAATGGATCGATTGTGGTGCAATTCAACAGCGATTCGTTGATGGAAATGCAGTTTATGACAGGGACATAACAGTTATAACGTTTATAGGAAAAAAGTTGGAAAATAACTGTTTCACTGTAACAAATATTTTAATTGTTACTTATAATTATTATTTTGAAATAATTATTTTTACATCTATGTATAACTATTATTCGTGACAAATATTTTTTTCTGTTGCCGAATAACTATTATCAGGAAGAAATATTTTTTCCATTGCTCGGTAACGATTATTTTTTGGAAAATATTTTTTCCGTCATCGCATAACTGTTATGAGAGAAAAATATTTTTTACGTTGCTCGGTAACGTTTATTTTGTGAGAAATATTTTTTACGTTGCTCGGTAACGTTTATTTTGTGAGAACAATTTTTTCCGTTGCCAGTAACTATTGTGAATGGGACATATTTTTTTTACGTTGACTGATAACTATTATTTTGCAATATATATTTTTTACGTTGAAAATACCGCCACACACAAGAACCAAATGTCTGATCGGTGAATGCCACTTAACCTTCACTCTGTGCATGGTTTTTACACCCTAATTCCGTGCAAATTTTTGAGTATAGTAGTACAGTATAGTTTGTATAGGAATGAGTAAAATAATAGTTTTTTGGGAAATTATTATATTACATTATAGTATGAAATATTATTAATGTTGTTGTTTGTTTTTTTGTATTAGTATGTATTTTATGTTATTTATTTGCACATCGTCTTTGAATCTGTTATTCCACCGGTGAGTGTGCTCGTGATTTAGAACTTGAGTGGTTCAGAACTTGGATAAGTTTTGCATACAAAATGTATTGGTGCCGGTATTTTCAACGTAAAAAATATATATTGCAAAATAATAGTTATCAGTCAACGTAAAAAAAATATGTCCCATTCACAATAGTTACTGGCAACGGAAAAAATTGTTCTCACAAAATAAACGTTACCGAGCAACGTAAAAAATATTTCTCACAAAATAAACGTTACCGCGCAACGTAAAAAATATTTTTCTCTCATAACAGTTATGCGATGACGGAAAAAATATTTTTCAAAAAATAAACGTTACCGAGCAATGGAAAAAATATTTCTTGCTAAAAATAGTTATTCGGCAACAGAAAAAAATATTTGTCACGAATAATAGTTACGAAATGGCGAAAAAAGTATTTTTTCCCTCATAATAGTTATTGTCCAACATTTATAAATATCTCTTAAAAATGGGCAACGTTTTCGAATTTAAAAAAATGCATAACTGTTATTTTGGGTCCCTGGTTTATGATGATTTTTGTATCAACTCGTGTCACACTCATACATTGAGCTTTTTTATGTATCCAGCCTTTTTGAAATGGTTGCAAACAAAGTTTTGTGCAATATGTAGCTTTTAGGGAATCGAAACAGTTACCACATGACAGTCGTACTCAACTTTGGGCTAACTACCAGAGTGTCTTAATGAATTTAAACTCAAATTCTCTTGTTTAATTGTTCTGTTATTCCAAAAAAAAAAAAAAATTTTCTAAACATATCTCAATACCATCCAAATATTCACAACACGCAGTGTTTCTGTTTCTAAATAAATACTCACAAAATTCATTCATTTAAATCACATCTTGACTGACATAACCTACCAAACAATGCTTCTCACAGCTTTTGAAACTCTTCACTCTTCACTGTCCAATTAAGGACTCTCCTGCTCTCTTCCTCTCTTCTTTTTGACTATGTACCATTGTGTGTGCAAGTCAAAATACTCGTATAAATTTGTATACAATTTTCAAATTGTTAGTGTAATATTTCATAAATTTATTGGCGAACAATTGTTCCATTAATTCCCTGAAGCACCAACATGCTGCAACGTCTTGGCCAATTGGCCGCCGGCTGACGGCTGCAAAATTTCAAACAATATATTTCCATCTTACGTCAATAGCCAAAGGCATCAGCTGCGCGCTGCCGTTGATGTGGGCAACAATTTTGCGCTGGCGGGCGAAAAGTAAAAATAATAACTTTTTGCAGATCATTCAGTCGAGCAGACAAGAAACGGTTGAAAATTTCGCAGCGTTTGGTTAAACCTTTAGTTACCTCACAAAGATTAGACATTCTCAAATGAATAATTTGTAGATTGAAACCTATTTCCTTTGAGCTGGATTTTTAACTTATGCTTATTTTTTTTAAATGTTACAGTTTACATTTTGTGTAAAATAAAAAATTTTTAGTAAGATATTTTTGTTTGACAAAAAATATATTTTTTTAAATTTTTTGATAATGTATAATTTTTTTTTTTAATTTCAAATCAGGGAAATAAGAAAAAGATGTTTAAAAAACGTTTAGACAATAATTATTAAAAAGAATTTAAATATTTTAAATATTTTTTTAATTAAATTATCTGTTTTAGAAAAAAAAACAACTTTAACTAATTTTTATTGTTTTGCAAATGTAAAAAAAGAATTAAAAAATTTTAGAAAAAAATTGTTTTTAAAAAACATTGAAAAATATTTTTATTTATTTATTTATTTAAAACAATTAATGATAATACCTGTAGCTATATTACTATAACTAATTATAGTTAGGAGTACTGGCTGCCGAGGCTCTTGACTAAACATATTTTTTTTTTGTTCAGTTAGAGAAATAATTAAAAATTGTTTTTTCCTCAAAAACATTAAAAAACAAAATATTTTAAAAGAAAATATTTTTTAATGTGTTTTTGAGGAAAAAACAAAACATAATATTAAAAAAAAAATATTTTTTTTTAAATATTAAAAAAAAATATTTTTTAATGTGTTCTTGACGGAAAAACAATTTTTAATTGTTTCTAAAAAATTAAAAAAAAATCTTTTTTTAATGAGTTTTTGATGAAAAAAACAATTTTTAATCGTCTCTCTAACTGAACACAAAATTAAACAAAAAAGACACATTAAAAAAATATTTTTTTTTTAAATACAGTACCTACTTTTCGCTTAAAACGAACTTCGAGGGACTGGGCAAAATGGTTCGTTTTAACCGAAAGTTCGCTTTAAAAGGGGTCCGTAATAAGCGAAAACATAAAGCGCGTAATTTTGAAATTGGTTCGTTTTAGGCGGAAAATCGTTTGAAACGGGTTCGTTATAAACGAAAAGTACTGTATTTTAAAAAAATATTTTTTTAAAAATATTTTGTTTTTTAATGTTTTTGAGGAAAAAACAATTTTTAATTTTTTCAAAAAAATTGTTGAAAAAACAATTATTAATTTTTTCAAAGAAATATTTTTTTAATGTGTTTTTTGATGAAAAACCCTTTTTTAATTGTTTCTCTAACTGAACAAACAATGAAACAAAAAGGATTAAACAACCTAAAATTAAATTAAACAAAAATCAATTATTGGTATAGAAATTATGAACAATTTTAAAAAAATTTTGATGAACTTGTTTTTATTTAGTTATGTGTTTCTTAGAAAAAAGTTTAAGAAATTTCAATTCTACTAATTTCGAAAAAAATTGTTACAAAATATCTAGAAACAAAATTTGGAAATGTCATTTAATTTTATAAAAAATTTTTCAAAAATTTAATTTAATTTAATTTAAAGAAATTAGAAGCAAGTCATAAAATTATGGCAAAAATATTATACAAAAAAAATTTGGAAAACAAATTTTAGACCAAATTATTTTGAAAAAAATTTTTGGAAAACTTTTTTATTATTTGGAAATGTTATATTTTTTTTGGGAAAAACTTTAAAAAAATTGTAATTGGTTTACTAATTCAAACCAAATTAAAAAAAAATAAATTCATTTTAATGAAATTTTAATTGGTGTATTAATTAAAAACAAATTGTGACAAAAATTAGTAGTTTGAAAAAAAATTAGAAAAAAATTGAAAACAAAAAAACAATTTTAAACAAAAATTTTTTAATAAGAAATGAGGAGAAGGTAAAGTGTATTTTTTTCTTCTTCCTCGTTCATACAGCAAAGGAAGCCGTTGGGAAACAGTCCCAATTTTATTGCTTGTAGGTATGTCAATTAAACAGTGATCCGTCGGAACACCAGTCATGGTTCTGATCTGTTTCCTGTTTCGTCAGAAAAACTTTCTAGAAAGTTGGCCAAATTTAACGCGCAGCAAAAACCTGTGTTGTCTTTTATCTTAAATTATTATTATTAAATTATTATTATTATTAATTATTAATCAAGCTTACAGGTTAAATGCCTTGAAGTTAGATTTGGCAACTCTAACCTTTCGATAATTAATTTCGATTTGACTGCACCCGGTTCCAGCACTCTAAGGACGAACATTGACATCTGTGGGTAGTTATCTACTTTCATAGATTAGTTCAGCTGCTTTCAAGATTGCAAGGATCCCCGCTTGAAAAATACTATAGAGATCAGACAGTCTGAGTGACCTTTAGGCATCGAGGACGTCTGAGTGGAGACCAGCTCTTGAAGCTTCATCCATGAAACCTTGATGAAGACGTCTCTCGTCAGACTTGTAAGCTCCAATTCTCTTTTGTGGGATATGAAATCCAGAAATGGGGTCAGATAGTCCCTGCAGGTATTTAGCTGATACTCAATACTGGGCCTCGAAAATGAGCCTAGAATCATGGAGTGTCTATAGGTTTACTCCCTCCACAAGTTGGTCTCTTTTACTCTCAGAGCAGCATAGAACTTCACGAGCTGTTCTATGCTTTGTAGCGTAAAACTTTGTTCAGTAAAATGTGTCAAATGTGTCATTAATTAGTTAATTAATGAACAACCATTTAAACTATACACAACAACAACAACCAGTATCCAACACCATATTTAATGTCATCAATACGCACTTTGTGCGCTTATGCCGCGTAATTGTCGGTGTTTAGTTGTTGTTTTTTTGAAGAGCATTTGTAAATGAATCCAAACAAGCACATTAAATGAGGGAGAAATTACATTTAAACTGTCAAATTTGCATACAAATCAATGTTATCAGTCGACAGTGTTTGTTGTTTATAAACAGGCAAACTGGCGCTGCGTCACGCCATCGCTAAGCTATTGTCATGCAAATTGCAATTGGCACAAATACATTGGCACGCACACGAACACTCAAACACACACACACACACACACAAACGCTAAATGCGTTCGACAGTGTTGCATACAATTAGATTTCATAGTAACGGCAACAGTCGCAATACACACACACACACAAATTGCTGCCTGTACAGCAACAGCAACGAGTGGCTGGGTGTCTCGTTGTCCGTTGTTGTTGTTATTGGTGGCTGTCGAAGCTGATTTGATTTGTCATTGTCGGCTTTCGGTGGATGTGGCGTTAATATGATTGCCATTTGTTGGCTGTCTGTGCAGCTGGTGTTGTTGTAATTATTGGCAGGCTGGTTGTCGGGTTTTGTTAGTGTTTTGTTGATATTACTGGCATTTCGATTTCAATTTGAACCAAGGGAAATTATTTTAATTCGCTTATATTGAATTGGCTTAAATGAATTTGGCTTTAATTGTTGCCACATTAAACACTAACTGTGGCCCAGAGCAGTGCGGTGATTTGCACAAACAATTGAGCAGTTTTGCTCACTTTGTACTCTGAGTGTTTGATCAACTGGCGGCCAATAAATGCAGCGCTTACACAAAAATGCCAAATGTATTTAAAGAAGATTAAATGAGCTTAAATAGAATTGAAGGCAACTTTAAGTTAATTCAAACACATATTTGCTGAAAAAAATTACTGAAAAAATGGCTGGAAATTGTGTTCAATTCTCAAATGGCAACGTCTGCGCTCAGGCGCGCACATCACGCATACGCCCCGTTTGCCTTCATTAAGTGCTCGCTGGCAACAGCTCGTTGCTCGGCGCTTGTCGCACAGCATTGCAGCGCCACCTTTTACCTTTTTCAATTTTACAAAAATTCCTGAGTTTTTAAGCTGAGGCGGGGTGAGGGGCGAAAGTATATAGCGCACGTGACCGGCATGTCAGGTGCGCGCGTCGCGCGTTTGTCAATGATTGGGGCAGTCGCTGAGGTTTGCCTCTTACGCAAGCGGCGTGCTTCGTGAGCTGCGGTCGTTGAGATATTTGCTGTCTGGCCGAGTGGAGTTGATAATAAAATGCAGCAAATAAAGTAGAAAGTTAAATAAGTTAGATTGGATAGTAAATGAAAGCAATTGCCAAACTGACCGTAATTGTTTTGGGGTCAACTAGATGCAGCAAATTGTTTTACAGCAGTAAATATCTCATTTGGGTTGGAAAGGATCGAATCGAAAAGGATACTCACATCGAGAAGAACTTAATTTGTTTTAAGAAAAAATCGTATGATATCATTAAAGTACATTTAGGAAACTTGCTATGACACTTCACTTCAATTTGCGTTGGTAAGTGTGGCCACACACAGTTGAAAAAATATTTTGCAATAAATATAAAGAAAATCAATGGAACGGGAGGCACTTTGTGGTGCCTGAAATTGTAACTAACGAGCCTCATTTTAGTTGTGTATGTGGTACTAGCAGGGCTCCGCGGTTTGCACGCAAGTTTCAAGTCAATGGGGCCAATAAATCAAGTTTTTCTTAACTCTTTGTTGATCCGTCACATTTTTATGAAAAATCTAATTATTTCTCCTTTGAAGTGCTTTCACCATATTTTAAGTCAAAAGGCCCATAAAATCTTGTTCCCCATACAAACTTTTAAACCTTTGTTGACCCCGTCAGATTTTGATTTTCGAAAAACAAAAACACATATTGAATTATTTCTCACTAAGAGTTCTTTCACTAAGTTTGAAGTCAAAAGCCCCGTAAATGTTTGTTTGCCCATATAAACAGTTAACCCATCGTTGACCCCGTCAGATTTTGATTTTCAATAATGTGAAAAACACGTGTCGAATTATTTCTCACTGAGAGTACTTTTACCAAATTTGAAGACAATGGACCATTAATTCATGTTTTTTCACAGTTTCTTCATACAAACTCTTAACCCGTCGTTGACCCGGTCAGATTTCGATTTTCTAAAAAATAAAAAACACGTATCAAATTATTTCCCACTAAGAGTTCTTTCATCAAGTTTCAAGTCAAAAGGTGTAAAAAATCATATTTCTTCATACAAATTTTTAACTCTTGATCCACCCGTTTAAGTTATGATTTTCAAAAAAATTAAAAACACGTGTCAAATTATTTTTGATTTCAAGTGTTTCCACCAACAATCAAGTCATAGGTCAATCGGTTCATGGTTTTTTCGTAGTCTTTCCATATACAAACCTTAACCCTTGGTTCACCCCGTTAAATTTTTATTTTCGAAAAATTAAATTAATACGTGTCAAATTATTTTTTATTTGAAGAGTTTGCACCAAATTTGAAATCAACAGACCCATTACATCCCGTTTCTTCATACAACACTTTAACCCTTTTGCCCCTTTAGACCCCGAAATTCATAAAATCCCTTCTTAGCGAAGGGATTTTCAAGATGTATCTACAGTTCTATTTTTATATTTGTAGCTTTAGCGGGTTCAACTGGACTATCCGCTCTTTGAATGTGACAACGTCCTATTTCATAAAACATAACAAACACACTTTTCATCACGGAAAGACTATGAACTGCGGCCCTGGTTCGGGAGTCTATTTGGATGCGCTATCATTACGCAGATTGTTTAACCTTCGGAGAAAACACCTATTTTTTCAAACATCGGGAAAGCTTCGAGTCAAGTAGTGTTCACTTTTGGTCGCCTATAATTCCATAACTATTGAACATTTGGACATTGGACTTGGACCTCTTCAGGTTGTAACATAAGTACCTAAAAAAAATCGCGGGAAGAACAGGTCTTAGAATAGATATTATCGCTTAAAGTGGGAGCACGGGTTTATTGAAGGGTGAATTAATTTGATTTAAGCTTTATTGTAAAAAAAATGTTTATTTATTCAATGTTTAAAGTATTTTCCATCACTAGCTTCTACTTTTTTTATCTTTTTGGAAATTGATGTATTTGTTTCCTGGTTTACTCTTCTCGGGAGCATATGGCCTCCGCTAGGCATTGCCTTGAGTTTGCTACAATAATCGGTTGTGTTTTTCTGCCAGGGTAGGTGATTGGCCTTTCGCAGGTAGTCCTAAGTAATGGGACTGCCATTTATCGCCGTTTAGGAACGACGCCTCCGAGCTGTGGCCACTCGCACAAGTGCTGGCAGCACTGTGGCCAATCGCGCAAGCGTTGGCAGGACTGTCGCTGACAGCGGCGTGCCTTCCAGTTTACGGTAGTTAGAAATCAAAAATACCGTTCGTGGAATCTGTTGTGGCAGCTGTGTGTGATCAACCGCCGACGAGTCGCGACGAACTCTTGTATTTTTCCGTGTATTTTAGTTTTAATAAATCGTTTTAAATATATTTGTGGACTTTTGTTCCCACAAACTGGTGACCCCGTATAAGAAAATGAATACCGACGATCAGCACGCTCAACCCGTGGACACATCGTTCTGTGCCACAACGAGCGCTCCCACGAACACCGCTGACACTTGCAAGCACGTATTCGCAGCACGCGCAGTTAAGCTTCCTCCTTTCTGGAAAGACAACTGCACGCTATGGTTCGCGCAGGTGGAAGCGGCCTTGGAACTTGCACAAATACGCACAGACACGGCGCAGTTCCGATACGTGCTCATGCACTTGGACGAGACTACTCTGACATTCGCCGCTGACATAGTCACAGCGCCCCCGCCGGAGGGCAAATTCGCTGCCTTGAAAGAAAGGCTCATCAGCGTTTTCGAGGAAACTGAAGAGACCAAACTGCGCCGCCTACTTCGTGGCGTTGACTTTATTGAAGGCAAGCCATCAAGTTTTCTCCATCACCTACGCAATTTGGGCGCTAACAAATTACCGGACGCCGTGCTACGCACAATTTTTCTCGAGCAACTACCACAGAATGTGCGCTCAATCCTGGCAATCAGCGACGTTGACGATCTAAATCATCTGGCTCGGCAAGCGGACAGAATTTTCGAGGTCCAACACAGCATTATGCGAGTTGACAAAAACTCGCACGAGCACGGCCTTTGCAGCAGCGCAACAGCCGAAACGAAACCTGCGGCCGTCGACAAATCCGACATCGACGAATTGAAGGCAGAAGTCCAGGAGCTTTCCAAGAAGTTGGGGGCAATGAAAAGCGGCACAAGTGGGGCGGAGGCCAACTTCTGCTACTACCACAAGAGGTTTGGCAACCAAGCACGCAAATGCCGCCAGCCCTGCTGCTTCCCCAACAATAACGACCGCAACTCGTTAAACTAAAACGGCCTTCAGTAATCTTAGTAGGCACTGCTGAGGGCCCATTCACCTCACGCCTACAAATCAAGGATCGGAAAAATCACATCACATTTCTCGTCGACACCGGCGCCGATATTTCGGTGCTACCCAGGAGAGTCGCTGGCGCTTTTCATACAGATTGCTCGAAGACTAACTTTCTTCTTTTTGCAGCGAACGGTTCTACGATACACACATATGGCACACAATCAATAGTCCTCGACCTCGGCCTTGGACGAAAATTCACGTGGTCTTTCACTGTTGCCGACGTCGCTCACGCTATACTTGGTGCAGATTTCATCAAGCGAAACGGCCTACTTGTCGACTTACGCAACCGTAGGCTACTCGACCCAGCGACGTTAACGACACCACCACAGGCGCAAGCTGCAGTCATGACGCAGCGACCTGCTACGCCACAAGTCAGCCGTCCTGCAGCTGCATCCGTTCCTACCAGTTGTTCGGTGCGCCAGCTGTTAAAACAATTTGATTCAATCACCAAGCCTTGTTCGCATCAGCAACCGAAGCACGGCGTGCAACATCACATTACAACGCACGGTACCCCGGTGGCAGAGAGGGCTCGACGGTTGGCTGGTGAAAAACTGGCTGCTGCCAAAAACGAGTTCGACAGCATGTTGCAACAAGGTATTTGTGTACCTTCTAACAGTGAGTGGGCCAGCCCGTTACACCTGGTGAAGAAAAAAAACAACACGTGGCGCGCTTGCGGCGATTATCGCCGCCTGAACAGGCAGACGGTGCCGGACCGGTACCCCATACCGCACTTGCGCGATTTCACCTTCCTGTTACATGGTTGCCAGATTTTCACCACACTCGACCTTTCTCGTGCATACTACCAAATACCTGTTGCAATGGAGGACAGAGCAAAGACCGCGGTCATAACCCCGTTTGGACTGTTCGAGTTCAAGGTAATGACTTTCGGATTGTGCAACGCCGCGCAATCATTCCAGAGACTCATGGATTCAATCTTCCGAGGCCTCGACTTTTGCCATGTCTACATCGACGACATCCTGGTCGCCTCATCGTCTCCAGAACAGCACCACGAGCATCTGCGCATTGTATTCGAGCGCTTGCAGCAGCACGGTCTCTCAATAAATTTAGACAAATGTATTTTCGCTCAACACGAAGTTAAGTATCTAGGCCATACCATTAACGCCAAAGGTGTCAAACCGACGACAGAGCGCATCGAAGCCATTCGTGACTACGCTAGGCCGAAAACCGTAGCAGACCTACGCCGCTTCTTGGGCTCATGGAACTTTTACCGTCTGAACATTCCGGGCGCATCCGAAATACATGGACCGCTGGTAGCCCTCACCGCAGGAGCCAAGAAAAATGACAAAACCACCATCAAATGGGACGACATCACTTGCAAAGCATTCGAGAAGTGTAAACAGTCACTGGTCGACGCAGTCCAGCTCGCTTACCCTGCGCCCAACGTCACCTTGACTCTCCGCTGTGATGCTTCAGACCAATCTATCGGCGCTGCACTCGACCAAGAGGTAAACGGAGTTAAGCAACCGCTCGGGTTTTATACGAGCAAGCTGAACAAAACAGAAAAAAACTACAGCGCCTACGACCGCGAACTACTCGCCATCTTCAGAGGGATCAAATTTTTCAAACACCTTCTCGAGGGAAGACACATCGTGATTCTGACCGACTACCGACCATTATCGTTCGCATTAACACAAAACTCCGATAAAGCTTCACCAAGGCAACAACGCCAGTTACAATACATCAGTCAATTCACCACTGACATCAGGCACGTACCAGGCAACGAAAACGTGGTCGCCGACGCAATGTCACGCGTTCCAACGTACGTTTCCGCGCAGGAAATTGCAGAGCAGCAGGCAGAGGATCAAGAACTCCAAGAACTCCTTCAGTCAAGTTCGACATCATTGCAATTACACAAGCTAAAAATCGACGACGTAAACACCATGGTATATTGCGACACCTCAGCGGGCGTTATACGGCCGTACATACCAGCATCTATGCGGCGTTTAATTTTCGAAAACGCCCACAACGCATCTCACCCGAGCGGGCGGGCTACACAAAAACTCGTAGGCCAACGCTTCGTGTGGCCGCACATGAATCGCGATGTGGTAAAATGGACTCAATGCTGCTTGGAGTGCCAGAGAAGTAAAATTCACCGGCATGTTAAGAACGTTCCTCAACGCATCGACATCCCCAGCGAACGCTTCAAACATGTACATGTGGACATCGTCGTCATGCCGCATTGCGATGGCTTTCGTTATTGCCTCACAATTATTGATCGCTACACCCGCTGGCCGGAGGCAATACCGCTGAAAGATATGTACGCCGAGACGGTGGTAAACGCATTCTTCAATCAATGGGTCAGCCGATTTGGAGCACCTATGACCGTTACCTCCGATAGGGGCTCGCAATTTGAGTCAAAATTCTTCGAAGCATTCACTAAGCTCATCGGATGCAACCGCATACACACCACGGCCTACCATCCTGCATCGAACGGCATGATCGAACGGTGGCACAGATCTCTCAAGCAGTCCATCATGTGTCACGCTTCATCACATTGGGTCAACGCGCTGCCAGTAGTTCTGCTCGGCCTTCGAACTAGTTACAAAGAGGACATAAAAGCCAGTGCTGCCGAGATGCTTTATGGTACAACGCTTCACCTTCCTGGCGAATATTTCATTGATGAGGAAGTATCACCTGAGCCGCAACACTTCGTTGAGAGGTTTCGGGAATTCATGAGGGAAGTCCGTTCGGCACCCGCCGCCCACCACAACAAATCGCGGGCATTTGCACATAAAACTTTGCACACGTGCTCCCACGTTTTCATCAGGGTAGACGAGGTGAGGAAGCCCCTGGAGCAACCATACCGCGGCCCATTTGAGGTTCTGGAGCGGATAAGCGACTTCGTGTTCAAGGTGAACGTTGACGGCACACCAGCAACCGTATCGACGGAGCGTCTCAAACCAGCTTTCATCGAAAGGGACCTACTACTTACTTCCCCGCAACCAACAGATAGCGGCGGGACCACCGAAAGGGCGTACGCGCCGGCAAGTGGTTCCAGATGGCCTTCGAGCTCACGCACCTACAGCCGCAAAGTATCCGTGACTTCTCATCGTGATTCAAGTCACTCCGGAGGGGCTACTGTGGCCACTCGCACAAGTGCTGGCAGCACTGTGGCCAATCGCGCAAGCGTTGGCAGGACTGTCGCTGACAGCGGCGTGCCTTCCAGTTTACGGTAGTTAGAAATCAAAAATACCGTTCGTGGAATCTGTTGTGGCAGCTGTGTGTGATCAACCGCCGACGAGTCGCGACGAACTCTTGTATTTTTCCGTGTATTTTAGTTTTAATAAATCGTTTTAAATATATTTGTGGACTTTTGTTCCCACAGAGCTAGCGCTTATAGCGCCATCTGTTATTTAAAGGAGGTGACATCGGAATGGTTGGGGACTTCGCTAAGATCTGTTTGGTGCGCTGTTTTTCGCGGACATTACCGCTTTCCTTTACAGGCGTCGCTGATGCATCGTGTAGCTGTATATCTGTTTTTTTTTTTACAGCAGCACAGCGCATGATTGTGCGTAATATGAGTGAGTGGGAAAGTATCATCTGAGGGTTGGAATTTTTTGAACTGGAATATGTTGCTGGGCTACGGAATATTTACAAGACAGGAATAATTGGAAAATTTGAAAGAGTTCGGGACCATACACCAGGTAGGAGTCGAACCCATGACCTCTGGGATGATAGAATGATCCAAAAAAAAACTTTGCCGACTTGGAGGCCAAAAACGAGCCATTTCTTGACCCATTTCTTGATTTCATCGACTGAAGTGAAGCGTACTCCTCATAGGGAATACTGCACGGATCGAAATAGGCGGTAATCAGAAGGCTCTCTATCTGGGCTATATGGTGGGTGGGGTAGCCATTCACATCCAACAAAAGCTATCGATTTGTCTGGTCATATATTCTGGCTGTGTTTTTTTAAATGCACGGTTCAATCGAATCAATTGTTGTCGGTAGAGATTTCTCTTAATAGTTTGACCAGGTTGTAATAACTCCTAATGGATTACTCACTTCTGATCCCACCAAATACAAAGCATTACATTGGCGCCATGGATATTCGGTTTGGCTGTCGATGTTTATCTATGGCCGTGCGTACCACAATGTCTTTTTTTTTAAATATGTATGCAACACTCTTTTTACCAACATATTTATGTTACACATTTCAAGCGAATCGGATAGCGAAACGCCGAATCCAAACGGCGGTTGGAGTTTGTTTCTTTCAAACTTGGAGGTTTTACCATTGCTTGGCATTTCTTGTAATTCTCATCATCATGGGTATACCGATAGAAGTAGATGAGCGTTTCACCAGCCCGAGCTAGGAATCGAATCTAAGGGACTCTGGTGTGAGAAGTCAGCGCGCTACCCGCTGGACAATCGAGACCGGCAAGGCTTAAGTTGCAGCAATAGAACGATGGGTTTCTGAAGATAAGTTCTAAGCGATGCTTTAATTCTTAAATCTTCTTATCCGAGGCAGGTATATAGTTAAGTGCGGCGGCCTTGATGGCTCATTGTGATACAACATGTGGCCAAGCAATAAACCGCTCACTCGTTGAACCAATTGGAGTTTTTTACGAAGCTTAGTAGACAGCGAATGGTCTTATCGGCTAGATCTCTTAGACTATCAAAAAATAAGTTGCCTAAATAGGTCATCCTTCTTCTGGATAAACCAGGACGGGCGCATAGTAGGTGAGGCATATTTTCGCCCTTTTCCTCGTCCATGCAACTCCGACAAAAGTCGTTTGAAAACAGTCCCAGCCGTTTTGCGTGGCAAGAAGTGACACGTTATAACTCCGTTCATGGTTCTAATTTGGGATCCGTTTAGTGAGAGGAGTTCTTTAGAATGTCAAAGGTTTAAGGTTCTTATCCTAACTGTCCATCAACTCAATGATGATGTCGAATAAGCATAAACTCTTTTATTACGATTGTTTTCTATCAATAGAAAGTAATATATGTAAGTTTCTGAAGTGAAACCAAAAAGCTAACATTTTAAATACAAGATAAGATATATCAACCGCCAAAACACTGGACTACATTGTACTGATATGAGAGATGATACAAAGCGAATGTGAGACCGAACACCACAGTTGTGGCGATATAGTTCCAGCTGAACTCTCGATTAAGTGTTGTGCTTCCGAAAATCTTTACTGCCACCGGCTGCAATTTCATGCCCAGAATGTACACATCCCACTGAAAGCAGAAATTCGAATTAGAGTTACGATTTGAAGTCATCATTTCAATCCATACACACCGCCTGTTGCGAGTCCTTGCACTCCTGGCGAATACACAAATGTTGCTCTCTGAGGGAAGTGATGGTTTGATAGTCGCCAGAAAGTTGAGCCTCCACGTGTAGTTCGTCGTTCAGCATTGCCAGGCAGAGCATATTAAATATGGGCAGCAGAAAGCGTGGCGAACATAAGACAAATGCAACCACTAAAGTTATGCGGAAAAGTTCTGATCCACCCTCCAATGATTTGGAGGTATACCCGCAGACTATGAATATGTATGCCCACAATATGCAATCGGTGATCTCGAAGTATACTAAGGTTGGAAACCACGAAAACTGATGTACGAACATTCGATGCACTCCATGGAGGCGCAGCAACACTTGCATTGTGCGATGGACCGGTCGATGACTGCCCGAGTTGCACCGGTCCGAACGCTCCAACTCGAGGAATTGCGCAACGTATGCGTTCAGGGTTCGGTAGAGACTGAGCATCGTCAGTTGCATGGTCTGGTAGGCACAGTAGAACAGCTCATACAAAGTGTGGTATGCGGGATATTCCCAGTAAAACGTGATTACATTCAAAAATACGAGCAGTAAGATTATAACTCTCAAATGCAGAAACTTCTTGAAACGTTGTTCGACGCACACGTCGCGAGCAGTTAAAATCAGCGTTTGGCGACGCACGCAGAGCGTTTCGTTCACAAGTCGCTGCAGCGGTTGTCGGTGCTTTTCCCTGAACAAAAATAGACACAGTCGAAATACTGTAAGCACGTTTCCAAAGTATACTATAACTAGGATTCCATACTGCTGTGCTCGATAGTTGTAATCTTCCAACATAACTCTGGAGAAATCAAACAGTTCCTCTAACTCTTTGTTTCTTGGTTCGGACGTAGCGTAGTCAATGTACATCAAAGCAGCGATGAGACAAAATACCAGATACCGCAGCCATATCCTGCTCGGTAGCAGGTGCAGTCGATCCTCGCCGCGATCGTATTTGAACCTGAAGAGGTATAGGGCTCTGCAGGTATGATAGAAGAATTTCGAAGCTGTGCGAATGTGATTGTATGACAGCTTTTTCAATAACTGCTTCAAACGCTTTAGACCGAACATAACTGGCGCTGCTCGTCTGCACGAGTGAGAACAATAACGGCGCACAACTACGAACTGGCGAATGTGACGTGTATCTATCCTTTTATACAGCGTGTCTGTGCACTCAGCCAAGTCAACATTCAAAACAGAGTGCAATGTTTTTCTTTCCGATATTATTGCAAAATATGCGTGGTAGGGACTACTTAACTGGCCATAACAACCCGCTACCGCGTTACGGCCTGCCGCAAAAGTACTCTCCAGGCGCTTCTACTTTGCGTGAGTTATGGCTACGTCTATGCTGGCACGAACAACAATCTCGAAAATGCCAATTCCCAATCAATTGGGTCAACATACAACAATAACAACTTTAGCAAACGTCGACCAAAACAACAACTGAAACGCTAAGCAAATAAAAATATTAAATTGTAAATTCAGCGACACAATTACAAAGTGGTAACCAAATGTAAGTAGCCCTAAAATTAAGAATAATAAGTTGCAGTGGCAACAAAAATTGTTTTTTACTTTCTTTTCAGTAACGTCTAGAAGGGCGGATGTCGCGCGCCTTCTCGACTTGGTGCTTCCACCGGAAACACGGTCTCCATCTTCGCCGTCGAGCTTCTTAGTTCTTAGCCCCAGGGTCGCTGTTTCGTTACGCGACAGTGTCCATACTTCTGTGCCATACAGGAGCCCGGGAAGATTAAAGTCCTATAAAGTGCAAGTTTCGTCGGTCGAGAGAGGTATTTGCTTTGTGTTCGCTGTATCTCCAAGCTGACAACATATACTTCGTTTTGCCTTCATTTACCACCAGACCCATTTTGGAAGATTCTCTTTCGATTGCCGCAAAGGCAGCGGTGACATCTCGCTTGTTACGCCCGATGACGTCAATGTCATGGACACTTTTGTTGTTATCCCCCTTGCGGGGATACCAAGTTCGAGCCCTTATCGAGCTATCGAATCCCGCCTTATAATCGATAAAGAGATGTGGGTATCGAATGTGTCGGAGAGATTATGTCTTCCGAGCTTTGCGGGGATACCAAGTTCTAGCCCTTATCGAACTATCGAACGCTGCCTTATAATCGATTAAGAGATGGTGGGTATTGAATGTGTCGGAGAGGTCACTTCCAACATTGACGGAGCTGCGAGCATAGCTCAACGTAGTTCTGTAAAGTCTCACGAGTTTTGCAGTGATACTAAGTTCGAGCGCTTGTCGCACTATCTAATGCCGCCTTGTAATCGATGAAGAGATGGTGGGTATCGAATGTGTCGGAGAGGTCACTTCCAACCTTGATGGAGCAGCGAGCATTGCTCAACGTAGCTCTGTTCAATCTCCCGAGCTTTGCGGGGATACCAAGTTCGATCCCTTATTGGACTATCGAATGATGCCTTGTAATCTATGAAAAAATGGTGAGTATCGATTAAAGTCGAATGCCGCACTGATAAGGTGCAACCAGTACTTTGGCGAGTGGCTTTACTCTTTCATATAGTATACTAAGTAAGTTAGTACCACAACACAGTAAGTTAATACCAATATTACGTAATGTCAGTATGTGGACGAATTCTAATTAAATCGAAGTTTAAGTTTTTCAAAATAGAAGAGTAAGCGACTTGAAATGTGGCTCGTCTAATAGAAGAACACTACAGCTCTCCTGAAATGGACTCAATTAAAACGATATTCCTCCACGAATTCTGAATAAATCATAGCTAAAGGGTGACTTCAACAACGGTCAATGATTTTCAAATTAATTTAGCTACGTATAACTTCTAAATTGGAAGGTCTAGTGATCTTTAATACGACTAATTTTTGATTTGTGTTTAAACTTAAAAATCCTTCAATCCTTTGATATGTAAAAAACAACATTTTTTACTTCATTTCGTTGTTGTTTTTGTCTTCTACGTTGTATTCATATATTTTTACGATGGTCAATGCCCCGCGCTTCTGTTTTGCAATTTCGGTTTCAATCAACTTGGCAGCCATAACACCAATAAATTACGCAGATAAAAAACAATTATCGACATTATGATAATACAACATCGCTCATTATTGCGAGCTTTAAAGAATTTCGAGAAAAAAAAGCCACCGGCGTAGTGTTAAACTGGCATAATTACGCCGCATTATTATTGCCCGTTTGCGGCGGCACTGAGCCGCGACTTCATTAAAAGCCGCATGCGACAGTAAAAAATTTAATTACACGCGGATATGTGAAATTGTTGTCGCCCGCTTTTTTGCGAATTGTTTAAAAATATAACACTTCGAGCGCAAACTCAATTATGCGCATCATTTGCGCTGCGCGTCTCTGCCACGCCAACAACAATTTCCCTTTTTTGTTGATTTATGTTTCGATGCAACAAATGTGATTAATTGGATACGTGACAGACGGCAGACGGCCGCTGCGGTGTCATGCGTAAAGCGCCAAAGCGCCAACAATCAACGCAAATAAAAACCGTTATGCAGACATCAAGCCGACCATTTGTGCGGCTGCGCAATGACTGCTGATTGTGATGCATTGTCGCGCGCGCACACACACACACACAGAGGAAACTTATTTTTATGCAAATTCGAACGCAACAAATTGAAATCCGTATATTGTGCGGTAAATATTACTTATAGTTGTTGTTGCTGTTGTTGTTGCATGAACAAAAAGTAACTTCAGCGTTGCATTTTCATTATTGTTGCACGCAGTTATTGTTAAAAACGCATTGCTCGTTTTTCACAATTTTACAATTCAAATTTGCCGAATTCACACACACATACATACACGTAAACGCGTCTGAAGTCCAGGACGCTCTAGCGAAAAGTCCGCTGAACCTCGGTGGGTCGCGTGAGGAGGAAAAAGACAAACCACTTCAAACGACGCAATCGCTGTCATTGCGACAAAAATGCCCATTAAACGCGGCATCGATCCACGGAAGAGTGGCAACGACGGGCGGCGGCACTCTTGAGAGGGGCGATGGACGTTTCAGCTCATTCCCAGCGTGACCGAGTGGGTGGACAGGAAGCACGGCAGCCTGGACCCCCGCCACCCTAATGCCCGAAATGCATTGGGGAATCTGAGTGCGCGAGGCACAATTTGTTCTACTAACCAAGTTTCAGGTCCAAGCGGGAAGATCGTTGCCGTACGTTTGGCAACCCAGCGACCATGTTTAATCTGATACCATCGATGCTGGATATCACCACGAATTGGAAGGCAGTAAGCTGTAGACGGAAGCAGACGAACGTAAGATTGACGATTTCCGACGCTAGATCTACTGTGGTCCCGGGAGACGTACCGTCTAAAAGTGAGGAGGTTTTAGTGGATGGAAGTCTCACACTACCATGCCAGTCTCACACTTCTTCCTCGATAAAAAAAGTGATTATATTTGCTTGCACCGATTTGGGCAGAAGCAATCAGGAATTATTTCTATATTAAAGGACCGAAACCTACAGACAGAGCTCACTGGAATGTGCCGCGCGTTTCGAACAGTGTCGAATGATGCTGCGGTTATTCTTGCCTAGAGGTGGCCGATAGAGCTACTAGCAAGAGAGCAGCAAGAGTATGACCTAAGGGCACGAATGGTTTGGACACCCACGCAACAGTTGTGGAGGCAACAAGACGGAGAAGCAACGCATCACCAAAAGGTCAATGGACATGACATATGATTCCACGCATAGACGGCTGGTGCAACAGAACCCACGGTAAATTTCTTTCTCATCCGGAAAGACTCACTGCTGGGCTCTTCAGAAGCATGTCCGGGTATTAACTGCAGTAATAACGGCGGAGACAGACGTGACAGATATAACAGACGATTGAACAGCAACGCTTACGACTACCTCCTGATGTCATATTTAGCGCTGTTCCCAGGAGGGTAAACCGTCCGAATGGAAGGAGTGTCCACTGGTTTAAAGTCCCGGACTGACCTTTCAATGCTTCCCTCCTCGTTAAAAAACACGCATACAAACACAAACACATCAATGGCATGACGATTTCTAGCACGTGCCCAATTGACACACAAGCAAGAGAGGCAGCACTAAACTGGCGCGAATGCAGAAATACTTCGTCCACCCGGGTCGCAGTGATGGAGGCTGCACGACGTGAGAGCTTAATAGAATGGCAGCAACAATTGGATGCATTGTCGAAAGCCCGGTGGACATGACGGATGATTCCAAGCCCAGAAACGTAGTGCAGCAGAAAACACAGCGAGGTCAATTACTTCCTGACCCGAATCCTCTCATGATACGGTTGCTTCCGGGAGTACCTGCACAGACGTCTGCATACAGAGAACCCGTACTGCAACTTTTGACGTGATACCTCGCGGTGGTCTCAGGAAGGTAAATCGTCTGGACGAAAGAGGGGTGTAGAGGTTTAAATTCCCGCACTACTTAAGGCTTCCGATGCTTCCCTCTCAATTTCCGCAACTCCTGCAATGGGTATTGAAAGGGATTTTCAGTCTCTCAGCATTGGTACTTATGTTCCAGTGACAGGTAAAGATTGCTGTAAGCCTGATAGTGTCAGTGCCAGAACTGTGTATAAGTTCGCGAGACTCGCCCGTAAAATACAACAATAAGTTGCTGGTTTTCAAGTCCAATTCGCCAGACGAAGACAACACAGCTAAAAGCCTCTCGTGACGACTCTCTATTTGTGCTGAATATAGGAGCCCCAGTGATTGTTCAAGGGCGACACCTGATATTCTTCCCGCTGGGAACTCAAGTGAGACTGGTCTCTCCAATCCGATTCAGCGCGCTCAACAAAGGAGACATAGACTCTTCGAGCTGATTGCTCAACCTACCTGCCAACGAAGTACTTGACGGCAGAATCGAGGGAAATAAATGGACATCAGAGATGTTTTTAGTTTGTTTAAGTTGCACAGTGACGGGAATTAGGCTTCCGATGCTTTAAAACTCGATAAAAACAATAGAAGAGAACAAAGACCTTTTGAATTTCAGTATCTTAAACATATTGTGATGATAATGCTGGCAGTCACTGTGTCACTGCGAGGCAATACTGGGATATTTGGGAACGCGTTGCGCTACGAGCATGACATACTTTTATGGGTATAGTACTTTCGATGGCATAATCACAAAGACGACTCGCGGCGATACTGAGATATTCGAGACCTAGAAACTGTTTTTAATAAATTTCTTAGCGAATCTGAGTAGGTCGACACTTCTTTGATCCGCAATACACTCCAAGGAGGGGAACGACGGGAATCCAAGGCAGCTCTGTATAGATCACGGGTCAGATCTATAGAGAGCAGGGCAGTAACACAACAAGTGGGGTTTCCTTGGCGTTATGTACATTACATCTCGTGTAAGCGTCCCTTGGTACCAAGCCAAGTTTGGCAGCATGAGACGTTATGAGTGTTCCGTGAGTACCCCAAGTAAGTAGTAAGTAGTAGCTTGCAATGCTCTGTTCGGAGTGAGAGTGTGAAATGAGTAACAAGTGTAGAGACAGTAAAGTGTAAAATTGTAAATAAAGTGACTGCTGGTTTTGAACTGCGTTAAAGAATTGTAGTGTGTTTTATTTTTGAGCACAATTCAGGGAAACGATTTACGCCTGCATTGAGGCAGCAGAACTAATTTTCGTAACAATATCAGTGGACGAGTGAAAACATTACTGAAAAATTTTCGTGGGGAATTCTCCCAATTTTCCGGAATCTCCGGGTGAATAGAATCCTATTTCTGAACTAAAATTGGTGAACAAGAACAAATTTCTAAAAAGTTCATTTCCTTCAAGTTTTGCTGCCAACTTTGGCCTATAACAAAATATGTCACAACACATTTTACAACAATTATGCTTTGTAAAAAACTCTCTCCTGCATTTTGTGTAAAATCTTCAACGAATTTTTCATCACGCTGGTTTTTTTCAATTATTTCTTGCTGCAGCTGACAAAGTGAACAACAATAAATTGAACAATAACCGAGCACAAATTTGACATAAGATCAAATGTTTTTGATAGCTGTTTGCAAACATGTAAGCAACACAAAACAATTTTCAATTTCATGTGTTTTTTTCTAGAAAATTTTGCACACATTTTAACAACAACAATGCAAGCAAATCGAAACGAATCAAAGGAAATCAATTTGGCCGCAATTAAACACGAACGCAAATTGATTACTGACCAACAATGGATGCCAACCAAAGAAAAACAATAACAATAACAACAACAACTGGCAACCTTAACCCCAAAATGTTGGCTGCAAATGTTGCGCTGTGCTTTTTGCTGCTTGTCGGCAACATATCGAAATCTAATAAATTCTCTGTTTTTGCAACAATGAAAATGATTTGTGGCATTACGGACATTTGTATTTGTATTTGTGTTTGTGTTTTGTGTTCGTGCGTAGCTGAAAGGATATGGGGTGCGCGTGTCCTGAGTGAGTGGGTGAGTGTGTTCGTTTGTATTTGTGTGTGTGCATGTTTGTATGTGTTTGTGTTTGTGCGCTTGACACAAATTTATGGTTTTCGACCATGTAATGTTGACAACAATGTTTTTTCCATTCGTTGTGCCCAACCAACATCAACACACACACACATGCCCAACCGTTGCCAACAATTCGTTGTAGCAGCGCAGACATTCGACTGCCAATAGCCAGCAGCCAATATTGTGGCAAATTGCGTGTTAATACGTCCGCTGTGACGCGCTGTCCACACAGCGGCAAAAGAAAGCAAACTCCAACGGATCTGGATCATCAATCACAGCGAGACTGTAGTAGCGGCTCATGGCTACGCGCTCATGTCGCTCCCAAGGCAACAGATTATGCATACAACACAAAGTGTCAGCGATGCATTAGAAGAACACACAAACATGGAAGCGCATGAAATTACACTGCAAGCGGACTCAAAGAATCAAAAAATAATTAACTATAAATTGGAGACATTTTTAATTACTGACAAAATTTAGAAATATTCCAATAGGTAACATTCTTGAATATTAAAGTTATTTGAAATATTTTTGTAATTAAGAAGTGTAACAATCTGTTTTTTAATTTGTTTTCATTTTAATTTATTACTTAATAAAAAAATTAAAAAAAATAAAATAAAATAAAATAAAATAAAATAAAATAAAATAAAATAAAAACAATAAAATAAAATGAAATAGAATAAAATGAAATACCATAAAATGAAATGATATAAAATAAAATGAAATACAATAAAATAAAATAAAATAAAATAAAATGAAATAAAATAAAATAAAATAAAATAAAATAAAATAAAATAAAATAAGATAAAATAAAATAAAATAAAATCAAATCAAATCAAATCAAATCAAATCAAATCAAATCAAATCAAATCAAATCAAATCAAATCAAATCAAATCAAATCAAATAAAATAAAATAAAATATAATATAATAAAATAAAATCAAATCAAATCAAATCAAATCAAATCAAATCAAATCAAATCAAATCAAATCAAATCAAATCAAATCAAATCAAATCAAATCAAATCAAATCAAATAAAATCAAATCAAATAAAATCAAATCAAATCAAATCAAATCAAATCAAATCAAATCAAATCAAATCAAATCAAATCAAATCAAATCAAATAAAATCAAATCAAATCAAATCAAATCAAATCAAATCAAATCAAATCAAATCAAATCAAATCAAATCAAATCAAATCAAATCAAATCAAATCAAATCAAATCAAATCAAATCAAATCAAATCAAATCAAATCAAATCAAATCAAATCAAATCAAATCAAATCAAATCAAATCAAATCAAATCAAATCAAATCAAATCAAATCAAATCAAATCAAATCAAATCAAATCAAATCAAATCAAATCAAATCAAATCAAATCAAATCAAATCAAATCAAATCAAATCAAATCAAATCAAATCAAATCAAATCAAATCAAATCAAATCAAATCAAATCAAATCAAATCAAATCAAATCAAATCAAATCAAATCAAATCAAATCAAATCAAATCAAATCAAATCAAATCAAATCAAATCAAATCAAATCAAATCAAATCAAATCAAATCAAATCAAATCAAATCAAATCAAATCAAATCAAATCAAATCAAATCAAATCAGATCAAATCAAATCAAATAACATAAAATAGAAAAAAAAACTAAACTAAAATAAAATAAACTAAAATAAAGTAAAATAAAATTAAATAAAATAAAATAAAATAAAATAAAATAAAATAAAATAAAATAGAATAAACTTAAAAAAAAAAGAAAACTGAACTAAATTAATTTAAATTCAAATTAAATAAAATAAAATAAAATAAAGAATAAAATAAAATAAAATAAAATAAAATCCACAATTTAAACAAATCAAATCAAATAAAACAAAATAAAATAAAATAAAATAAAAAAATCAAATCAAATCAAATCAAATCAAATCAAATCAGATCAAATCAAATAAAATAAAATACAACAAATGAATGAATGAATATTATAAAATAAAATAAACTAAAATAAAATAAACTTAAAAAATAAAATATAACTGAACTAAATTAATTTAAATTCAAATAAAATAAAATAAAATAAAATAAAATAAAATAAAATAAAATAAAATAAAATAAAATAAAATAAAATAAAATCCACCATTTAAACAAATCAAATCAAATAAAACAAAATAAAATAAAATAAAATAGAAATAAAATAAAATACAATAAAATTAAAAAAAAAATTATTTAAATTCAAATTAGCGAAATAAAATAAAATTCAATTCAATTAAATTAAATAAAAAAATGAAATTCAACGTAAGTCAATTGAAAAATGTTTCAAATTTATTTTCTAGTTACTTGAATAGAATGTAAATGTATTTTTCATTATAAATAAATTGCTAGAATTTTTCAACGTGGCGCATCCATTTGCACGGCAACAAGGGTTGAAAATGTATCATGGAGCTGCTGGCACAACTAGGAGCGGCACTGCAAACCCATTAGCGCTAAACGGCAGAACATGCATCAAACATTTTATTGACACTGCTCGTAAAGTGTAAAACATGCCAGTCGGATAAGCGGGCAAGAGATATTGCTGGCTGCTGCTGCTGGAATTATTCAAAAATTTTGCTACCGGACACGGACGGTATGTGTTGCCCGGCGGCACACACACACACATACACAGCCACACATAGCCAGACACAGCATAGAAAATAAGTGACAAATGAATATTATTGCAAAGGTTCTGCATGATTGATGATGCCATGGTGTCGGGGCTGTCTTGCTGGACGAAGCAGCGGCACAGATATTGAGTCTATCACAAAAGAGCCAAAGAACAATGCGCCGCATAGTTCGAACAGTTTTTGCAGGCACTTTGTGAATGTTTTATATGGCAGCCTGAAAGTATACCAACATTTTGTACTACTTAATAACCATAAGTGACATTAGTCATCAGTAAACAATATTAAAATATTCAAAACGAAGCATTGGCTGTCAAATTGATGTGGACATGAAAAATTCATGATTTTTTTGGCACATCAAGTAATCAATATTCATGTCGTATTAGAGTAGTGTTGCCAGATTAAAAGATTTTCTTCTAGGTTTGGAAAAATCTCGATGTTTTAGGAGAAATTTTAAAGTTTAGGAGATTTTACTTTCCTGTTGCTTTTCAGTTAGTGTTTACCGGTTTGAGTCTAGTCTAGTCGATTTTAGAATAAACTCTTTAAAGACTGATCTGGTCCTATTTACGAGGAATACCAAATTCATTTTTATATGGGAAGTCTCTTGGACTTTTGATAGACAGGAAGCTTAGAAGGAAAAAGAACAGCCTGAAAAGTGAAAGCAACAGTAACTCTTTGCTTATGCAAAAGAGCTGTGGGGAAAAATGGGACTTAGCACCAAGAAGCGACGATAACGCGATGAAGCTCCATCGAACAAGGTGTTCGTGGTTGTTGGAGATCAACGGCGTACACGGAGACCGTGTCTCCGGTGGAAGGATCAAGTTGAAGAACCGATATAATCTCATGGAGAGAACTTTTTCGGCGGACTGTAACTCGGTACGAGGTGTTATGGAAGAAGTACAAAGTATGTAAATGATACCAAGATGGTCTGGGATGTAGGTCACTGGATCTACCTATTCTTTGTATGATGCGGTAGTCTGGTGGACGACCTTCGATAAGGAAGTCAATTAGAAGTCACTGGACTCGGTGCAAAGGAACCGAGCCAAGGCAAGGAAATCTATGGTCTACTCCAACTATGGTAAGGTAGGAGGTACTGCACTGGTACTGAGGTACTGAGAAGCCACCTTTGGCCAACAGTTTTGCAGCTTCTTTCGAGCTGAAGTACCAGCAATTTTCAAAGCCCGGTCTCTATTAAAACAACACCATCTCCCTTGAGCAACGGTACATATTCTTACAGACTATCAGGTTGCTATCAAGGATGTTTAAAAGATCTCCACAAGGTTTAACGTGGTTTCTCTTTGCCGCTTCTGGCTAAATGAGCTGCATTTCCCCAAAAGAACGGGAGGTAATTTTCAAGACTGTCAGGCTACTATCGAAGCTCTCGAAAAAGGTTTCCACCACATCAAACGTGATCTTTGATACTCCTTGTACAATGGGCTGAGGCAAGTTTAGAATTTCGTCCTTACTTGGGTACCAGAGCACAGCGATATCAAAGGCAACTACATAGCCGATGAAATTGCTGCAATTTCCAAAGTGTAAAAGAAGAGGAGACTCTGAGTCACCTTCTCTGCCACTTTTCGGCTCTCTGTGGACAGAGATGGAAAGTTCTAGGCTCAAATTTCTTCGAAAATTTGGATAACCTCAGTACAGCCAATATAGGAGATCTGCTCGGTTTCATCCACCAAAAAACTCCCTAAACTGGGGTTTCAAATTACTTTCAGCAGGGTCGCATCACTCCTTTTTTCTTGTGGTATCACAATGAACCCAACTTGAGGCCAAAGTGTGTGCTGCCTCACGGTCGCGTGCTCTGAAAGCCACTTTAACTTAACCTCACCAAAGCTAACAGTTGTCTTAGTGTAGAAGAAAACAGTGTAGTGTAGAGAGATGGAAAGCTTTAGGTTCACCTTTCTTCAACAATGTGTCCTGCAGCAAAATCCTGTGCCCTGACAGTCACATCAACCAACCTATCCTAACCCTTGGCAACAATGGTCTTAGTACAGAAAAAGAGGAAACCGTAACTCGCTTTCTCTACTTCTGTCCGGCTCTCTCTAGATGGAGATGGAAAGCTCCAGGCTCACCATTCTTCGACAATTCAGATAACTCTAGTACAAGCAATACAAGAGACCTGCTCGGTTTCATCCATCAATCAAACTGGCTCAATAGGGCCTTCGAATGGCTTGCAGTAGGGTCGCAATTTTTACTTAATTTTTTCTATTCTTTTTGTGGCATCACAATGGGCCCAACTTGTAGTCCTGCAGCAAGGCCACTTCAACCTAACCTAACCTTTGCGGGTTTTAATTAACTTTTTGAAGATTTTTTTTCGGGAAACCCAGCGACATTAATCAAACCAATCAATCAAAGTGCCGAAATTTGCAAATACGATTTTGATGGCAAAATATTTCATACCATTTAAGAGCGTTTAATGTTGAAATTTAAATGCTCTTATTTTACTAAAAAATGTCAAACTATTCCAACACATTCGTTTACTAATTTGTAAAGAAAAAGGAAAATTCCAAAGTGTTTGTTCGTTCCTTGGACAAACCAGCCACATTAAATTAAATTACAGTTTGCCAATAACTTCATTGCAAAAGGACGTTTTTGCGGTTTTCGACCCTTGTTGATGTCTGTTGACCATTTTGTTGTACTGCACTGCGAATTGAGCTCCGACCGCACTGACCGCACACAAATTCGAGCGGATGGTTATGAAATTTTATACCGTCGGGCCGAAACATTTCGCAACACTTTTAATTGATTTCACGTGAGATGCTACAATAAATGGACGGAATATGTGTGCGATGCGGTTAGCAGTGTATGTGTGTGTGTGTGTATGTGTGAGTGTGCGCAGATGTATATCAAATTAATGCCATAATTCAATATTTGCTAAACCCTTAATCAATTTCCATAATTTCTCTAAAGCATGCACAGACACTTGCAAGGACAGAACACCCACACACACAGACAAAACCAAGCACACATATGACTCCTTGTATCTAAATTCCCTACGCATACAACACACACACACACACCCGAATGCATTTGCTTTTCTTCAACTAATTGTTGGCTTGTTTCGGTTCTCATCGCTTCACGCCAACATGCCGGCCGCAATTTATTGCATAATCTTTCTGAAAACAACTTTATTTGAAGTGTTTTAGTGCTGCTGGTGCGCCAGGCCCACATTTGACCTTTTTGCATCCATTAACCGCAGCAAGGCGGCCAAGGCAAACAAACTCTGTAATATTTGAGGAATTTATCCTTTCGAACCTCCAGTGACGACTTGCACTCTACACTCAACGCTCGACAGTGGCCGTCTTGATCACTACAGGAGCCACAGGATGCGTGCTCTTCCATATTTGTGTGTGTGTGTGTGAAGTTGTTTACGACTATCTCACTCATACTAACTCATTCTTCTCCCTTTGTCTTTATGTCTTTGTTGGTGTATATATGTAGATATGTATGAATGTATGTATGTATGTGTTTGTGTGTGTGCACCACTAAATATTAACTGGCTTCGCACACTATGGCCTTTTATTTATTGTGTGTGGCTTCTCAAATTTTGTGTTCAGTTTGTGTTTACCTAAACTTTGTGACACTCTTAGCGCCGCGCTGACATGGCCAACAAGCTGTCATATTGAATCAACTATACACACAGCAACTTACAACAAATACAAAAACAACGATAGCAGCAACAGCAGTTTGGGCAATAACAATGCCGTCCAGCAACCGCAAAAGTTTACTTGTAAATCTGACTAAACCAACTTCAACATCAACAGAAGCAACAAAAATGCCAACAACAACAGCAACAACAACAAGCAAATAATTGAAGCTCATGAATTTGTTTGAGATTTGCATGCTTTCATTGCAGACAAAGAAAGATATGAACGAGTTCAAGTATTTTAGCAGGTTTTCAGTTACAGAAAATTTGAAAAACAATACATTTGTTGAAAATGATCCTTAGCCATGTAGAAAAACAGTACAACGGGTCTTCGTTATAACATGAAATGATATCTTATGGATCTCTTATCTCACTTTACTTTATTTTATTATATTTTATTTTATTTCATTTTATTTCACTTTATTTCACTTTATTTTATTTTATTTTAGTTTATTTTATTTTATTTTATTTTATTTTATTTTATTTTATTTTATTTTATTTTTTTACTTTAATTTAAATATTGATACTTATTTTAATTTTGTTTTTAAATTTAGTTTGTAATTTTACATTTTTAGTTTTTAATTTTTAATTTATAATTGGAGCTTTTAAATTTTAGTTTATTAGTTTTTCATTGTAACTTTTATTTTATGTTATGTTATTTTATTTTATTTTATTTTATTTTATTTTATTTTATTTTATTTTATTTTATTTTATTTTATTCTATTTTATTTTAATTTAAATATCAATACTAATTTGAATTTTCGTTTTTAAATTTAGTTTTTAGTTTTTAATGTTAAATTTTTAGTTTTTAATTTTTAATTTCTAATTTGTAAGTTTTAATTTTTGATGCTTATTTTTTTACTTTAATTTATATATTGATATTAATTTTAAATTTTTAGTTTTTAATTTTTAGTTTTTAGTTATTAATTTTTAATTATTATTTTATTTTATTGTATTGTATTGTATTGTATTGTATTGTATTGTATTTTATTTTATTTTATTTTATTTTATTTTATTTTATTTTATTTTATTTTATTTTATTTTATTTTATTTTATTTTATTTTATTTTATTTTATTTTATTTTATTTTATTTTATATTATTTAATTTTTTTACTTTAATTTAAATATTGATACTAATGTTAATTTTTGTTTTTTTTGTTTTGAGTTTTTAATTTTTAATTTCTAATTTTTAATTTTTAATATTTTATGTTTAATTTTTAATTTTTAGTTATTAATTATTAGTTTTTAATTATTAATTTTCAATTTAAATTCATTTAATTTAATTTACGATCTTTCTGCGTGGCTGTTCTTTCTCTCGGGCCATTCAATTTCTCATATTTTCAGCGTAATCCGTTAGCAAAGTTTTAATAGAGTGCTGCCTGGTCGTACCAACTTTTACCTTCGACGTTCATTTCGAATTAAAAACAAAAAGTGAGAAAAAAATAAAATTAAAACAACAAAAACAACAACCAATCTAAAATACCGCAACCGGCGAACACATAAAAAATGGAGAATTACTAAGAAGAGGAAACTTAACAACTCGTCGCAGCCAAGTTTCGCCAAAGCTGCGCGCACTACAAGGAGGCATTTCATAATTTATGACCCCGACGAGCGAGAAAGTGGCGCTGCAACACGCACCAGCCGCCCGGCCACTTGGCGGTGCATTTATGTCCACGCAGGCAGCAGCCGAGCGAATTGAAGGATAATCGTGGCAAGGAGATGCGGTGGAAAAGTGGCTAATCAAAAAGGATTAGTTTTAAGCGTGCAGTGCGGGCCAAGGACAAGTGGGCAGTGGCAGGGGCAACTTGTTGTTGGCTGTGCGCATGCGCCGCCGCCGCAACGTCACCGCTGGCTGCGTCCGCGTCGTGTGCTTTCTCAACCGCAACGCTGATAAAATTAGCCTCATGAGCGCAATGAATGCTTTCGCTACGCACACAAACGCACACATACACGCACACACACACACACACACACGAAACGCGCCGCGCGCAGCAGTTAGCGCCGCAGCCACGATGAAACCTCGAAAAAGCGATTAACTTTTTCTGCCAGCAGCCAACTAATTGCAATCGTTGTCAGCAACTTTGCGCGGCGAATTGCTGGGACTTATTTTTACCTCACCCGCCGCTTGCGACCGCCAGTCACTGTGGTGTGGTGTATAATTGATGGGATGGTAAAGGGGAAACGGGGGAAGGGGCAAACGATGGTGGCAACGCAGCGAGACTTCTTGGCGCCGACAACACCTGCGCGTATATGTATTTATTTGTTTTTGTATGCCAACAACAACAACAAACGCCACCTGCAATGAACACAACAGCATAAACTGGGATAAAAGGGGTGGAAATAAAAAGAAGCAGAAGCAATAAGAAGAACGCAACAGCAGCGAAAAGTATGTTTGCAATAGTGAGAAAAGTTTGCTTACAAGCGGAAATGTTGCCGCCGCTGTTGTTATGTGTTTTTATATTGTGCCTGTTATTACTGTTATTGTTGTTGCTGTTGTTGGCCATCTGCGCATTGTTGTTGTTATTATTGCTGTACAACTGCCACCCAAATTAAAATTAATGACCGACGCGAACGTGAATGCAAACTTCACCTCACATCGAGCGGCACATTCATTCAATGGATGTTGCTGTTGTTGTTGTTATTTTTGTTGTGGCTATTATTGTTATTGTTGTTATTATTGTTATTGTTGCTGGCAGCCATATACTTGCTGGCATTTCCGAGCATAAGCTCAGCGCCATCAACACATTGCCAACTCTTTCATTCATGTTTATGTGTGTGCGTGTGTGTGTGTGTGTGTGTTTCAGTTCCTGTTGCTGCTGTCTGCGCCACTGTTGATGACATTTTTCTATTGCAATACATTTTTCGCTGCCCTCTACATTTCGCTTTTCCGTCTATTCTTCTTATGCTCGAGTCGAGTTCTATGTAGAATTTTTGCTTATTTGTGTTTGTGTTGCAGCCTTTTGGGGGCATTTTCATTTCAATTGTTTTGGCTAGTAGGCTGTGTGCATGTTTGTGTTTTGTGGCCAGCCACACGTACGTATTATATGATGGCGCCAAGACACGCGAGAAAAATAGAATTTTTATGAACACTTATACACACACACACACACACACACACACACACACACATACACGCGAACAACTATAAATGCACTGCGCCCAAAGCAGCACAACAAATAGTGAAGCAACAGCAGTACAAAAATAAATTGTTTTGTCTTTTGTTGCAGTGGCATTGTTGTTGTTGTTGTTTTGGTGCTGTTGTAGTGTTGGCCAAGCCAGCGTCTGTCTGTCTATGTGCGACATGCAAGGAATTTTCCCCCAAAACATGCTCGTTTAGTGCTGTTGCCAACAAATAACACCGGAAGCCGCCAACTGCCTATTTGTGTGCGAGTGTGTGTGTGTGTTTGTGTTTGGCTTGCTCCAGTCAGGGTGGTTCGCTCTACATTAGTTCTTAAGTTTTTACAATTTCCATACGAAATGTTTGCATGTTTCTGTTGTTTTCACAATGATGATGACGATGTGATCATGACACTAGTAGAGTAGAGTAGAGTAGAGTAGAGTAGAGTAGAGTAGAGTAGAGTAGAGTAGAGTAGAGTAGAGTAGAGTAGAGTAGAGTAGAGTAGAGTAGAGTAGAGTAGAGTAGAGTAGAGTAGAGTAGAGTAGAGTAGAGTAGAGTAGAGTAGAGTAGAGTAGAGTAGAGTAGAGTAGAGTAGAGTAGAGTAGAGTAGAGTAGAGTAGAGTAGAGTAGAGTAGAGTAGAGTAGAGTAGAGTAGAGTAGAGTAGAGTAGAGTAGAGTAGAGTAGAGTAGAGTAGAGTAGAGTAGAGTAGAGTAGAGTAGAGTAGAGTAGAGTAGAGTAGAGTAGAGTAGAGTAGAGTAGAGTAGAGTAGAGTAGAGTAGAGTAGAGTAGAGTAGAGTAGAGTAGAGTAGAGTAGAGTAGAGTAGAGTAGAGTAGAGTAGAGTAGAGTAGAGTAGAGTAGAGTAGAGTAGAGTAGAGTAGAGTAGAGTAGAGTAGAGTAGAGTAGAGTAGAGTAGAGTAGAGTAGAGTAGAGTAGAGTAGAGTAGAGTAGAGTAGAGTAGAGTAGAGTAGAGTAGAGTAGAGTAGAGTAGAGTAGAGTAGAGTAGAGTAGAGTAGAGTAGAGTAGAGTAGAGTAGAGTAGAGTAGAGTAGAGTATTTGAGAGCGTGATTAATCTTCCGCTTGACATGCATCTTCCATGAAAATTTTTCATCTAGGCTTATCCCTGAGTATTTGACCTCTGAAGACAGTTGCAGGGAGGGTTTCCTTAGTGCAAATAGTTAAAGATGTTTCAGATTTTATCTACGAGTGAAAAATATTAGCGTGGTTTTACTTGAACACTTAGAAAGTCTCTGAAGACTATACTGAAGAGATCGCAGCCTGGACCTTTTGTATTTTGTGACAGTTTGCTTTTAGAGAATGTTCCGATATTAACACACACACAAATTTTTGTTGTTTTTGTCTTCTTAGTAGAAGAAAGATTTATAGCTTCACCTTCATTTGGACCTCCAAGCACTTTCATGTCTCAGCCACTGTATTCCCTAGACTTGGTTCCCCCTGAATTTTTAAGTTTTAAAACTGAAGAGACCTATGAAAGTATTGAAATTTGCACGACTATTAAGGAAATAAAGATTGCATCGGGAAGATTTCAAAGTCATACTGGAAAGTAGATGTGAATAGCTTCAAAAACTGAAAAAGAGCTGCCACAAGTATATTTTATCTGAAGGGGAATACTTGGAAGAGAACAAAATAGATATTGAAAACTAAATAAATAATTTTTAGGAAAGTCACCTCTTCTAACAGACCCCGTAAACAACCATTTCATATCAATATAAACTGAAAAAATAATTCTGATAGACAACACCCTACAGATGTGTCTGTGTTGCTGCACACATCTCTCTGCGTGTTTTCGTTTATGTTTGGTACGGTTTTGGCCCAAATGTTGCGCACAGCGGTCACAAGTCAAGTTATGTACTCGCAAACATAATGCTAAACCATTATGAAGAGGAGGGGGGAAAGGAGGGGGCACCATTGTTGTTCGAGACTGGAGTTGTGGTGCTGTATTCATCGAGCATTCGAGCGCCAAATGTTGGTCGATGTAGTGGCTGTACGAGTAGTTTGTTGTAGTTTATGGGCGTCATTATTTGCTGCTTTTGGCATAGAAGAAAGTCTACAAAGAACACAAACACACACAAGAAAACATTTATACATTTCGAGGAGCGGAAATTGAAAGTGAAAGTTGAAGTGGCAACACGAACGAAATTTTGCGCATCGAACGAAAAGTCCTTTGACTGTCTCGTCATCAACAACAACAACAACAATAAGGTAATGCAATAGAAAAAAAACTATAAAAGAATTTTCGCTGCATTGATGCTTGCACGTTTATTATTTTATCATTTGAGAAAATACCAAAAAAAAACAACAAAAACAAGTTCTGAAAATCCAAAAAAAATACTAAAAATACTAAAAATGCTTAAACTATGCGCAGCGCATCTGGCAAACTGACTTCAGAAATTGCAAAAATAAATAAACAAAAGACGAAAGCGCCCAGCAACACTGGCAAGCTGCAACAATTGCCATTGCCATTGTTGCACTGTGCAACATCGCTGCAACAGCAACAGCAACACTGTTGCTTTGTTTGCGCGCATTCATTGTTTAGTTGGCGCACTGTTGCAGCTGCAGCTGTGGCCAATTGTCGCGCAGTTGCTTTCTTTAGCGGCACTCGCAGTCCAGACACTTGGCTCACTTCCGCACCGCATCGTGGAAGGCAAACAGTGGCGGCGCATTCCTTTTTAATGAGTGCCCACTCGCTCCGCTTTAATTCGGATTGCAAACATTTGCTGCTGTCCGTTCGCTGCTGCTGGCAGTTTCTTTCGTATTCAGTTTTGTTTTTATAGTTTCACTTTAGTTGTTGTTTTTTGCCACTTGGCAGCTGCAAATTACTTTTAAAATGATTCTTACACAATTTCCTTGGTGCACGTCTGTTGTGCGCAAAACACTTGGCTCGGCATTCGCCCGCCAGCCATCAGCCAACAGCCGCCAAACGTTCGCTGCAGTCTACTCACGTCTCAATTAACCCATTTCAAGTGTTTGCTGCTGGCCTGCAACGTTGCGCCGCTGCACCGCCAATTTGGCAACATTTCAATGCTGTGCGCCAACTCAGCGAGTGTGGCAGCAAGTGTGGCATGTTGCATGCTGGCTTTCTTTTTGGTTGCTCGCATTTGAATGCGAGATCTCAAGATGCTGGCAAATTGGCACTTGAAGCAATGCTGCTCTGATTTTTGCTCGCTGTGCAAATGATTCAAAGATGTTGGCTCAAGTCTGCTTCCGGCTGGATTTGTTGTTGCTGATCTCGTTGTGCATTTTCTGTGCCTCTAATGTGTTGTTGTTGTTGTTGGCGTTTAAATGATTTCTTTATATTTCAATTTAATGGATATTGTTGGCATTTTGTGCGCCTAAAAATTGGCAGCAAAATATGCAAAGTGCAATGGAAAATAAATATGCAGTGCATTGATTGAAAAATGGGAATAAATTCACTGGTTGCACTTAAAAGTAACAATTTTAGGGACTTAAAAAAGACCATTTCAAATGTTGGTGCATACTTTAAGGAGTAACGATTTTCTTAAAATTACAAAAAGGCATCGAATTTTTTGAAAAATAGTCAATAGTAGTGTTCGACCGGATATTCGTTTTCGGCCAGTTTAAGGAACTTTAAGACGATCAGTTCAAATGTTGGTGTATACTTTTAGGAGTTGGGAAAATTTTTTTTTAATTTAACAAAGAGTTGTAAATTTTTTTAAATTAATTTTGTTTTTAATTTAAAAAAGATAGAAAAAGATATTTTTTGAACAATGCTGAATAGTAGTGTCCAACTGAAAATTTGTGTTCAGCTTCGGTATTCGGCTTATTCGGCCAAATTTAAATCTTTTGCTTCGGCTTCAATTAAAATAGCCGATTTTAGGGACTGTAAGACGAACAGTTTAAGTTTGGTGCATACTTGTAGGATGAGTTGTAATCTTCTTTTTTTAACTTCTTAATTAATTTTTTTTAATTTAAAAAAGATCGAAAATTAAATCTTAAATCTTCGGCTTCAGTATAAATAGCCTATTTAAGGAACTTTAAGACGACCAAATGTGGGTGTATACTTTTAGGAGTTGCAAAATTTTTTTCTTTTAATTTAACAAAGAGTTGTAAATTTTTTTTTAATTTAAAAAAGATCGAGAATTGAATTTTTTGCACAATGCTGAACAGTATTGTCCAACCAAAAATTATTTTTCAGCTCTGGTATTTGGTCAAATTTAAAACTTCGGCTTCGGTCAAAATATCCGATTTTAGGGACTTTTAGACGACTAGTTCAAATGTTGGTGCATATTTTTAGGAGTTGCAAACATTTTTTTTTTTAATTTAACAAAGTCATCGAAAAAGAAGTGTTTTGAAGAGCGTTCTTCATAGTAGTGTCCGACCGAATATCCGTTTTTGGCTACAGTATTCAGCTTAATCGGCAATCAGCTCTTCTCGGCTTTTATGAACGAAATTGTTTTTACGTTGCCTTACCACATTTTGAGTATGAAGTGATTTTTAATTGTTTAGTTGTAGGTGAAAAAAAAAAATTTAGGTTTCTGTAGTTAATTTACGTTTGTCAATTTAAAATTAAAAATCAATTCATATCCAAAATGTGGTAATTCAACGTAAAAAATTTGTTTTTTTTCAAAATAAAAGTTATCGGTTTCGTAAACGAAACAAATCATAAATAAAAGTTATGAAGCAATTTAAAAGACAAAAATCCCAAAATATTGATTATCGACAACAAAAAATATACTTATAACTTATAAGAGTTATTATGCAACTCAAAAATATTTTTTACATGATAAAAGTTATAGACGACGTAAACACTTTCTTATTGGGAATAATTATTATAAAGCAATAATTATAGAAATTTCTTAAATTAGGGCAATTTTTTTTGTTCCAAAAATATGGATAATAATTATTTAACACGTTCGCGGACGTGAATGCTATAGCAGTCATTTTCATAGTGATGCAAAATGACGTGAATGCTATAGCATTCAAATTTTAAAGCCAATTTTTTTCCATTTATATTTTTATAAACTTTAATTTTTGTAATGAATATACATTTCAAAGTAATTAGCAACTGATTCATCAAGTAGTTTCATATTATTTTATTTTTTTTCGGTGTACAGTGAAATTCTTCATAACTGGAAACTCACCATCGCAGTGGTTTTGTCCGGTTAAGGGAGATGTCCGCTTATGGGGGAGGGGGGGTGCGCAACAAATTAGTTAAAATTGTATCCAAGTGTTTCTCGTTTATTTATTTAATATTTTGGACGAATTTATGAATATTGAATATTTTATTAATATTTATTACATGTATAGGTAAAGTACACACATTGTACAAGTGTTCACATTTTAGTACTACTTTGGTTGAAAAAATTTTGTAATGGTTGATTGCGGGGTTTTTGGGGTTCAAACCGCCCCCCCAAACACAAAAAATGCTGGTACAAAATATGGTTTCGAGTGGTATTCGGCTCAAAAGTTGTACGCAAACTCTCCACTCCAAAATAAAATCATTTGTGCGCCACTGGCCTAAACACTGATTGATTTAATTTAAAATATTCATTTTCAAATAAGAGAGAGATTTGTAGGTATTATAGGGTAGTACAGATCCTTAAAAACTGGTTGGGCATATTTCTGAATTTTGTCCGTCTATGAGAGATTTTTTAATCAAAATGGTTTGAAGTATAGTGTCGCGTCCAGTTATTATATATACACGAAGAGAGAACTACTGTTGAATAAATAAAGTTATAAAAATATAATAAACCTCTTCTTCTCATGTTTTCTATGAATGACTGCTATAGCATTCACGTCACTCTAGTTGAAAAATTTGATCTATATCGTCGTGAATGCTATAGCATTCATTGTGTATAACGGTTAAAATATGATAATCTGACAACTCTAACAATATATGTGTAATCAGATTTCAGATAGTGCTTATAGTTTCCACAAAAATAGCCTGTCTATTTTTGCAGCTCACTGAAATTTTTACTGTCCGCGAACGTGTTAAGGTCTCTGCGTCCATAACAATCACGATACAAAGCGAATGTGAAACCGAACACCACAGTTGTGGCGATGAAGTCCCAGCTAAACTCTCGATTAAGTGTTGTGCTTCCGAAAATCTTCACTGCCACCGGCTGCAATTTCATGCCCAAAATGTACACATCCCACTGAAAGCAGAAATTCGAATTAGAGTTACGATTTGAAATCATCTTAGCGACCCATACACACCGCCCGTTGCGAGTCCTTGCACTTGTGGCGAACACACAAATGTTGCGCTCTGAGTGAAGCGATGGTTTGATAGTCGCTAGAAAGTTGAGCCTCCACGTGCAGTTCGTCGTTCAACATTGTCAAGCAAAGCATATTAAATATGGGCAACAGAGACCGTCCCGAAAAGAGGACAAGCACAATCGCAAAAGCTATGCGGAAACGTTTTGATACACTTCCCAATGACTTGACGGTATAACCACAGATTAGGAATATGTATGCCCACATTATGCAATCGATGATCTCGAAGTATACTAAGGTTGGAAACCACGAAAACTGTTGTACGAACATTCGATGCACTCGATGGAGGCGCACCAACACTTTCATTGCGCGTTGGACCGGTCGATGACCGCCTAATTTGCACCGGTCCGAACGCTCCGACGTGAGGCATTGCGCCACGTGCGCGTTCAGGTTGCGATAGAGACTGAGTAGCGTCAGTTGCATAGTCTGATAGGCACAGTAGAACAGCTCATACAAAGTATGGTATGTGGGATATTCCCAGTACATAAAGATTACATGCAAAAATACGAGCAGTAAGATTATAACTTTCAACTGCAGAAACTTCTTGAAGCGTTGCTCGACGCACACGTCGCGAGCAGTTAAAATCAGCGTTTGGCGACGCACCCAGAGCGTTTCGTTCACAAGTCGCTGCAGCGGTTGTCGGTGCTTTTCCCTGAACAAAAATATACACAGTCGAAATACTGTAAGCACGTTTCCAAAGTATACTACAACTAGGATTCCATACTGCTGTGCTCGATAGTTGTAATCTTCCAACATAACTCTGGAGAAATCAAACAGTTCCTTTAACTCTTCGTTCCTTGGTTCGGACGTAGCGTAGTCGATGTACACCAGAGCAGCGATGAGGCAAAATACCAGATACCGCAACCATATCCTGCTCGGCAACAACTGCAGTCGATCCTCGACGCGATCGTATTTGAACCTGAAGAGGTATAGGGCTCTGCAGGTGTGATAGAAGAATTTCGAAGTTGTGCGAATGTGATTGTATGACAGCTTTTTCCATAACTGCTTCAAACGTTGTAGACTGGACATGACTGGCGCTGCTCGTCTGCACGAGTGAGAACAATAACGGCGCACAACTACGAACTGGCGAACGTGACGTGTATGTATCCTTTTATACAGCGCACTCAGCAGTCTGTGCACTCAGCAAAATCAACATTCAAAACCGAGTTACCAATGCAGAGTAACCAATTCCCAAACGCCGACTAAAACAGACACTGTAACGCGAGCCTTTTCCAGTTGGTCTCACCAAGACATGATAGGGCGTTTTTGGTCCTTCCATCGGAGACACGGTCTCAATTTTCGCCGTCGACCTCCAACTTCCGTATTGAACACTTTCTTTGCCGTAGCTTCTAAGTCCATACGGAAGACATGACGGATACGGTATAAGAACCACTGGATATGCTACGCCCATGTCTTTCAACAGTTCATACAGCTCGTTGTTTGTTCGTATGCGGTAGTTGTCACCAATACGAACAGAGCCGAAGATTTTGCGAAGTACCTTCCTCTGGAACACCCCAAGGGCCGCTTTATCGTTATGCGATAGTGTCCATGCTTCTGCGCCATAGATGAGCATGGGCCGTACAAGCGTCCTATAGAGTGCAAGTTTTGTCGATCGAAAGATATTCCGACTACTCAGTTGGGTACCAAGATCGTAGCAGCACCTATTGGCAAAAGGAATCCTTCGCTTTATCTCCAGGCTGACATTATTGCTGCTGTTTATGGTAGTATCACAGTAGACGAATTCCTTGACAACTTCAAAAGTATACCTGTCAGCCTCGACGTGAGACCCTAGCCGCTGCGAGTCCCTGCGTGTAGACAGCATAAACTTCGTCTTGCCCTCATTTACCATCAGACTCATTTTGGCAGATTATCTTTCGATTGCCGCAAAGGCAGCGGTGACATCTCGCTTGTTACGCCCGATGACGTCAATGTCATGGACACTTTTGTTATTATCCCCTTTGCGGGGATACCAAATCCGATCGTCTATCGAACTATCGAACGCTGTCTTGTAATCGATAAAGAGATGGTTGGTATCGAACGGTATCAAATGGGTCGTAGAGGTCCCTTCCAACCTTGACGGAGCTGCGAGCATTGCTCAACGTAGTTTTATAAAGTTTTCCGAGCTTTGCGGGGATACCAAGTTCGAGCCCTTATCGAACTATCGAATGCCGTCTTGTGATCGATGAAGAGATAGGGGGTATCGAATGTGTCGGAGAGGTCACTTCCAACCTTGACGGAGCAGCGAGCATTGCTCAACGTAGCTCTGTTAAGTCTTACAAACTTTGCAGTGATACCAAATTCGAGTTCTTATCAGAATGTCGAATTGTGCCTTGTAATCGATAGAGATATGGCGAGTATCGGACGATATCGAATGTGTCGAAGAGGTCCCTTCCAACCTTGACGGAGCTGCGAGCATTGCTCAACGTAGTTTTATAAAGTTTCCCGAGTTTGCAGTGATACCAAGTTCGAGCCCTTATCGAACTATCGAATGCCGCCTTGTTATCGATGAAGAGATAGGGGGTATCGAATGTGTCGGAGAAGTCACTTCCAACCTTGACGGAGCAGCGTGCATTGCTCAACGTAGCTCTGTTAAGTCTTAATAACTTTGCAGTGATACCAAGTTCGAGTCCTTATCAGAATGTCGAATTGTGCCTTGTAATCGATAGAGATATGGCGAGTATTGAACGATATCGAATGTGTCAGAGAGGTCACTTCCAACCTTGACGGAGCTGCGAGCATTGTTCAACGTTGCACTGTTCAATCTCCCGAGCTTCGCGGGGATACTAAGTTCGAGCCCTTATTGGACTATCGAATGATGTCTTATAATCGATAAAGAGATGTTGAGCATCGATTGAACCCGAATGCCGCACCGATAAGGCCCAATCAGTACCTCGGCAAGTGGCTTCACTCTTTCACATAGTACGCTCGTACTATATGAGGACCTTATATGCGATGGGATGTATTTTGATATTGTTGGATTGCCTTTTTTCAACACAGGACAAAGGGCACTGAGGGTTCCAATCGTTATTAAGTATAGTGTTATATAAATTCTATGGATAAACTGCAGACTACATATCTTCCTGTACTTAGAACCTAGAAGGCAGTGGTGCACACAGGATTTAGTTTGGGGGAGAGGGGGGTTTGCGTACAACTTTTGGGCCGAATTCTATTCCATATTTTGTACCAGTTGTATACATTTTTGTGTTTATTTATTTTTATTTATTTATTTATTTTTTATTTATTTATAATTCAGTCAAACAAAAATATATTTTTAACAGACCGTCTAAAAACTGTAATATTACAATACAAAATAATAAGCGTTTGATCCCCCGCCCCTTCCCCATGTGTGCTACTGGTAGAAGGCTCATTCAAATCGTTATTGACTTTAGCACCGTTTCACGCAAATGGGAAACCCGGATGTCAACGACCGTTCAAAGTTCATAACGACTGATTTAAAAGAAACTTGTGAGCTTAGTTTTGAGTGAGACAACATGCTTAGCAGTTCAAACTATGCTTTCGACTGTTGCCATTTCACTCATCAAAAACTGCTTTGATGTTTCGTAATATTCAACGCCAGCTTCTCAAAACTTCGAATAGTTTCTCTGTGTGTATATTTTCTATATACTCGTACAAAAATACATGCAAAAGTATAAAACTTAAACGAAATTGCTTCTCATTTCGTACTGAAATTACTTGTTGCGAGACTATTTCGTAAATTGTTGGATATTTCATTGCGTGCAATAATCATTAACACCAGTCGAATTGCATTATTTCAAATGCTACCTGCACGTGTAAGCCATAACAATATTAACAAAAGTAAGTTAATTCCAATATTACGTCATTTCAATATGTGGACAGGGAAAATTACTTTTGCATACATTTAGGCGGATAAATGATTATTTGTAGTAATAGTAATAGTAATAGTAATAGTAATAGTAATAGTAATAGTAATAGTAATAGTAATAGTAATAGTAATAGTAATAGTAATAGTAATAGTAATAGTAATAGTAATAGTAATAGTAATAGTAATAGTAATAGTAATAGTAATAGTAATAGTAATAGTAATAGTAATAGTAATAGTAATAGTAATAGTAATAGTAATAGTAATAGTAATAGTAATAGTAATAGTAATAGTAATAGTAATAGTAATAGTAATAGTAATAGTAATAGTAATAGTAATAGTAATAGTAATAGTAATAGTAATAGTAATAGTAATAGTAATAGTAATAGTAATAGTAATAGTAATAGTAATAGTAATAGTAATAGTAATAGTAATAGTAATAGTAATAGTAATAGTAATAGTAATAGTAATAGTAATAGTAATAGTAATAGTAATAGTAATAGTAATAGTAATAGTAATAGTAATAGTAATAGTAATAGTAATAGTAATAGTAATAGTAATAGTAATAGTAATAGTAATAGTAATAGTAATAGTAATAGTAATAGTAATAGTAATAGTAATAGTAATAGTAATAGTAATAGTAATAGTAATAGTAATAGTAATAGTAATAGTAATAGTAATAGTAATAGTAATAGTAATAGTAATAGTAATAGTAATAGTAATAGTAATAGTAATAGTAATAGTAATAGTAATAGTAATAGTAATAGTAATAGTAATAGTAATAGTAATAGTAATAGTAATAGTAATAGTAATAGTAATAGTAATAGTAATAGTAATAGTAATAGTAATAGTAATAGTAATAGTAATAGTAATAGTAATAGTAATAGTAATAGTAATAGTAATAGTAATAGTAATAGTAATAGTAATAGTAATAGTAATAGTAATAGTAATAGTAATAGTAATAGTAATAGTAATAGTAATAGTAATAGTAATAGTAATAGTAATAGTAATAGTAATAGTAATAGTAATAGTAATAGTAATAGTAATAGTAATAGTAATAGTAATAGTAATAGTAATAGTAATAGTAATAGTAATAGTAATAGTAATAGTAATAGTAATAGTAATAGTAATAGTAATAGTAATAGTAATAGTAATAGTAATAGTAATAGTAATAGTAATAGTAATAGTAATAGTAATAGTAATAGTAATAGTAATAGTAATAGTAATAGTAATAGTAATAGTAATAGTAATAGTAATAGTAATAGTAATAGTAATAGTAATAGTAATAGTAATAGTAATAGTAATAGTAATAGTAATAGTAATAGTAATAGTAATAGTAATAGTAATAGTAATAGTAATAGTAATAGTAATAGTAATAGTAATAGTAATAGTAATAGTAATAGTAATAGTAATAGTAATAGTAATAGTAATAGTAATAGTAATAGTAATAGTAATAGTAATAGTAATAGTAATAGTAATAGTAATAGTAATAGTAATAGTAATAGTAATAGTAATAGTAATAGTAATAGTAATAGTAATAGTAATAGTAATAGTAATAGTAATAGTAATAGTAATAGTAATAGTAATAGTAATAGTAATAGTAATAGTAATAGTAATAGTAATAGTAATAGTAATAGTAATAGTAATAGTAATAGTAATAGTAATAGTAATAGTAATAGTAATAGTAATAGTAATAGTAATAGTAATAGTAATAGTAATAGTAATAGTAATAGTAATAGTAATAGTAATAGTAATAGTAATAGTAATAGTAATAGTAATAGTAATAGTAATAGTAATAGTAATAGTAATAGTAATAGTAATAGTAATAGTAATAGTAATAGTAATAGTAATAGTAATAGTAATAGTAATAGTAATAGTAATAGTAATAGTAATAGTAATAGTAATAGTAATAGTAATAGTAATAGTAATAGTAATAGTAATAGTAATAGTAATAGTAATAGTAATAGTAATAGTAATAGTAATAGTAATAGTAATAGTAATAGTAATAGTAATAGTAATAGTAATAGTAATAGTTGTTTGTTTTGCTAACCCACAGAACACAAAGTGAACTAAGTAGTTTGATTCGGATCAGATAGGATCATAAAGTAATACTTGGTATTAAATTTGCATTTTCGTATTTTCAAATAAATGAAGTAAATTTTCAGCTGTGATTTCAGCAAATTTATACCTTAAGCACCATTTTTTTTAATTAAAATATTTTGACAATTTTGCCGTTGGGTAACTCGCCAGTTTATGGTACACTTTTGTTGTCGCTCACATAAGTCAGCAGCGCTTCACTCCTCTTCTCTCTACGTCAACGCGACTAACTAAAAATTCTATTCAGACACAAACGAAATTCTGTTCATGTCGACACGCCACCACTTGCTGCACCACAACAACAAAACATAAAAGCGATTGCAAAACAAAGAAATACAAAATGGAACCACCAATGCAAAAATTCAGCCATTGTGAGCACAAAACAAAATCATAGCAACAACAACAATCACTTTTCACATACGATTTTCAATTGGCAATACAGCAACAAAAAAAGGCCGCAACAACGCGACACCGTTGCGTCGTTTGGTGTTTTCTTTTTATGATTTTCCTGGTTCGGTTTTGTTTATAGCTGCAAAAATTTTTTGCAATTGACGGAAATATTTTCGTTCGTTGGTGGGTTTTTCAACTACTGTCAAATAGGCGCATGCACACACACACACACACATGTATAGGCAGCATAATGTCAAAAACAACAACAACAACCACTTGGCATTAAAATAAAAATAGTAGAGTTTAAAATATTCGGCCGATTAATCGGCGTTTTTATGGAAGCGTTGATTCGGCATTTCGCAAGTAAAAACGTTTATTTGGACCATGTTGTCGTATATGAAAGTAGAAAAAATTAAATTCAGTATCAGTGCTGGGGCTCACTTTTATTGAAAGCTTTCGTAATTTTTTTTTAGTTTTTTTTTATTAATATCAGCTACGTAAAGCTATATTTTGTAAGAAACTTTTTGATAAATATTCTAACATTTTATTTAATTCAAATTTTCTTGCGAACCAGCTTCTGACTTTGAGCTGCTTTTGCACCCACACTAATTAATTTTTTGAACAGATATGTGAAGTTTTTTTACCTTTAAAATGAGATCAAAATCCTTAAATTCTGGGACTTTAATTTTTTTTTTGTTCTTTCGTATATAGAACAAATGGTTGTGTACCATGGTGAACTGCATTCAAGAATTTCAAAGTTTTGTATTTTGGCACAATCCAGTGATTCGAATTACGCCCGCGTTGGCCAGCAGATTTGAAGTTTCCCCACTGTGCATTCATCTAGCTCGAAAACATCTATTTTGACAGCTGTGAAGAAGAAAGTCTTCATTTATATTAAATGCATTCCAAAATATTTGTCATCTCTCCAGTTTGAAAGCTTCGGCCAATTATTACGGAGCCGATGTGTTCGCATCGGCTCCAGCAACAGAGAAAAGACAAATTATTCATGCAACAATAGAAACGTTTGCTCTTTGTTGTTATCTTTGTTTTTGTATATTTTTTTGTTATTGTCATAAATAAAAAAGTGTTTAATTTCCTTTTGACATCAACAAAAAAAGGTTTTGAATTTCAGTCGATTTTTAAATTTTTAATTATTATTTTATATTTTTATTATCTGTATTCTGCTTGTTCAAGGTCAGTTGTGTCAAGTTGAAATCAGTCGATTGGAAACGTTTTCATTTATTTTTAATAATCTACCAAATATTAACAACAATTTGAGCAATATTTATTGTTTCAATATGGTTTAATTCATGTGGCTAAAAGCGTTAACATTTTTCAACCAGCGCGCAGCGGGAAGATAAAATATGCCAAAATTTTTATTAGTTTTTCCAATGTACATTTTGTCGGAATTGAAGCCGTTTGATGCTATTTTTATGCTTTTGGATGTGCACATTCCAATTGAATTCAATATAAATGAAGATTTTGTTTTAATGGGTAAAAGATTCATTGCAGAAGACTGATCAAAGCTTTGTTGTATTCAATGTAAATGAAGTCTTTCTTCTTTTGTCTAAAAGATTTATCAAGACTAATCAAAGCTTTCAAAATATATGTTTTCAAACTTGATAGTGGGAAGCATCGAAACATTAAGAATATTGCTACGAAATTTTAGTTTTGCTGACCAACGCAGGCATAGTTCATGTCACTGGATTGTGCCAAAATACAAAACTTTGAAATTCTTGATTGGAGTTCACCACGGAACACGGTGATTTGTTTTATAGACGAAATTTGAAAAAAATTTTAGTCTCAGAATTAAGACTAAGAAGATTTAAGAATTCTTTAAGGGGGTAGTCAGGTAGATTTTTTTCAAAAAATCGAAAATTGTTTCTTTGCAGTTTTGGTCTATTTAAATCCTTAGGAATCATGTAGAAACCTTCCTTTACCTCGGATAGTATCCGAAAGCAATTGAAAATGAGATTAGCTGTAAGGGTAACAACAACAACAATAACAACTAACACGTTTTTGTCAAAACAGTATTTTTTGAGCTGGCCGACACGATTACGGCCGATCTACTGCACCGATTTGCTTAAACTTTATTGTATATTTTCAGAAAAGGTTTGGCTATCGCGTGAACTACGATCATTATTGTCCATTTCTATGTAACAACGTTATGACACAATTATTAACAAAAAACAAGCAAAAAAAGAGGAACAAACATTACAATTTCATTAAATGTTTATTTAAGTATTAATATTTTTTTAACAGTTATAGTTCAAACGAGAGCCATTCATTTGTACTTCAAAATGAAATTTGTTTGGTATGTTTCAGATCATCCAAAATGGAGAAATCGTGTCAGCCAGATTTCAAAATGGCGTCTTCCTTTCGCCCATATCTCCCCCGGATATAAAAAAAATTTTGTTCAGTACTCAAAACTATGTCCAATAACATATAAAAAAATTTTTAATGTGGAATACAAATTTGTATGAAAAAAAAATTACTTAAAAACATGGTCGATTCTACCTGACTACCCCCTTAAAGGTAAAAAAACTCAAAAATCTGTCCAACAATTAATCTGTATGGGTGCAAAAGCTGCTCATAAGATTTTTCACAAGAAAAATTAAAGCACTTGTTATCAATTTTTTAGTCTATTGAGTAAAAAGAATTTTAAAAATATATGATTAGCAAGATGTCGCTAACATTTTAAATATAGATTACGAATTAATGGACCATTTTCGCTTTTAATAATTTCTCAAAATTTACAAAGCTTAGGTTCCACTTCACTTCACTTTAAATTTAAAATATTTTTATATTAAAAACTTGAAAATTGCGAAACCTAAGAGGAACTTATATACAAATTATAGTATACAAAACTATGTTTCTGGATTTTTGTTTTTTACAAAAAGATTTTTTTTTGACGGATAATGTAAACACATTCACCGATTTATATTCGATATAGAAACGTTGAATCAAAAGCAATGGCCAGATCCTTGATCTCAGCCACCGTTTCTAAAACAGAGCCAGAAATTACAAATGAAGTTCTCATTAAAGTTCGTTTACGTTGAGTGAAAACATTTGTTGATGTTTAAGCATAAACTATTTTTAATTCACCAAGTGAGAACGTTCCAGTAAAGTACCCGACATACCCAACAACATAGACTACTCCCTACCGTCAAACCTCTTTGACTCCAAATTCTCAACCCACATACCTCAAAGACAGAAGTCAGAACAAGACAAGGTGTCTAGAACTGGAGTTGATGTTCTACACAGACGGCTCCAAGTTGGATGGTAGAGTGGGGTGCGAAGTTAACTGTGTTGACCCACCCATGGAAGACAGTTTCCGTCTTCCAGATTTCTGCAGTGTCTTCCAAGGGGAAGTACCAGTCATTTTTAAATCTCTCTCTTTGCTTAAACTGCGCAACCTCCCCGAAGGTACGATTAGGATTTTCACGGACAGTCGGCAGCAATTCAAGCCCTCAGGAAGGCCTCCACCACCATCGAACGTGATCTATTTCTGCCAATCACTGCTCAACGTGCGAGGGTGTGTGCACAACATCACTCTGACTTGAATATCGGGTCACAGATACATCGGAGAAAACTGCATAGGCGATGAGCTCGCCAGATGAGGCGATTTTATGGTTTATGAGTCGAGTTTTACTACACAACTCAGTGATATTTCGTTCTAACCAGTCAAAATGCTCGTTTACAAATATATGTACAACTACAACTGTAACAAAACCATTCAATTTCTTTGCAATTTTCCAGCTTCATATTTCATATTTCCACTTTAAGCCTTGCAAAAACAATTAAAACGCTGTGGATATTTTTAGAATGCAAACAAACAGTCGCCAACAAACAGTGCCAGTCTGTGTGTATGTCTGTGTGTGTGTGTTTCTACCTTGTCTGTGTTCTAGTGGACAACAGCCACTCAACACTCAACGCTCGTCCATGCAATATTCATCCCTGACCAGTGCGTGTGCCGAGTACACAAAGTTGGCTGGACAAACAAAAACCGAAACGCCACTTAAAAACTGCAAAGTACTTTGCACCACTTCGGTCTGCCCACCCATCCACCTCGCCTCTGTTCGCTTCTAATCCACCGCAACGTTTCGTCAGTCGTGTGCACGGCAAGCGAACAATAGACAATAATGTGGCTCACTAGAAAAGCAAAGAAACAAAAACCCTAAGAAAAAAAATTTAACGAACAGAAGCAAAGTTGTAACTCGAAGCTTTTCATACACTTTACTGTCGTTGTTGTTGTCTTTGGATTGCCCAACTAAAGCAGCCAGTTGCCAACGCTACACGTTCCACTTGACTCACTCTCTCTGTTGTGCTCTATTCTGTCTGTCTGTCAGTCTGTTTGTCTGTCCATTTCTTTGGTTCGCTTGTCGAATTTGACACGTCGCACGCTTTAATAGTCCGGCTAAGGTACCGGGAGTAGTTGCGTGCCGAGTCCACCCCACCCCCCTCACAACCGTCTTTAGCGATTTTATTACGCTTATTATGCGCTGCGAAAGCACCGACAAAAAGGGACAATATTGTTAGCTCAAAAGTACATAAAAGGCGTTGTAGCGCCGCCGTCATCGACTCTATCGAAGTGCTCGTAAAATGCGTAAAATGTAAAAGCTCGCACGGCAATAGTCAACGCTTGGCGTTTTTATTGCTGTATTTTGAAGGCTACAACGGCGCACAGTGTGACACGGGTGACCCAAAACGGTTCAGTGGTTCTAATAAAAATCAACAACAAAAAATAAATAATGATAGAGATTGATAGTTGATGTTGTAACTAAGGCAAATCACAAATCAATATTTTAGTTTCTGAACCCTCAAATCTGAAGAATCACATCAATTTTGTTACACAATCAAAACAGCAAATACCATCAAATGAACCACAATTTCACATAAACATGATTTGAAATGATAAACTAAAAACAAACACCAAGAAACTTGGTTTTAAAATAAAGTTTTATAATTTCGAAACTTCAAGGATGCTTCGAGTTTTCAAGGATACTCCCGCAACATAGAATAAATTTCCCGAAATTTCATAAAATTTTCAAAGAGATTGAAACTATTTCAGGTACCAAGAACTCTTACGTTCTTAGAAAATTTCACCAAGTTTTAGAAAATCTATTTTTGTTTGTCCAAACATCTTTGAAATTAGATTGTGAGCAATAATTATTTAAAATATTAAAAAAAAACTTAACCACTACAGAGACTCTGAAGATTCTTCCACCAAGAACTAAAGCCTTCAGAGAATTTTAGATCATTGAGAAACGTGTTCTAACACTAAGAAACTTGATTTAAAAAAAAAAGTTTTATAATTTCGAAACTTCAAGAATGGAAACTTCAAGTTTTCATGCGTACTCCCGCAACATAGAATAAATTTCCCGAAATTTCATAAAATTTTCAAAAAGATTGAAACTATTTCGGGTATGTAGAACCTTTTACATTCTTAGAAAATCTCACAAAGTTTTAGAAAATCAACTCTTTGTTGCCCAAACATCCTTGAAATTAAATTTTGAGCAGTAATCATTTAAGAGATTTAATTAAAAAAAGAACCACCACAGAATCTTTGAAAACTGTTCTACCCAGCACTAAAGCTTCAAATTTATAATTCTTCTTCTTCTTCTTCTTATAAAGCTTCTTTAACTTTATCTTTCTCTAGTTTTCAGAGATGCTTCGGCAACTTGTAGTCCACTTTCTGAAATTTCGTAAAGTATTCTACGAGATAGAAAGTATTTCAGGTATCAAAAACTCTTACAATATCTCTTACAATATGGGCTAGAAACCTTTTAAAGATTTAGTAGAAAATATGCCATGAAACATGAATAGACTTTAATAGTTTCAATAGACTAATATAGAATAGTTTCTTCAACTTTAACCTTCTCTGGTTTTCTAAGATGCTTCGGCAACTTATAGTCGCCTTTCTAAAAATTGTTAAAATTATCTATGAGATATAAACCACGTCAGGTACCAAGAACTCTAAAAATATGACCTAGAAACATTTGAAAGATTTAGTAGAAAAATGTGCCATGAAACATGAATAGCTTCAAAAGGTTAGAATAGCTTCTAATACTTTTCTCAAGTTCTCTCTCTTTATTAGTTCGAAAGTTATTAAAAAAAAGGCGGAAGCTGCAATTCTAATGAAGTACAAAAATTCTAATTTATTTGAGTATGAGTATTTTAAATAATAAAAAGATACAAAATTAATGAAGAGAAAATAATGAAATTTTGACATGTGATCAGGAAGATTTTGGGTTTTAACATACTTACTTTTCAAGAATTTGATGTAAATTTTCAAGGATATAAAGGATTAAAATTTTCAAAGGACCTTTTTCATATCCTTTTTACAAATAGAAAAAAATTAGTTTTATTTAAATTCTTGACCCTTTCCTCTTTCATTTGATATATGTACAATACATATCTTCATATTGTAACGAGGTGAAGTATTTTTCATATTTTTTATTTTGTATCCCCTTTTAACCAACATTTACTGGTCTTTAAATTTCAATCAGTCATTGCCTGAAGCTGCTCCACTGTGCGGCGCCCACTTGTCGATTGTGTCGATTGAAGAATGTGGATTTTTTAGTGACGAGTGTCATGCATACTTGGACTTACATTATAATGTTGCAATATCAACACAAATTGTCACATTGAAAGTGTTGACGCTAAAATTAGTACCAGAAACGATAAGGAAAACGTGAAAGTACGGAAAACGGAAACAAAGAAAGTGCTATTTTTAGCTGTTAGTTTTTTCTTGATAGTGTCCGTGGGCAGTGTGATATTTAATTGAATATTTTCTGTGGCGTTAAATGTATTCATATCTGACCCTGTCAGTTGGAATTCGCAATGACAGCGCTGGCGGGAAATTGCTTCTTAAATATCATTAACAGTTGCTTGGCGGCAGTAAAGCAAGTCCCACGGCACATTGCTGCATTGACGGCTGGCTGGCTGGCTGGCTGGCTGGCTGACTAACTGGCGCGCTGGCTGTGTGCGGCAATAAAGCATTTCCTCTAAGCTGTGAAAGTATATTTTGCTGCTTCCGCTTTGGCGACAAGTGCCGACGGCGCTTATTAAAATGAAGCGCGTCGAAAGACGGAAAATAGTCAGCGGAACCAACGCGTACAGTGTGAGAAAGAAATATTAAAATGATGAGTAACGTGTGGGGAATGAAATACGAACAAATTTTAAATGTCAGTAATAAACTGTTACATACAAGTTATTTGATTTGGTTACAGTTTATTAAATAGCTTTGACACTTCAGTTAATTTACAAAGAAAATTTACTCCATTGCGGCTCGCTTTCCGTATATTCTGAGGAACTTTCTTCATTGACCTCTGAATTCCATTTGTATTAATGTTCTTTAGCACTTTACGGATTTTATAAATCAAGCAATCCACATTTTTGGCGCGATATCTGTTGGCATATACCTTTCTTTTCAAGTTTGCCTAAAAAAGTTTCGATTGGTCTTAATTGTGAAACATTTGGGGGTTAAACTCCTTCGGTACAAATTCAATTTTGCGCTTATTAAAATTGTTTAATGTTACTTTAGCGTAATGTGACGACGCTAAATCGGGCCAAAATATAATTTGTTCACGTCGATGATGTTTTTTGATGAATTTTTGGAGTGCTGGCAAATAGTTGTCCATGTAAGTTTGCGCACTTGCAGCCAAACCTCCTTTAAAAAATATTGGCTCACTGATACCGCGCTCGCTGATAGCCAGCCATAATAGAACCTTCCCTGGAAGCTATGTGTTTGCAATATGCTTTTCTTTTTCAGGCGCTTTGTGGTCAGAAGACTCAAAATAATATTTTGGTACCCATTGATTCCCCTCAATCGTAAAATATGACTCATCATCCATCACACAGATGTGTGGCGAACCGCACGAAAAAATTTTTTTTAAAAATCGGCGTTGCTGGGTTTTGATAACTGCTGCTTGCTTGTTGGTAACAGCTGGAACTTTTTTTTTTTCAATTTGCGCTTTATGTCTATTTTCGGCGTATTTCCTGATAGTTTTTTTGTCAACATCGTACTTCCTTGCCAATTGTCCGTAGGATTAAGCACTTCGCCCAACGATATCAATTTTCAAATAGGAACGCACTTCAATGTCCTGTTAAGAGTCCTTTTTTCACCGATCCTTTTTTCTTTCAATGCTTATTTTATTCTCGAGCAACTAAATCGTCTTATAGATGAAGGTTTTTTTGAATCCTATCTCTTTAAAGTGGTGGAGAGCTTCATTCTTTTTCGTAGTGAGATTTTCTTCACAAAATTTCCAAATCAGTTGCCGACGTTGTAGTTCTGTAAGCATCATTTTACCAAGATAAATGCCCAAAAAATGGATTTGTGGTACTTATTGGTTAAAGATAATTATTGTTTAAATTTTTGCACATATATTTTTTTTGAGAGTTGTATACCTTGTTTTCTATGCTAACTTTTTTATTTGTTCGTATTTCATTCCCCGCACGTTAAGTTGTGGTGTTATAATAACACAGATCATGAACACATATTTAATTGACAAATTTGTTTTTGTAGTTTGTTGAGCGCGAATCTGACTGATCTGATAAGAGATGAGCTTTAATTTGTATCATTACAACATAAAAATAACATTACAACTTAATAGAGCTCGCCTGTTTTATCGTAACAATGTAACAATGCACATTGGGCTAATAATCGGCTTCGGCCGAAGCCGAAGGTGAAAATTTTTAAGTGCATATCGCTCGATATGGCAATGAAAAAGTAGAATTTTTGTTTTTAGTCGACTATTAGTCTTATAGCCGATTAATCGGCTTCGGTTTCGGCCGAAACGTCCCGCAGAAGTACATTGATGAGTTTCTATACTTCTTCGAGCAATAAAACAAGTGAAAAACTCACATTCGACTAATAATCGGCTAACATACAGACCGAAGGCCGAAGCCGAAATTGAACATTTTTTTAGTACATATCGGTCGATCTGGCAATGCAAAAGTAGTTGTTGTTTCGTTGTTCAGTTTTAGCTGAATATTAGTCTTATAGCCGATTAGGCGGCTTCGGTTTCTGTCAAAATGTCACCTTCAGTCAGGCTCTACCACCTATAATAACCACGCAGCAGTTCTTTTTTGAGTCCCTATGCTTCTAAATTCTATGCAATAAACAAGTAAAACAAAACGCACATTCACTTAATAATCGGCTTTGGATTAAATACAGGCCGAATATCGAAGCCGAAGGTGAACAATTTTCGCTCGATATAGCAATGTAAAAAACTAGCATTGTTCAGTTTTAGCTGAATGTTAGTCTTATATATAGCCTATTAATCGGCTTCACTTTCGGCCAAAATGTCAACTTCAGCCAGGTTCTAGAACCTTACAATTGCGCTGCAGTTGTTTGTTGTGTCTCTATGCCTTTTAGAATTGTAAACAAGTAAAAACAACCACATTTGGCTAACAATCAGCTTCGGCTAAAATACAGACCGAAGGCCGAAGCCGAAGGTGAAAAATTGTCGAGTACATTCTGCTCGATATGGCCATGCAAAAGTAGGATTGTTTGGTTTTAGACGAATATCGGTCTTATAGCTGATTAATTAGCTTTCGATTCGGTCAAAATGTCAACTTCGGCCAGGCTCTAACATTGCGCTGCAGTTGTTTGTTGAGTTTCTATGCTTCTTAGAATAGTAAACATGTACGACAAATTACATACGGCTAATAATCGGCTTCGCCTCACATACAGGCCGAAGGCCGAAGCCGAAGATGAAAATGTTTTTGTACCTACCGCTCGAAATGGCAATGCAAAAGTAACATTGTTCAGTTTTAGCCGAATGTCAAGTCTTATAGACGATTAATCGGATTTGCTTTCAGCCAAAATGTCACCTTCGGTCAGGCTCTACAACCTAACAATCATGCAGCAGTATTTTGTTGAGTCTCTATGCTTTTTATAGCAATAAACAAGAGAAAACCTCACATTCGGCTAATGATCGGCTTCGGCTAAAATACAGACCGAAGGCCGAAGCCGAAGCTGAAAATTTGTTTAGTACATATCGCTCGATGTGGCAATATAAAAGTAGCATAATTCGGTTTTAGCCGAATATCAGTCTTTTAGCCGATTAATCGGCTTCGGTTTCGGCCAAAATGTCACCTTCGGTCAGACTCTACAACCTAAACAGCACGCAGCAGTTTTTTGTTAAGTCTCTGTGCTTCTTAGAAAGATAAACAAATAAGAAAAATGACATTTCAAACTGAAAACCAAACATTTGAATTGTTCATTTGGTATTTCTCTCAGTGTACGTTTATATTGTAATTGAAATATAAAATCGTCTAACCGCAAAAAGCAATTCCCTAGCGACAAATCATAAAGTGGAGCAATAACTGCTTTCACTTGTTCTCCCCGCTTGCCTTCAGCACGCCACAAATTGTCATGCTGTCACTTATATTTTTAGAAGAAGAAAACGCCAAGCACAGCAATACCACCGACAGCTGTCACAATGCCAAATATTTGCATTCTCGCTAACCCACTAATGACAATTTAATTATGGCGCTCGAAATGCCAAAAACAGCTGCCAACATTTGACGATGCAACATCACACACACACACACATACAAAGCCACAGAGTGAAGTATAGCCACATGCGCGGCAGCAAGTGTCACATTTCCAAAACCACAGACAGACACACACACCAATCAAACCAAATCAAAAAACAAATTTGAATTTCAATTCGGATTTAGCGCCAAGATTATGGAAATTTTTTTTTTGGGTTATATTCAAATTTACCGAATTGTTGCGCCAAGAGAGAAGAGAACCCAAGAAAGCCATCAAATGACACAAAAAATCCATAGCACATATTTGGTACTGATAGCAGGGAAATAAATTGAAATACAAGGTGCGTCCCAAAGTAAACAGGACTTTTGCAATAGGGACGTTTCTGGTGGCGCCATCTATGTGTGAGGGCATGCGTTGGAAAGGTACATCTTTCATTCACATACTGTCTAAATTTCATGACATTTGGTCTAGTAGACGCCGAAATATCCCGCTCAATGTGACAGTATGTTTTTAACTTTGGTACGAGAATGTCGATCGAACAAAGAGCTAATATTAAGTTCTGTTTTAAACTTGGTAAAACTTTTACCGAAACGTTTAAATTGTTAAAGCAAGTTTATGGTGATGATTGTTTATCCCGTGGCCGTGTTAATGAGTGGTTGAATCGATTCAAGAATGGTCGTGAAGACTTGAATGACGACGAACACGTCGGCCAGTCGAAATTTGTGATTACTGACGATGCCATCAAAACTGTGCGTGATTTTATCAAAATGCAGCCAAAATCATCATTGGAATTGATGGAAATGGAATTGAACATCTCCAAAACATCAATTGATCGCATTTTAACCGAACATTTGGGTCTCCGTAAAGTGTGTTCTCGCTTCATTCCGCACACTTTAACCGACGACCAAAAAGCGCAGAGAATTGAGCACGCAAAAGACATCGTTCGGGAAGCCAGACGTGATCCAAATTTCTTGTTCAACATCGTAACCGGTGACGAAACGTGGTGCTTTCAATATGATCCCGAAACAAAGCGTCAAAGTGCCGAATGGAAGCACCCAGATGAGCCAAATCCGAAAAAAACCCGCCGTGAGAAGTCAAAAATCAAAACTCATCTCATTTGTTTCTACGATTCAAAGGGAATAATTCATCGAGAGTTTGTTCCACCGGGAAAAACAATTAACGCTTTGTTTTATGTTGAAGTTTTGAAGCGTTTGGTGCATCGCATTCGTCATATTCGGCCAGAATATCGCGAGGAAGGAAGTTGGCGTTTATTGCATGATAATGCACCGGCTCACAGAGCCCTAGTTACGACCGATTATTTGACCAAAAATCGCATTTTTACCATCAATCATTCACCGTATTCGCCTGATATGGCTCCCTGTGACTTCTACTTATTCGGTCAGTTGCATTTGCCGATGAAAGGAAACCGTTATAAGGACGTTGAGGACATCCAAAAGGCTTGTACCAACATTCTGAAGGCGATGCCGGCCGATGACCTAAAACACTCATTCCAAATGCTTTTGGACCGTGCAAAACGTTGTATCGAAGCAGAAGGAGAGTGTTTTGAATAAATAAAAAGAATTATACAAAAATAATCATCCGTTTTCTTTATTTTATAAAAGTCCTGTTTACTTTGGGTTGCACCTTGTATAAATAAAATTCTGTCAGTGGCGCGTGCAGCATGCAAGAACGCAACTCGAAGCGCGGTCAGCTTTTTGTAAATTTTTTTTCGGTTTTTTTTAACGTGGGTTTCCTCTCTCCTTTGGCTTCTTCCGTTGAGTATTGCAAGTACTTGAAAGCACTTCTTGTTGTTGTTGCTGTCAATTAACTCGATTTCAACACCTGCCGACCGTTGCGTGCCAGAATTCACTTACGCCGCTTTAACGTTCGTGTCACACCTTTGCACTCACCATGCGATTTTTTTCGCTACGCCCGAGTTCAACATTCAATTCAATGAAAGATTTTTAATGAACATGTTGCGCCCTACGCCCCCACATTAACCACGGTTAGGCAACAATGACTGGCACATTTGTGCCTACAAAACGGCCGTCTTTAACCCGTCTGCGCCATTCATTCATTATTCAATGCGCTCGAAAATTCACTTTGCCAGTGTTGCCTATTTTTTTGTTTTTTTTTTTGCTTTGTTTGTGACTGGAAACAATGCTCATCAATCACCAATCACCTGACCAAAGTTGCCACCTTTGCTACACAAAGTGTAATTTGTATTGAGTTTCTTTGTGTGTGTGTGCGTATGTGATATGTTTGGCTTGCAAGCGATACGAAGACTGTGAGACAGACATTTATATTGGAGATAGAATGAGTTCTATGAGCACTCAGGCCAGTGAGGAACATTGTACTCTATGTCTGATGTTTCGAAAAGGAAATTTGGCCTTAAATAGAGGAGTTGCTTTTTCAAACCTCTGATAAAGGAAGTACTTCCCACTCAGTACTTCCCACTCCCACTTTAAAGAAATTATCACCATTTTCTCAACAAGCCAAGGTTCCTAGATAAAGCACCATTAACCCTTTCGGTACAGCTTTTTACTGGGGAAAGTTAAAATTTTAAATTTTACGTTTTAGGCTTCTATGTGGTTATTTTAGCAACATTCCATAAGAAATTTTGAAATTTTTATACTCGGACCTTGTATTTTAGAGTGTTTTTCTATGAAAGCAACCACATCGTTGTGGCTGTAATAATTACTTAAACATACAAATTTTTATGCATAACGAAAATTTGAATATTTCTTCATATACTTCAGCCAAAATTTTTTTAAAAAAAGTATCTAAATTGAAAGAAAACGTCAAATTAAAAAAGTTGTCTAATTTTGTCTGCTTCTTCTTCCTTCACTATCTCAAGATATACCATTAAAAAACGTGTATACTTCTCTTCTCTCAACTTAATTATTCAGTTTATTAATTTCGTATTTTTCCTAAAACTTCAAACTATTCTAAGGAACAACAAAAATATAGTATCCAAAAGTTGTTTTACCTAAAACAGGCACTGAAAAGAGACTATGCCATATGGCATAGAATAACCGAAAGGGTTAAGGGTAACGAGGGAGCGGACGAGCTTGGCGGAAGAGGTTCCGCTCTCGATCCGGTGGATGAGATGTAGGAATCAAAGTGATTAGCAAAAAGCGCGGTGATTTAGTCAAACTCAACGCGTTTGTCACATGCTACTGGCCTTTAGAAAGGCATGCAGCCAGGATGGGTATCCCTTACAACACCAGCTGCCGTAACTGCTGCGATACAGCTGCGAAGAAAACCATCGAGCACTTCCTCTGTACATGATCGAGTTTAGTAAGAAGAAGATTGAAACCGCTTAGAGAAACCTTTCTTCGAGGATATTAAGAAAGTCTCTAGAAGGTTCCGCAACATAATTGGCTTTATAACCGCCTCGAAATGGCTGTCACACAGCCAGGATCCGGGAACTGTATAAACCCATTGCAGTGATCATGATGTATGCGTGGGCAGAAATGTTACACGCCTTCCAAATTTACTCAGTCCATTTGGACCAATGTACTATGGCCATGGGTTAGGGTAGGGGAAGGGAAAGGATAGTAGAGGAGAGTGATACCACATAATTCACCCGTTTTTTTAAACGTGTACGCAACACTTTTCTTTTCAACATGTGTTCAAGAGGGCCTTCAGTTTGACGCTTAAAGGTTTCCTCATTGCCTGCCAAGAGCGTACTTGTGCGATTCCTGTAATTTTTATCTGCTTCATGTGGATAGCAGTGGAAGTAGATGAGTGTTTCACCAGCCCGAGCTAAGATTCGAACCTAGGGCCTCTGGTATGAGAAGCCAGCGCGCTACCCACTGGACTACTCACGCATGCAGTTTTGTTTTTCTTTTCGCTTGACTGAGCTCATCTTGCAGCTTGGTGACTTCATCAATTACAGTTTCCAATGCCTCTTGCGTTACCAGCATCGTGTCGACAATGTGGTATGCGCCACCCCATTCAGTCAGCATAGTAGGTCTTCGAATCGCAACCAATGAGAATCTTTATGCTCCGGGTATTCCAGTACATCCATACATATTGGGCAACTTGGTGTATTGCTGTGTTCGAAGCAACGCCGGTAGCTGCTGTACCCACGTGTACCGTAGGGGACTGCCAGGTGGTGTTCATCTTTCCGTGATGCCTGTTTCCCTATTTGTCAACAGTAGGTTATTATTATTTGATATTATTCGGACTATCCGAGGACGCTGGCACGTATACAATACTATCGATTGTACCCCAGCTATTGTCTCCTCTCTTGACCAGCAAGTGTCCGGGATCTGTCCAGCCCCACCGTTGGGTAATGCTGCGGCCTTGAGACTCTGTACCTCATTTAGCCGAGCCGTTACTTTTGTAAGGTAAAAAATGTTCGACAACTCGAGATTCAGTAGATTATCCTCCATTAGAGTCATCTTGTCAAAGCACATGTGCCTGGAACGTCCATTAGACATTCTCTAATATAGGGAGGAGTAGGCTTACTCTTACCCTTACATCAGTAGGCCCAGAGACCCATACCAGTGTTATCACATGAAAGACGGTGGTCTACTTGCCAAGCGGGAGGGAGGCTTTGATGTCCTTAGTTCCTGAAAAGATGCCTGTCCCAGAGCTGGCTTCCATCAGTGACGCATCAGTCATCCCAGCCATAGTAAATTTACCTTGAGTCAAGCCACTCAGCAATTGATATGAGTGTGTGAGTCCAACGTGCCTTACTGCAATGGATTCTGCTCTCCCCTTTCTCCTTCGAGTAACGTCTTCGGCTCGAGTACAGGCATCGAGTTTCTTTTGTCATGATGAAGATTGGTATCATTTATCACCCGCAGTGCTTCTACTCGGTATAGGAGTTCCTGCCTTAACACTTAACAAAGTTGCCCTTGGCCCGTGTTCCTTTCGCTTGACGGATTGTTGCCGGCTAAAACCAACCGTATTTTCTTGTCAGCCTGTTCGCGTCGTAGGATGAACGTCTGTTATTATTGAACTGGCTGGAATTTCTTGAGTGGGCTTGGACTCTACACTCTTGCTCCTACCGCCGCTGCTCGATCATTACGATGACAGCAAAATTTTAGGCTGAGTCTCAAGATTCTGCGGTTTCAAGCATTTGTGGCACTAAATTTTGTACCATCGTCCCGTGTGTGTGTGTATAAATTGCCTCCTACTTTGCTATACAAAGCCTCGATAGCCCAGTGGGTAGCGCGCTGGCTTCTCATACCGAGCGCCCCAGGTTCGATTCCTGGCTCGGGCTGGAAAAAACGCTCATCTACTTCTATCGCTTTCCACATGAAGCAGATGAGAATTACAAGAATTGCACAAGTGCGCTCTTGGCAGGCAATGGCAAAACCTCCAAGTGTGAAAGAAAAACTGCCAATCGCCGTTCGGATTCGGCGTTAAACTGTAGGTCCCCTCCCCTCCTTTTCCCTATCCGCTCGAAATGTGTGCTGTAACATATGTTGGAAGAAAACAGTGTTGCATACACATTTCAAAACGGGTGAAATATATGTGGTATCACAATGGGCCTTTCGGGCCTCCGAGTGTGTCTCTTATAGCCGAACTCTCCTTAAAGCCGAAATTTTTGCGGTTTGTGCACTTTACAATATTAAATTTATATAATAAATAAATATTTAAATAAAAACAAAAAAATTAAATTTTAATTAATATCTTCTACTCAAACAAAACATGACTAAAACGCTCATTCTGTGGTTTTTATATTAAAAATTCGCAAATTTAAGCTAACAATATAACAAACTCTTGTTCCATGTGCCATATGTGTCACGTCTGAACAGTGCAAAAGGACTCATGCTAAACAATAACAAAACATATGAACAGCAATCACAGCAACCAAAACAACAAAAGCAAGCAACGACAAAAGCCAAAAAACAATAAGTAAGCAGAGTAAAGCTTTAATTAAAATTTATGAAGTCAAACGAGGCAAACAGCGAAACCAACAGAAAGAAAAAGTTGCAAGCAACATTTAGAGGCGCCCGTCTAGCGGCAGGGAAATTTTTTTTTTAATAAAGACATATTTGCGCTAACGTTTGCTTTCGTTTACAAAACCCCCAAAAAAGAGCTGCACATATTTTTATTATACTTTTGTGAAGTTCAAATAAAGAAAAGAACAGCTGAGTAGGCAAACCAGAGCGAAAACAAAAAGCCGCCTTCGCACAGCGTTTTGGGTGTGTGAACCTTTTTTAATCATATTTGCAGCATAAAGAAACCACAACAAAAATAATAATATTGTATGCAAGTTGCTGGGGTCAGCAAGCGTCCTTACAAAGGATTGGCATGAATCATGAATCACTTCGTGCGTACACATTTTGCCTGATCGAAAGGAATGAATAGTTAACATCAGCGTGTTTGCCCAACGTTTGTCAAAGTTAAATGAGCCAAAATCAAATACAGTGACTGCAACAAATAACAATCACGAGTATGATTTCTAATTTTCCTTCGATCTATCATATCTATCATATCTACCATATCTATCATATCTATCTGCAAAGTTTTGAAATCTGATTGGAAATCCTTTTCGTTTTCCTGGTGTTATTGCTTTTTGCTTATCAAAAACTTGGTTAACAAAACAATGGTTTTCCTATATTTGAAAAATCTGGAGTTTTATTCGACGATTTATTTTTGAAAAACTTGTTATAGAAAAAATTGAAAATCTGCAGATTGTTGCTCCAACTGTGAAAACCTTTGTTCAGCGATTTTGGATCACTACTACAGCCAAATAAATATTTGACTTTCAAAAAGTCAAAAATTATTTGAGCTCACTGTATTTTGCATCACAAAGCCAACTAAACGCTGACTGGCAAGTGCCCAATTTTGAATGATTCGACTAAAAGTGGACATTTGCTTGGTTTGCTTTGGCTCGGAAACACGAAACACACGTCCGCCGCTTCCGCAGCGCATGACGTGGCAAAGATTGAGTTATGTTTGGCACCAACTGAAAGTGTTGTGTCTACCGCATGCGAGTGAAGGAGGGCTGGGCTGTGCTTAAAGAAGTTTTAAAAATGTCTTAAATGCATAGCAGAAGCACGCAAAGGGGCGCAGCACAAGTTGCGGTTAAATTGTTAAATTGTGCATGAGCTGAATGCGATGCGGTCGATGGCTGCCGGCTGAGCGAGATTCGCCAGTGGTGGCCAATGCTACGTGCAGTCGGACGACTTAACGCTGGCGGGCGGCTGGGACGCGCAGCTGTTTGGCAATTTGTGCCACATTTAAAAGCCATTACTGCCTTTTGCTGTTGCCTCGGCTTTACTCGATCCGCTTTTCTTTGCTCGACTTGCTTTTAGCGTCTCGCTTATATGCTTCGTCTGTTTCGGATTGCAATCCTGTGTGTGCGTGCGTGTGTGAGTGTTTTTGTGTGTGGGTCCTTTTGTGTTTGTGTGTGTGTGTGGATGGGGTTTTGTGCGCGTATGTTTTTATCTCATTAAAACGCAAATTTTCTTCCAAGCAGTTGAATACAAATAATTATCAAATTTGTATGGCATTGAAAAGGCGCACATCAGTCAGTCTGTCGGTGTTAATGCTCTGAAATGTCTATGTGTGATTTTCTGAAGCATATTGTGAAGCAGAATGTCGCTTCCACGATGACAACAGTTGCTGAAAGACGTTTTAATGTTTCGGTATTATGTGATTTTGAAGGAAATGAGTTTAATTTCAAAAGAATGCATATGCAGAATAGAAGCTTACAGGGTGATGGACGATATGGGAAAAGAAAAGAAATGAAAGAGAAGATTAGAAAATTAGCAAAAGACACAAAATTAATGTTTTGTATGATTTCCGATACAGATATATAGATAGATAGATGGTAAGATAGATAGATAGATCAGATAGATTAGATGGATTAGATAGATAGATCTGGTAGCGTCTCGTTATTGACCCTGAAAGGCTCTTAGAGAGAAAGATTCAAAATAATGGGTTCTGGAAGATCCGGAACCTCTTATTTTATGTAGTTTAATGTAAAATTGTATGAGCCAAAAAATGGGGGAGCTGGAATGGGGCATCAAGTTCAATGTTCACAAAAGTGATTGGAAATTCGACAAATTGCTCCACGGATGCTCTGAAATTGCGCATAGGGGACTAAAGTCTATGACTGACTTCCACTGTTTTTATCACCTGAAAATTTCTTTCGAACAAACTTATCCTCTATCTCCAACCCTTAATGGGTCTTCCATACAAATTCATCATTTTTATAAAATGGGCTCCCACTGCTCCCAGGTTGCGCCCAGACGTATCAAATGTAAGACTGACCCCCATTTATTTTCTCTTTCAAACGTTTTTTTCATACCTACCTGACCGCTATCTACAATTCTTAAGGGGGCTGCCATGCAAAACTGGTAATCTTCGATGGAATTGGCTCGCAACTTGTAAATGTAGTGTTGAATGTAGTCGTATTTCGGATACTACTAAAAAGATTCAAATGATTTTTGCAACAATCAACAATATTTTTTAGTTCCAAAAACATAAAATTAATGAAAGTTCAAAAAATCACGACCAGAGGGCGCCTCCCATACGAAGCAAAAATCAAAATGTTGTGTCGAGACCTCATTAAGCTTCCTACCACAGCGTCTAAAGTAGAAGGCTTTAGGGGCTTATTTTGTAGAAAATCTCAACGATTTTACAAAATCTCAATAGAAAGTCAAATAATATCGATTAATATTAGCATTATCGATGATTTCGGAACACTAGTAATCATCTTTATCAATTCTAGGATTTTAGTAGCAATGATTATTTATTATATTGATGCCACCTGTATTTAATACAACAGTTTTATACTTAATTCATATATGTGTACTTAGTGCACATTGCATAAGTACAGCACATATCAAAATAAATGCTTACATTCGTACATACTCGTATATATATATTTTATATTTATTTATTTGATTTCACTTTTTTTGGCATTTTGTCTTAAGGGGGTCCTCTACTCTCGCGGTTTCGAAAAATCGATTTTTTTTTTGCATAATTTCAATCTATATGTATCTGAGAATACGCCACAGAAAGGATTCCGTGAAAATCACATTTCTTTGCATGTTACTGGGAACCGAAAGGTACCCGTCCCCTGCCGTTTTCAAAAAAACTAAGCAACGTAATTTATCTTTAAACGCGTTTTCCCGAAAGTAGTGTTTTTTTGGCTGCCGACTTTTTATAAAAGTATTAGTCCGATTTCGCTAATTTTTTTTAAATTGTTCAGAAAACATACCGCTATGTTTTTCCGAGTACGATTTTCAAAATTTTATTTTGTTCCGTTTTTATAGCGCCTAATAGGTCAAAAAAGAGGTGAAAATTGGAATTTTTTACAAATTGTTGCATAACTTTTACACAGTGCAAAATAAAAAAATTCTGTCTCGGGAAAACATAGTCAACGTTACTATGATTGTAACGAATATCAATTTTCTGATTTCAGATCACCCCATTGGCCACAACTTTGCTTAAGCGGGACCATTGCAGTTTGAAAATCCATGTCATCAATGACATTTCAAGGTCGCGGGAGTTTTTTTTCCTCTTCAAAAATGAAAATTTAAAGTCAAAACATGTATTTCTAAAAATAAAAAAAAAAATTTGTATTGTATGCAGTAGATCTTTCGTAATTAAATCCCCAAATAACAGCTCAATTTCTTGCCTGAAGAGTAGAGGACCCCCTTAAGCCAACAGTGTTCTATGTGTCTATAGCTTAAATTTAATTTCGAGTATAAAGTTAAAAGCTTTTGCAAACCCATAATTCCTACGCACAAGTTGTTTTCTCGGCATTAAGACAAGATTTTACGAATGAATAAATCTCTGTCTGTGAGATTTCCATTTGTTGGCCACTTTGGCACAACATGTCTTACAAAAAAATTATTTTTACTGCATAATTAAAGTTAAGCCTTCTCATAAGACAACTGACTGTTAGATTGTTTTCAAATAAGACAACTGACTATCTGATTGCAAACATTGCTCCCACAAAAACACATATCAAGTATAAAGTTTATAATCCTGTAGACAATTTCATCATTTCTATTAAATTCACTTTTGTTATTAAAGTTTTTCTTTATAAAAAGCAGCTATGGCTACTGTACAACGCTGCGTATGCGTAACATTTAATTAATAAACTTTTTACTAGCCTGTCCGCAAATACATTGAAATGCTTATTACATAGATGAGATAATGAGCAGTAACACAGCAGACAGAACATTGCGCGGTGCTGCAGTCATAACAACAGCAACAATAACAACAACAACAACAATGAACGTACGTAACATTAATTACGAGAAATATGTAACTAAATATGCAGTTGTCAGCGTGCTGAATGCGTTGGCGGAGACTGAGTTGGCGGCACTTTTAAGCCTAAAAGCAAGCAACACACTGTGCTGCATTTCTAACAATTGCTGGCCGTCAACAACAAACCTAACAACAACAACAACAGCCAACGTGTCGTTGTTGCGCGTACAATGCGTTTGTAGGTTGGCGGGTTGCACGAGGCAGCTGACCGACTTATGCGCGCCACACACCCAATGCCTGCAGTTATTAAATGTTGCAGCAGTTTTTGTTGTCGTTGTTGTTGTTGTCGTTGTCGTCGTCACCGTAGCGCGCGGTGGGGATCAGCCGCGACGGCCGCTGTGTGGGATTATGGCGCACGCATCGCTACGCAACGCGCCATTAGCTGCTGTGGCATTAGGCGCTCATTGTTGTTGTTGCTGCAATTGTGTTACATGTTACAGTCATTGTTTTTGTTGTTGTTGTTTTTAGTGTTATGGAGGCTGGCGACAGTGGCAACAATGGCCTCAATTCAGGCGCAATGCCGCTTGCCTGACCGGGCTAATAAGTGCCGACATAAATATTCAACACCAGCCATGGCAATGACAACAACAACAACAACAACAACTAACCAGAGCAACAATAAAGCGGTCAGGCGCATCAGCTCACCTTTGCCGATGCGCAACCAACAAACTGGGATGCAAGTTGTTGAATATTTGCGCGCAGTGCGTGGCAGCTGACTGCACGTGTCACGCCCCACCCCCCTCCCCCCATACCTCTATCGTTGTTGTTGTCATTGTATGTGTGTTATTGTTATTAAAGCTTTTGTTGTCGCAGCGAAAATGTTTGCTGTTGTTGTTGCTGCGGCAAGATTTCATGTGCCATATTTTGAGCACTGTTTGGCTTTTGTTCGGTTCGCTACGCGTTTGCATTATAATTGTTATTGTTGCTTTTGCTAATTGAAAGCAGCGCTCAGCATTTTACATTTTTTTTTCATCGTGCATGCTTCACTCTGCGATGGTTTTGTCCTCTTCGCGTTGTAAATATTGGTTTCATTCCTGCAAAAATGGCATCATATTTTTGTTGTTGTTGTTATATTGTTGCATTTATTCGCATAAATAAATTTTTGTCGATCATTTTCGCTGTACTTACGGATCGCGCATTAATTTAAGCGTCGGCTCAAGCAACAAAAGTATTGTAAAAAAATGTATTCTCATTTTATGGCTCATAAATTTGACAGCAGATTGAATGAGGCATTGCCGTTGCCAATGAAAACGCAACGTTAAGTCGTTCAAAGGTGTTTATTTTAAAGCATTGTATGCATGTGCCATATACTTGTGTACATATGTAAGTACTTATGTGTAAATGTGTATGTGTGTTTGAGTACGTGTGAGTGCGTGTGAGTGGCTGTGTGAGCGTATTATGGGCCATATAACTTCGTCAACATATTAGCCCAACTTTCTTGGGCTGTTAATCTTTTCCTCTGGGTGGGTGAGTGTGTGTGTGTGTGGAAACGCGCGTAAAGTTGTTATTTTGTGAGCAAAAATTGTGAAATTCACATAAAAAATTTACGAAAAATAAACATGAGTGATGAGAAGGTGTGAAAAATATATAGAAAAAGAAATGAAAATTGATATCGCTGAAAAAGTGAAAACCTTAAATTTTCTGCTTTCGAATCATGGAGACTTTAAATAAACCCATAGAAAACAAAACTTTTTAAATATTTGCCAATTGATACGAAAGGATCATTAAAAGTGGGCTGAAATATAAAAGGATACCAAACAAGAACAAATAGGAAATATATTTAAAAAAATATAAACAATGTGAGATATCAAATTGATTCTGGCTTTCATTTGAAGCTACATTCATGTCATCATATATCGAAAACTCTTATTCCATAGACAAAGAAATTGAACAAACGTTAATTTGTAGGATAATGCAATTAAATAGTGACCAGATTTAAAACCATTGACCAGTAATTAAAAAAAAATATAAAAAAACTGCATAAAATATCAAATTGATTCTGGCTTCCATTTGAAGCTACATTCATGTCATCATGTATCGAAAACTTTCATTCCATAGATAAAAGAATGAAACAAACATTCATTTGTAGCATAGTGCAACCGAAGAGTGACCAGATAAGAATAAATAAGAAATAATTAAAACAAAAAACAAAAAAGCTTAAAATATCAAATTGATTCTGGCTTCCATTTGAAGCTACATTCATGTCATCATGTATCGAAAATTCGTATTCCATAGATAAAACTTTCATTCCATAGATAAAAGAATGAAACAAACATTCATTTGTAGCACAGTGTAACCAAAGAGTGACCAGATAAGAAGAAATAAAAAATAATTAAAACAAAAAATAAAAACAGCTTAAAATATTAAATTGATTCTGGCTTTCAATTGAAGCTACATTCATGTTATCATGTATGGAAAACTCTTATTCCATAGACATGAGGAACCGTTCATTTGTAGCATAGTGCAATTAAAGAGTGACCAGATAAGAATAAATAAAAAATTATTTAAAAAAAAAACAAAAACAGTTTAAAATATCAAATTCATTCTGATCCATTTGAAGCTTCATTCATGCCATTACACCGTGCGACAGCATTTTTCACATCGGGAAAAATTCATATGGGCGTGAAACTAGAGACCAAATATAGTAATACTGCGTACTCAGTTTTTCATTTCTACATCCTTTGTCCTTTTAAAAGGACTTTAAAATGTTGAAGGGGATACAAAATATAAAAAATACTTAACCTTGTTAGAATATGGCGATATGTATATCAAATGAAAGAGAAAAGGCTTACGAATTGAAATAAAATTAATTTTTTATCTATTTGTAAAAAAAGATCCATTGAAAATTTTAATCCTTTAGATCCTTGAAAATTTACCTCGAATTTTATTGAAAAGTAAGTATGTTAAATACCCAAATCTTCTTGATCACGTGTCAAAATTTCATTACTCTAACTTTATTAGTTCGAAAGTTATTAAAAAAAGTCGGAAGCTGAAATTCTAATGAAGTACAAAAATTTTAATTTATTTGAGTATCAATATTTTAAATAATAAAAAGATACAAAATCAATGAAGCGAGAATAATACTTGGCTTCGCTTGGCTTGGCTTAGCTTAACATTGCATCGCATGGCTTAATTTTACTTCATTTGACTTTGACTTTGACTTGACTCGAAGTGAATTGTCTTGACTTGACCTGTCTTTACTTGACTCGATTTGAGTTGTCTTGACTTGACTAGACTTGATTTGCTTTCACTTAACTTGCCTCGATTTGAATTGATATGACTTGATTTGACTTGGCTTAACTTGACTTAGCTGTACTTCATTTTGATTCACTTAAACTTGACATGACCCGACTTGACTCGATTGGACTTGTTTTGACTTGATTCCACTTGATTTGACTTGACTTGATTCAACTCGACTGGACTTCACTCGAATGCACTTGACTTTATTTGACTTGACTTGCCTGGATTGAATTGACATGATTGATTTTTCTTTATTTGACTTGGCTTAACTCGACTTTGCTAGACTTAGTTTTGAATTGACTAAACTTGTCTTGACTTGACTTGACTCGAATTGATTTGACTTGACTTAACTTGACTCGATTTGACGTGACTTGACTTAACTCGATTAAATTTGACTTGACTTGACTTATCTCGATTTGAATTGATATGTTTAATTTTTTATATTTGACTTTTGGCTTAACGCGACTTAGCCGGACTTCATTTTGATTTGATTAAACTTGTCTTGACTTGATTTGACTCGATTTGACTTGACTTGACTTAACACGATTAAATTTGATTTGACTTGACTTATCTCGATTTGAATTGACATGATTGATTTTTCTTTATTTGACTTGGTTTAACTCGACTTAGCCGGGCTTCATTTTGATTTGATTAAACTTGTCTTGACTTGACTTGACTCGACTTGATTTGGCTTGACTCGACTTCTCCTACTCTCTGCAGCTTTTGCTGGATTTATTTGAAGAGAAAATCTACTTTTCTTCAGACAGTGTCCTGTGAGGACACCAACAATGATCCCTATTTAGTCTCTTTTTAGATACAATAGCTGTTTTGAATGCTTTTAGTTCAGTGCTGATCAGAACTTAAGAAGCAAAAACTTAAATATAACAAAGAAAATGTTTCCCCGCGCAAATTTAATCATACAACAAAGTGTAATTATAAGAATCGCACACTGCAAATTTAACTCGCAACCACTTGCAAGCAAAGCCACATCTCCTTCCCTTGAAATTGTTACATTATCCTACAAACCATCGCCCACTTGCCGCATTCAATTGTTGCAGAATTACGAGCTAATTATGTGCCATTGTAATGAAACGAAAAAGATGCATTCAACGCATGCTTTGCATATCGACAACGCCGACTGCATACCAACGCAGCGAATTTATTATTTTTTTCGTTTCGCTGCGCACACTCAATCAAACAATTGTTAAAAAGTAATCAATGACTTTTTGTCGAAATACCAAACATGATTGGCACTGAAGCAAAACCAAAGCGAAATGCAAATGAAAACAAAAAAATTAAACTCAAAGAACAACAACAACAATTCTGATTGCAATATCACTTGCTGATTCCAATACTTGTTGTGTTGTACAACGAGCAGAATGCAGCAACTCGCGCTGCTTTTTACATACATATTTTCATGTTACGTATACGCACCGTTGCACGATACTCGTACACCATTGAACTGCAAATGAAAAGTTGTTGTGTTTGTTTTGTTACTCTGTTCAGCTTTTCCATTTGATTACCGAGTCAATCAGTTTGCATTGGAGATGCGCTCTGAACGTGTGCCAAGCCAAGCATTTGTATTCAGCTTCAAGGCGATCGCATTATTTGTGCTTAGGCCGACATCTAATTGCGAAACCAGTACGCTTTGTGCGAGTCGGCTTTGTGCAGGCATCACAAAGCGTCAGGAAATAGCGACCGAAAGTGCTCTCACGTTTGACAAGTTTATGACATGGATTTCTTGGCTGCTGCCGTCAGCTTTTCAATATTTGCGCACTGAGCTGTCACAGACTCCATTAAATGCGATTTTGCTTTCATAATGCCAAGCCAAGTACGTGCATAAATACACTTGAAGGCCACACTCGAAAGCACGCATGTAGTCGTGTATGTGTGTGTGTGGGTGTGCCCTCATTTATGTGCACTTGATGGACGGTTCGGATATGAATGGAGCGCCACTACTTGCACTCATCCACACATTCACTCATACACTCACACACACACACACGCACATAGGTTTTGAGCGCCGAGCGCCTCACACAAACCCACATCAATGTCAGCGCTTCAGCTGCAGGTCGGTGCGACTTTTCATCGCTACACAGGCGCCAATGCATGGCAAAAAGATAAAACTGCTGCAGAAACAAAGCACAAAGGCAGCGGCAAGCATAAATTATGGGTTTATTGAAAGCAACACAAAAAAAGGACCAGCACATAAATTGATTATTTTGCAAGTCGCTGTCAGTGTGGGTGTGTGTGTACTGGAATTTTGTAGCTGTTCGAATCGAGTGAAAGCCCAAAGTGCAATGAAGCATGAAATTAAGTGAAAATTCTTTAATCCCCATTAAACGCTTCGACATTTTCTTGACAAACCTTTTATCGTTTACTACAAATCGGAGCTTTTAACTCTCTGCTACGAATTTTGTTGTTGTTAAGAAGTTAGTAGAAAAAGCTTTAAGGTGTACGCGCAATGTGAATGTATGGAAAGTAAGGAGAGTTTGTTAGATTAGATTTGGCTTGGTTCGATAAGAAGGTTAGGTTAAATTTTGTTTGCTTTGATTTGGTTAGGTTTGGTTTAGCATGGCTGCACTTGACTTCGCTTCGCATGGCTTAATTTTACTTGATTTGATTTGACTTGAATCTAAATGAATTGACCTAACTTGATATGACTTTACTTGACCCGATTTCACTTTCCTTGACTAGACTCAACATGATATGACTTGACTTAACTTAACTCGATTTTACGTGATGTGACTTGACTCGAATGCACTTGACTTGATTTAACTTGACATGACTTAATTTTACTTGACATGGCTTAGCTTAACTCGAATTGATTTTTAATGATTTAACTTGTGACTAAACTTTATTTGACTCAATTTCACAAAACGACTCGAATGCACTTGAATTGCCGTGACCATACTTTACTCGACTCGCTTTGACTTTCCTTGACTTGACTCGAATTGATTTCAATTGACTCGATTTGACTTGATATGACATTTTTTTTAATTTAAATTTAAATTCAAATTAAGATCAACAATTAAAGTTACAATTAAAATTAAAATTGAAAATATAATTAAAATTAAAATAAAAATAAAAACTTAAAAGAAACTAAAAAAAAACTAAAATTAAAATAAAAATAAAAGAATTAAAATAATAATAAAAATAAAAAATTAAAATTAAAATTTATATAATTATAATTATAATTATAATTATAATTATAA